>CM066032.1:543700923-544258913 GCA_033557465.1 Ichthyophis bannanicus | reverse complement strand
TGGGTGGGCACCGATGCCATCCACCCCCACGCCGCGGGTACCAGTGTCCCGCCGACCTCGGTCCCGCAACACGGATGCCGAGGGTGACCTTGCCAGAGGAGCGTGACTCGAGTTTCGCCATGTATCTCGATGATCGACTCTGGCCTCGGTTCGGTTCGACTTGTGGACGTCGAGGTCCCCCAAAGTGGTTTTCGGTCTGGCAGATGCAACAGTCGAGACCGGTGATCAGCACCCGCCTGATGCTCCATGAAGGCAGACAATCTGCTCTCCAAGTGCCGTGTCAACCTGAGTCCAAGCTCAGGAGACCCATCATAGCCTCCCACAACTTGGGCCTGACGGTGATCGGTCCCGCACGTCTTGGCTCCCCCAGAGGATAGTCCCACGAGCTACTACAGTACTCCCATGACTCGTGCCATCACCAACCAAAAACAAATCCGACTACGAACACAGATGCTTTGGCAGGCCTCTCCTGACTCCGAAGACCCGGGACGGCGATTCGGGGTTATGCGCCAACTCTCCAACCCGCATGACAGGGCAAAGAGATCAATAATACCAACTCGATGTCGCCCAACAAAACCCCTCCTAGCCGGGGTGCTTCGTCCTTCGTGCATGGCGCCCTCGGGGGGAAGTCCCTCTGCAGGAGGAGCCCCGACAGATGTGTCCGGCGTTCAGACTCCCGACGACTGTCAAGGCTCTCGAACAAGCTCCGGACCCGTACACCCCAGACGCCAGAGTCGCATAGATCGAGAAGATGCCTCTCCCGCTGGTGCTGACGGCTTCGCAATTTATTATTTATTTATTTAAACTGTTTTTATATCCAGCGCACTCTTTACTCATACGCTGCGCTTCACATTGAACAACAAATACCTAACAATATAAAATTGATATAGGTGCTTACAGCTAACAAGGAATGTAAACTGGGTGATAAACCGTGGAAAACTATGATACAATTAAAATGTATCATCATCGTGCCTGGGGTATCTTACAATAGATGTAGCAAAATGCCTCCAAAGACAGTTTTTGCCCCCAGGGACTACAGTGACCTTAGGATCATGGTCCAGGCCCTAGGCACCCTGCCCGGAGGCAGCAGTCATGTGTGTCGTTGAGAGACATTAGCCTTCCCCTACACCGAGTCACGACTTCTTAAAGCCATATGGCAGCTCTCTCGGGTAAAAAAGGGCCCCTGCAAGATCCAAACACTCGGGCCTGCAAGGGAAAAGAAAAATTGGTGCGATACGCAGTCTCTACCAGGACACAAAAAAACGAAAAAGAGAGAGCTCGGGGCTTTGCACCCCGGTGTAGCCGAGTCCAGGCGGGAAAGGGAACAACGTTCGTAAGCCTAGAAAAAACTTGTCTCCAACGCAGGAAAATCCACTTTCTTATCCCCGGGCTGTCGTGACGTACAGCGTTTGCTTGGTCGTACGGGCTGCTGCGGCACAAGCCAGAAGACTGACGGCAAGATCTTTGCACCTTGGCTGGAATGCGGTACCACAGGGGGTACACACATATTGTGTCGTGCCTGCATTCCCAAAGGCTTCCTTTGAAAGCTGGGGATATTACGTGCCAGCATGGGGGTCTCCATCGCCCCCGTATGTCACCCATGGTCCTGCGGCAAGACAACACGCTTTTCTGCACACAGACAATAGTTTTGTGCACATATAAAGCATGGGAGTTTTGAAACTGGTCAGGTAATGTGCTCAGGCGCGTCCACTACACGGATCTAGGTGAATGGCTTTATCAAGAGCGGGCAGCACCAGAGCAGGCGTTGCATGCTGGGACTGGTTAACCCAAGAGTATAGTACGTTGGATACTTTGTTAATCATACGTGTAGATGTTGCGTGGTAGGAGGGCAAGAGATGATTCTTAAGAGCCAGGAGGGTGTACAGGCTCGCTGAAGGACAGGGCTTGAATCAATGCTTTGGAACCAATGCTTGATCAATGCTTGATCAATGAAAGCGTGAATCAATGCTTGAACCAATTATCTTTTTGCATTGTGGAACCTGTGTCCCTTGGGGAAACTGCTATGTACCATATGACCTAGAGTGGCCCCTGGTGGAAACAGGCTACTGGGCTTGATGGACCCTTGGTCTGACCCAGTATGGCATATCTTATGTTCTTGATGTAGGACATGTAGTCTTATGTCTTGGGTGGAGATGAGTTTCAGAAGTTCTATGGGTGGATAAAGGTTAGAAATTTGTCCAATGCCTGAGACAACAGAGAGGTGAGCGGGGGGAATGGCTGGTGAGGACAGGGAGGACGAGTGGAAATGGAGATCATGGATTTTTGTGGAGAGGGAGAGAGGCCAGACGGGTGGGACTGGGAGCAGAACTAGAGTTAGTGAGGGAGGGAGGACGGATATAGATGCAAATTGGAGAGAGCCCCTTAGCGTTGAATAGGGTTAGTGAGATTTATTCACGGCAGAGGAAGAGCCTCTGAGTAAAAATGTACGCTTTGGCCTGAATGTATGCTGGTCACAGACAATACAGGAAGGTTGACAATCTTTAAAATTGCTGGAGGGCAGATGGTGTACGTGATTTTCTCTATAGGTGTTTCAGCCAGTCGCGGGGTGGCCAGAATGCGCGGGTTGGAGCGGGGGGCAAATGGAGGCCAGTGTGATACCAAGGTTGATAGCCTGGTGGGGATGATGTGGTTGAAGAGGAGCTAATTGGTCCAAAGTATCCAGGGGAGTTTGGAAGTCCATGAGGCAACCTGCGAGGATGATGAGAAAGGGTAGGAAAAGTTGGGAGGGAGCATCTAGTCTGCAATAGGGTAAGCGCTGAAGGGTGGACGGGTTGATGCGCAAGGAGATACGTACTCTGGAGGAGGGGAGGAATGGTTAGGGGCACAGCTCATGAAGATGGCAGCGATGGATTCAGGGAGCTGCATGAAAAATGTCATACAGAAATGAGTTATAACCAGGGCAAGGACCTGGTGTCCTAGAGAACAGGTGAAAGAGAGTGGAGCTTGCTGAGGTGATAACCAGGTCCAAAGTGGTGCCCAGCCACCATGAGTGGGAGTCAGTGACAAGGTGCTGCAGTAAAAGGAAAGACTCATGAAGTAGGGTAACAAATGAGAGATTCCTTACCGGACAGTGCTGACTTATAGTGAATATTCAAATCTCCTAAATTACTAGAGCAGGGAATATGCAGGAAAATATCAGGGATAGTTGCGAATACGGAACTCCCAAAGGTGAGGGAGGGTAATGCTAAACGTAAGAAATAACTCCTTGGCGACCAAGTATGCAAACAACAGGAGGAGAGATTCAGGGTAGTAGTGCCAAGAAGGGGGGGATTTGTGTCTAGTGAGAGGGAGGTATGGGTCTATGGTAAAGGGCAGCACAGACCCACCCCCCCCACATGAGTGGGGATGACAAAGCAGAGAAATTTGTCAGATAAGAAAAAGACTGTCCATGTTCTTCTTGAAGTACAAGGTCTTGAATTCGAGTGTTTTTGCCCGAAAGGTGCAGCGGCAGTTAACCTCGGCCAAGGACGAGACGATACAGAAAAGCCTACGGGAGAGTGGTTAAGGATAAAAAGCTGGAGGGAGGGTGGTGCAACACTACAGAGGTTAGAAGTAGTGTGTTGTGATGCGGGACAGGTGTGCATCAGGGCCTGTGGAGCTGACGTTGGGCGTTGACCAAGAGCAACAGGGATCATGGCTACATGAGAAGGGAGAGAGCGAAAAGTAACAACAGTTTAGTGTAACAGAGAAGAGAAAGGAGAACATTAAGGTGGCATAGAGAATTCTTACCCGACAAGCTATGAATGCTGAAGAGTGAAGACACCGGACACAACGGGTAACCAGGCTCCTAAAAGAACGAGAGCGAGCTTGCCTAATGCCTCTGCCGACCTAAAGCAGCGCAACACCAAAGAGCACGTCGTGTGGCCTTGTTGCATGCTCCTTAGGCGTGCGCCCAACGTTGTATGCTGTTTTTTTTTACCAGCAGCTTTCAATTTGTAGATTGCCGAAGTGTCTCGGTTACATAGGGGATCCGCGTCCACTTCAGGAGTATCAGGAGGTGTTAAGCAAGTATGGAAAGCAGACCTGAGGGGAGACAAAAAGCAGCTCAGCCAACAGTCAAAACAACGGAAAGCAACAAGACTACAGGGGTAGTTTAGCCAGGAGATACACTCTATCAACAAGGAGCTGCTCGGCTGAAGGAACCAGAACAACGTTTTTAGCTCAACTATCCAGAGGCAAAAAACTCGACTCGCTGGCAACTTTGTAACAACAATAAACGCTCCCAATAAATATAAACCATACTTTTGTCCAGGAGCTCATTTGCAAGAATGGCTCTGGGAAGGCCATCGCAAGGTTATTTTAGTAGGTTGATTTGTCCAACCTGCCTACCATGATTCCATAGCAGGAAATAGATCTGGGAAGAGATAGAGTGGTCGGGCTGGATGCATAGAGGGATTGCCTACTTGTGCCGGATGGGGAGGTTTAGTGAACATGTGTCAAGTGCGCCACTCGGGGACCAGGACTACACACATTTATCCATGAGCACACTCCACCTGATCATGCATCGATTATATTTTGGTGTCTTCTGGTAGCTTTGGGCATGTCTTTCAGGCAGAGATTAAGTCTATTGTAGTCTCGGACAGATTGGGAGACTGCGGGTGAGGTCTCTTGTAGGGTGGTGATTCCCAGCTTTCCTATGGGAGGATGAGGACTTTCAGAAGTATCTGAAGGCAGTTGGCTGAGTATGTTCAGTATAATGGTATTCATAGACATACCTGTTTTGTTTGGGTGGCCAGTAAGGCCGTGTTACGTTGGTCCATTATGGCAGACTGGCCAGCAGCACTTAGAGCATAATTTGCATAGGTTAAAATGAAGGGTCTTACAGGATCCCCCCGGGCTGCAGCAACAGGAGTTCCTAACCAAGCAGGCAGCCCTGAATATGTTGCTCCAGCACAGTGCAGTCCTGTCCATGCAATATGCCCTGTTTTTATCAGTATGGGAATCGCTCGAGGAAACTACTGGCTCAGGTGGTGCATCACTGTGGAAGGTGCGTGGTTTGTGTCTATATTAAAAGATGGGGAAGGCCGATTGCAGAATTAATCTTGGCAAATAGAAGAAACAAAAACACATTCGTGTATCGGTCACTTTATATGCAGACAATGGGTCTTCGGATCACGGGAAAGGGTTTTAGAAGGATATGCCCCTCTCTTTCAGTTGACAGACAAGGACTGGGATATGCTCAATGCTCCCTTGTTTGGTCCAGCGTACAAAAAGTTGATTAAACAGAGTAGCTGCATAAAGCGTCAGGGCCCGATGGATTCAGGCTGGAGTACTGTAAAATTTTAGAACTGCATTTATTACCGGCATTAGTGGCCATGTATGATGTGATCCTGGCAGAAGTCTCCTTCCCCAGGGATATGTGCTGTGCATCCATTTCGGTTCTCCCTAAACCTGGAAAGAATCCCCTGGATCCAGCATCCTATCGCCCCATTTCTCCGATTAACTCTGATGTTAGCTTCTGTACTGACACAGCATCCTAGTGATTGGAGTGGAGGAGTGGCCTAGTGGTTGGGGCAAGGTACTTCAGGCCGGAAGGTCAGGGGTTCAAATCCCTCTAGAGGACAGCAACCTTGGGCCAGAAGGACTGGGGTTTCTAGTCCCACAGGTGCTCCTTGTGGTTGTGGGAAAGCCACTTAACCCTCCATTGCCCATGTTCCCTGTAAAATAGTTATCTCCAAGTTATAATGCCCTGTGCAATGTAAGTTCAGTTGTTCAATGTGACCTGCACTGATGCAGAATAGCGTGGTATATAAGAGAATGTAAATAAATAAAATAAATAAAATCTGAATCCCTTGTTTCCATGTTTGACTTGGGGATTCAGTTACCTGCCTTTCCGGCACAATTGTACGATACTAATATTCTCACCTTGGTGTCTAAGGCGACTCAATGCTTGCGAGGTTGGATGGGACGCCCCCTCTCCTTGAAAGAGCATATAACTTTTTTAAAATGATGGAGTTGCCTCGATGGAATTATGTACTGCGACACCTTTCCATTTGGGGTACTCATAAGGACTGGAGATGGTTGGAGCAACAGATAGGGTGCTTTATCTGATAGGGGAGATGTCCACAGATTCTTTTTTTTTAGCTTTATGATGTCAGGGAACAAGGGGAATATTGAGTTGCTGTTCTTGAGGGCCTATAATCCGAGATGCTTGTTGCGGGATCTGAGGGATGTGGCTACTGTACCAGATGAGTGTGCTCCAGTGCTGCTCCTGAACTGGCTCCTTGCTCTGTGCCATCGTTTGTATGCCCTCCATGTGGAATCTTCTCAGCTGGAGGTGGGTGGGACCAGAGTGGGTACCTTAGGGCCCCTGCGGGTGGCCCTTGGCATGCACTTTGCAAGCAGAATGATGTATATTGGCCATGCTAGGAGCATGCTTCCCTTGATGGGGAACCCGGACTTATCTCCAGCTCTTTTCTCTGCAGTGCTCCACCAGTGGGCAGCTAAAGGTATTGTGTGATTAGGTGACCTATGCCATGAGCATGGCTCAGGACTCAACTCATTTCTCAACTTACAACGGTGGTTTGAGTTGGAGGTGAAAGATTTCTTCTGTTACTTGCAAGTTTGGCATTATGTCGATACCCTTCGGTGTGATGATCAGACTATTTTGAATCGTGGAGGGTTGTGGATGCCTTTGACAGCTTGTTTTGTGGGAAAGGGTCAGAGCGGTGCTCTGGATCAGAGATATTGGGACTTACTTTCTGAATGGTGGCAGAGAGAAGGGGTTGGAGTAGTTACCCAGCACTCTTGCGTAGTGCCTTCTCTAAATGTTCAGCATTGGGTGAATGCATCTATCTGCAGGAGCTTCAGTATAACTTCTTTGTGGCGGGTTTTTGTCCATGACATTTGGGCCCACAAAGTAGGGCTGAAGCCTCTTGACCTTTGTAGAATGTGTGGATCTGCACATGGTACACTGATTCACCACTTCTGGGTCTGCCCTGATATATGGCAACAAGTGTGCGACGCTTGGGTGTGGTACTGGGAACTGCTATCTATCCCGCCTTGGAGATGTGCTTGTTTTGGACAGTATTCGGGAAGGTGGGTCTTGGCAGCATCTCAGTGGCACTTGTGTGATTGGGCCTTTTTTAATGGCCAAGCAGGTGATACTACACCACTGGTTGTATGAGGATGCTGTGGGGTTTGGGAGCAAGCCTTCTTGGAGCTTCTTGAGATGGAGCCGCAGACGGCAAAACAATTGGGCACCAAAGCTTGGGACTGCTGTACCGCAGTCTGGTTGCCCTATATTGAAACGCTACCTCCGGTCTCAAGAGGGTCCCTTTTAAATGTTGCATGTTTGACTAGTTGAACACTGAAGTGTAAGATTGCATCTCTGAGATCCAGTTTATGTTGTTAGAGACCCGTCTTTCTTTTCTTTTTCCTTGTCAAAGACTTCGGCATGCTGTATTTTGTGGTATCTTCTCCACCAGTTATTCCCTTTTGTGTACCATTCCCTTTCCTCTCTCCTTCATCAATTACACTTAATATTACCTACTCTCCATTCCCTTTGTCCGTTGGAACACTGAGGAGCTCACTTATTCCTGATTTGGCTCTTCACACTCTCATGGCCCTTTGCATGCATGCCTATCCCGAGTATGGTGTGGGCGATTGGTATGTCTGGGTAGCTGGAGGCCTCAGCCGCAAGGGTGGGGTGAGGGAAGGAAATTGGGTCGGGAAGGGAAGGGTTGGGGTGGTCTACTCTTGTTGTTGGCTAGTGCACAAGGCCATGCATAGCTTCTGCATTTGTAAAAGTGAGTGGGACTGGGTTTTAAGTTTGTAAGCTTGGGTGTAGCTCTGCAAGGGGAAGGGGACTTCCTTGGTTTTGTATATAGGATGTTTATAGCTATGTGATATTGAAAATTGTTATACTTGGCTTTATTACTGGTTGTGTTATGTTTCTAATAAAAAGGATTTGCAACTAAGACTTGGTGAACTTTGGAGGATTAAAACCTTTCTCCTGACTAATCCCAGTATGCATTAACTTGCAGGCAGCTTGCACACGCCTTGATGACATTGCTAAAAGATAGAAGCATATGATACCAGTAGAGCTTTCCCTTTATGTTTTGTTTCCAAACCAAGGATAAAAAGTATTTCCTTACCATTCTAGAGGATGTATGGAATGCTACAAGTCTTATTTGGGGTATCAAGATGGACGGAGTTGAAAACTATGTTGAGTGCTCACAGATGGATGGAAGCTTTGCCAGTGGGGAAGAAAAGGTCCGAGAAAAGAAAGCAATAGACAGAGCAGGGGGTTAGCTACTAAGGTGTGCCATCTACCCCAACTTTTCAGGACATGTCAGAGCGACAAGTTTTTTTATTCATGTATTGCACAAAATATATACTAACTGTCACTCCCTAATAACTTGTTCGCTTTGTCATGTGTTCCATGAACACAAGCACTATGTAAAGTTGCTTCTGCATCAAGTGCTGCTCCTTGGCAGGTGCACCTAAGAACAGTCCTTTGCATTTGTATATCAGTCTCTAAGCAGTACAAAAAATGCTGGCAGGAAGATTTGCTGAGCTAAAAGCTTGTTCGACAGCATCAAAACCTAAATGGTTTCAGTACTTCAGATGAATACAAATTGGAAAATTGGGTTTTATGGATAACGTAAGGGTATTAACTTTCGTTGCCATTCACAGGAGAAGACAGACATTAATATACATAATTACATTGTCCCAAGAATTTAATTATGTCAAAATCTTATTTAAGGATGTTCTTTGGTTTCAAACGACAGCCAGGACTGCAGCAAAACAGAAAGTGATAATGGGTCGCTATATCTTGGTTCCCATCAATAGTGTGCATTCTATTGCAACAGTGTGCATTATTGAGCAATAACAATACAACCTGAAAATAAATGGAAAAAAACAAAACAAAAAAATGAAACAGACTTCCGGTTTAGCCACGGAGGAAGAGGAGACGTGCGTGAGCGAGCTCCGCGTCCCGCTTGGAAATTATCGGGTAGACGCAGTCCCCTGTGGGTTTGGAGACCATGCCGAAGGTGGTAAAGTTAAAACCGAGTCACCCGATCAAAGATTTATATGCGGCGAAGGCGGGGGGGGGGGGGGGGACAAAACGGCGGAGGCCAGGCCGCGGGCCCTGCAGGCGCCAGCGTCCCCAAATACTTCAGATGACCCAGGAGCGGATGAGGAGACGGACGTTCGCCCAGTGGATCTAGCGACCATGCTGCAGGAGATTGGAGACTCTAAGGACGAAATTGTGCAGCGCGTGTCGCAGAAGTTAGAAGAGAAGTTTGTGGCTACCGGGCAGAGGGTTGAGGCGGTGGAAGCCCGGGTGAGTCAGACGGAGGATTCTCAAGCAGCATTACAGCGCACGGTGGGCTCCCTGCAGCAAACAGCTCAGCTGGTTACATGCAAAAGCGGAGGATATCGAAAATAGGGATCGCCGTTCGAATTTGCGTATTTTTGGAGTGCCGGAAGGGGCTGAGGGAGCGGACACTATTGGCTTTGTGGCTGATCTGCTGGCGCACTGTTTCCCGGGTCCGCCATCTGATCCCACCTTTGAAATCGAGCGGGCTCACCGAGAATTGCGGCCTAGGCCCAGAGCGGCGGGGACCCCACGTGCTTTAATAGTGAAGCTCCTCCGGTTTCAAGATCGCGAGCACGTGATTCGGGCGGCAAGGAAATCGAGGTATGTGACCTACAATTACTGGAAAGTCTATGTGTTCCCGGACCTGGCATCTGAGACGGTGAAGAGGAGGAAAGAGCTGGTGAAATGGAAAGAGTCCCTGGCAAATCGGGGGGTGCAAGTCGCGATCTGGTACCCAGCTCGGATTACAATGTTTGTGAACGGTACGCGGAGATTTTTCCCCTCGAAAGAAGCGTGCGAGAATTTTTTGAAGTGCAGGCAGGAGGGCAATCGGAAGGAGAAGGTTGTCCTACTGGTCAGGACTCGCAGGATGGGGCCGACGACCACGCCGCGGGACCGCAGTCCTAAGCAGCTGGAGCCCAAAGCAGCTGGAGACTTTTTTTTTTTCTTGGACTTGGAGGGGGTTGTAGAGCTGGCAGAGGAGATGTGGACTAGTGGGGGGAGGGGGGCTCCATGTGTTTTTTGAGTCTGCCTTGCAATGGGTAATGCTGGTCATGTGGGGTGGTTGAGCTGCAGGGAGAGATCTGGGGAGGGGAGGGAAAGGGGTGTTCTTATTGGGGGGTGATTGATTGGGAAGCTACGGCGTGGTGGAGGGGCGGGGGGAGGAACGAGGCGGGCTTTGGGGGGGCAATGGCCACCTGGAGGGGTGGTAGAGGCCGGGAACTGTGTACCAAGGTATGGCCACGCCTCGGCCCGGTGGCCCTACGATTGGGGAGAGGGAGAGGTGGATGAGTGGTGGGGAGTTGGGGCCACGGGGGTGGGGGGGGACTGGGCGGGGAGCAGGGTTTGGGCGTATGAATGGTAGGGCTAATGGGAGTCGGAAAGACAAAATGTTTGTGGCGTTAAGAGGGGAGGGGAGTTGGTTGTGAGTTATGGGTTTAGGTTTCAGTGTTGAGTGTGTTGTGTGTGTGTGCGGCAGTTGTCCGAATTACAGTTGGCAGGGCTGAGGAGGTTGGAGGGAGGAATGAGTGCGATGGCCACTTCAGGAGGGTTTAAAGTTGCCTCCTACAATGTTCGGGGGTTAACAGCCCAATTAAGAGGAAGCGGGTCCTAACACAATTGGAACAGGTTAGGGGTTGATTGTGGCCCTGGTTACAGGAGGACCCATCTAACATCTGCAGAGCAAGAGAAACTGAAAGCCCAGGGTTTTGATCAAATTGTACGGCTCGCCGTACACTTCTAAGAAAACGGGGGGTGGTGATTACTCATACATAAAAGGGTTCGGTTCATCCCATACGACAGTGGTGCAGATGGAGAGGGGAGAGCGGTGTGGGTGGTAGGGCGAGTGGACCTGCGTGAGGTCTCCTTCCTCAATGTTTATGCTCCTAATGGGCACAAGGGTTCCTTTTTTGCGGATCTCCTAAACGGATTCGCTGGGAAGGCCAGAGGCGATTGGATTATTGGCGGGGATATGAACTGTGTGGTGGGGGAGATGGACTGGTCTAATTTCAGCAAGCGGCTGCACGGGAGGGAGGGGAAAGGAGCTTAGGAAATGTTTGGTAGACTTCGCGCTGGTGATATTTGGAGGTGGGAGAGAACCCGAGGGGGCGGGAGAGTACACGTGTTATGCTGCTCGGCAGGACACTTATTCTAGGCTGGATCTGTTTCTGGGGAGGCAGGATCAATTGGGGGTGCTCTCGAATGTTAAAAATCCACCCCCTTACCCTGTCGGATTCATGGTCTGATTCTGGGGGGAGTGGCGAGGTGCGGGACAGGGTGCGGGGGGGGGGGGGGTGGGGGGGTGCGAGGGAATGTGTCCCTATACCAGTCTGAAGCTGGGCGGACCGCTCTGCGGAGCGTGGCGGGAATACTGGCCTGGAATGATACTGGAGAGGTCTCAGATGCGATGCTCTGGGACTGGGGAAGGCGTACTTGAGGGGAATTTTGATTCAGCTCGGGAGCCAGTGGAAGAGGGGACCGAGCAGCATTGAGGGGTAGATGGATGCAGGAATTAGAGGTGCTGCAAAACGAACACAGTTTCTCAAGGACTAAGGTGCTGCGGCAGAAGCTTGAAGGTTTGAGGGCGAAGATTAATACGCTGGATCTCGAGGAGGTAGAGAGGATGATGCGGGCTTCTAAGAGGAACTTTATGGAGGGGGGGGGGGGAACAAGGCCGGGCGTATGTTGGTGCGTAAGCTGCCAAAAGCGGAGGGAGAGTAGGATATGTGAAGGAGCTTACGTCTGCTAAAGGTGACAGGGCCGTAGCGAGTCACGATATTTGTAAGGCCTTCAAACTGTTCTATGAGGAGTTGTATAAGGGGCAGGAGGGGGTTACACGAGAAGGGATAGAAGAGTACTTGGCCGGCATTGAGATTCCGCGGGTAGGGGACGACACCGCGCAGTGGCTGGGGCGGCCTATCACAGTGGCGGAAGTGCTCGGGGGTATTAAGAAGTTGCCGAAAGGGAAGGCAGCAGGAGCAGATGGGTTCCAGGCGGAATTCTATCACGTGATGAGAGAGGAGGTGGCTCCGTTTCTGGCAAAGCTCTTCTCCGGACTGTTGCGAGGGTCTCCTCTGCCTGATTCGATGACACATGCCAATATTGTGGTTCTCCCGAAGGAAGGGAGGTTCGCGGACCGGTGTGAGAACTACCGGCCAATTGCCTTGATAAACAGCGATGCTAAATTGTATGCCAAGGTATTGGCTGGCAGACTGGAGGGGATTTTGCCGGAACTGATTCACCCCGATCAGACGGGGTTCATTCAAGGTAGGCGGATAACGTTAGACGGGCGGTCGGCCTCCATCATGTGCGGAATCGCAAGATTCATGCGCTTTGTGTAGCACTAGACGCGGAAAAAAAAAAGCTGTTCGATAGGGTGGAAAATGGGGTTTTTGTTCAGGTAATGGAACGGATGGGCCTGGGAGAGGGCTTTATTCAAGGGGTGCAGGCTTTGTATCGGAAGCCGGCGGCACGGATATGGGTGAATGATCGTTTATCGGATAGTTTCCTCTTACAGCGCGGCACGAGGCAGGGTTTGCCCTTTGTCGCCTCTCCTGTTTGCCATAGTGATTGAGGCCTTGGCTCTTCGCGTGCGTGCGGCGCCTCATATCAGTCCTGTGACAGTGGGGAAGGCGGCGCATAAGATACTGCTTTATGCGGATGATACCTTAATTTTCATGGCTAAGCCGGAGGAGTCACTCCCGGTGTTGTTGAGGGAACTGGAGCGGTTCGGGGCCGTTTCCGGCTTTAAGGTCAATCTTTCTAAAACGGAAGCGATGGCGTTGGGAGTCTGCGTGCCGGGGATTTCCCAGCCTTCCCCTTTAAATGGTCCCAGGGGTATATTAAATATCTTGGGGTACGTATCTCAGAGGACCCTTCGCAGTTGTTTGCCTTGAACTACCGGCCGTTGCTCGGTACAATTCACTCTATGTTGGAGGATTGGGCCTCCCTGCAGTTGAGTTGGCGGGGCCGGGTGGAGGTGCTTAAAATGACTGTGCTACCGAAGTTTCTGTTTCTGTTTTTGCAGTTGCCTTTGTGGCTCCCGGGGTGTTTGATCAGGCAATGGGAAGCTAGGATGTTGCGGTTTGTCTGGGGGGGGGGGGAAGAAGGCGTGGATTGGTAGGAATGGGCTGCTCCTGTCTAAGGAAAGGGGGGGTATTCGGTACCCGTCGTTGAAGTGGTACCACCAGGCCTGTATACTGCGGGCATGGCAGGATCATTATTTGGGAAGTGGCGATGGTGGCATGGGTGGAGTTGGAACGCTGGGAGATGGGGTCCCTGTCCTTGGAGAAGTGGTTGGAGGAGGGCGGTGGAGGAGAACAACCTGGTAAGTGGCAGGGGCATCCTTTGTTAGAGGCTATGCTACAGCTTGGCTGATTGGGCCGGACCAGGGGGTGGTTTCCGACTTCCCTCTCGCCCTGGTCCAGGGTGGGGGATTTTCTCCCGTTTGGTTCCGCTGGGTGGGTGCTGAAGGGGCGCCAGTTGCCTACTGAGGGTTTGGACCGCCTTCGTGGATTTGTGAAGGATGGGGTGATCCGGTCCCACCGGGACTTGGAGGTTTGCGTGCAGGAGAGGATCCCCTTTTAACAATATTTTCAACTTCGCCATCTTTTAGCGTCCGGGGAGGTTAAGTCCCAGATTACTCGGGAGAGTACGCCAATGGAAGCGGTGTTGTACCAGGGTAGGGGAAATAAGGGCATAATTGCTAAGATTTATCGTGTATTGTTGCAAGAGGAGGAGGATAAGGGGGTGCCCCCACATAGGACGAGGTGGCATAAGTGGTTGCAGGTGGATTTAGAGGAGGAGTGGGGTAGGATATATGCGAATATTTCCCGATGCACGGGGGTCTCCTCCTGGCGGCAGGACCCAACTGCAGATTGTACACGGGGCTTATAGGACCCCCCCGACAACTGTTTTGGCTGGGGGGCAGTCCTCGGATAAGTGTTGGAGAGGATGTGGACGGGTTGGGAGCTTCTTGCATATGTGGTGGGATGCCCTGTTATTCAAGAGTTTTGGGGGAGGGTGGGGGAGAGGCTGGGGGGGGGGGCCCAGGGCGGGAGCGGACCCTGGGCTTCCCAAGAGATTTTATTTTGGGGTCTCCGGGTTGGGTGGGGCAGGGAAATGGCGCAAGCTGTTGGAGGCGAAGTTGAAGCTGGCAGCGCGAATGGCGATAGCATGCAAGTGGAAGAGTGTGACGGGGCCCACGGGGGAGGATGGGAGTGGGAAAAGTGCAGCTGCGGTGCGGTTTGACTGCTTAACGTACCGTTTGAGGGGTAAGGAATGGATGTTTCATAAGATTTGGGACCCCTACCTCGATGGGCGCTTGGGCCCGGTGGGAGACAGGGAGTGGGGTGGGATGGGGGGGCGGACATCGAGAGAGCCGTTAGCACACACATAGTTTGTAGTTTGTTGTAGTTTTTTGTAGTTTTGTGGTTATGACACCTTTATGGGTGGTTTAATATTATTAGTTCAGTGGGGTGATGTGATGGACGGGGTAGGGGGTCACTTTCCGGGGGGGGGTTGCTGTCATGGGGTTCTAGGGGTGTCGGGAATGTTACTGTTATCCTTAGATGTTTCCCCCTCTCGATACCGTTTTTCCTTCTGTACATTTTCTGGTTGTTCATTGGTATTATTATACATATTTATATTTCCTTTTCTTTTGTGCAGTGTCTGGGGAATGTATTTCTGTTTCGGGAAGCGGGGGGTTGGGAGACTGGAACGTACTGAATGTTATGATTGGGGTTGCTTTGTTGTTGAAATGTCCGACCCTGTATGTCACAATGCCTAATAAACTATGGTTTAAAAAAAAAATGAAACAAACATTTTTGGGCTGTATATCCCCTAATCTTTACACATAAAAGAGAAACCATTAAATTGTATCACAGCATAGCATATAGTGCAGAAATAAATTCCTCAGCTACATGAAGGGATTGCTCATATCTTAATTACAAATTAAATCTGTATTGTGTGTACCATGAAGTGTGGTATGCTTCTGCCTGGACTTAGAGGCCTATTTACTAATGGTTTTCTGCCATTCTGTATTCTTTGTGGAAAAACACCTAGTAAACAGAGTCCTCTAAATAGGCAAGAAATTTTGTCAAATGCTACTGATCGGTGTCATCTTCTTCAGTCCACCAGTTACAAATGAAATAGAAAGACAAGCTATTTCCAAAATGTTAACGCAGGTCTCCTTCTAGGCTCCGATACCATGCTTTCAATTGTGAAGTTTAGGTACCGCCTGCTCATTGCGATTAAAAGTTTGATATCACAGCACCTCCCCCTACCGGCAACAGCATAGATGGGGAACGTTGCTTCCAGCTGTTGAGTGGGGCAAACAAACATATAGAAATTACACTTACCTGGTAATTGTAGTTCCTTGAGTGACGGACAGTTTAGTCCTCCACCCCTGGGTAGTGCACCTCCTCCTGCAGCTTGGAGACTGGACCAATCAGAATCTCTGCCATCACTGGATTTAGCCTGCAGGCATTCCCCATAAGCCCCAGTGACCTATTGACAAAGCAGACTCAAAGGAACAAGAAATAAACAATTGAAATTGTATACAAAACGCAAACTCTTCCTGAAACGGCGAGGAAAAGATTCTTCCCCTTAAAAACTCTCCCCTCTCCTGCTGAACCAAGTAAAAAAACCAGCGACAGAAGAGGAAAGTCCGAAAGGACTAGAGAACTGGTTTTCCCGACAACACAATCACCTGTATAACCGCTCTTCAGGACCGATTGCGTGCCGATCCAAACTATCAAAGAGGGGCGGGAATGAGGACTAAACTGTCGGCACTCAAGGAACTACAATTACCAGGTAAGTGTAATTTCTATTTCCTTATCGTTCCTCCAGTTTAGTCCTCCACCCCTGGGATGTAACAGAGCAAGTACTAACGGGAGGGACCTCGGCCAGCCAGCACGCCAAAACCACTGAACTGAAACAGGTTTCCCCCGCCGCCAGTCCATTCAACCGGAAAGGCGCGCTGAAAGCATGTAGCAACAACCAAGTTGCCGCTTTGCAAATCTCCAGACTATGCTCCGCCCAGGGAGCTGTTTGCGGTGTAGGAGAGTGAGTCCTCAACCCCACAGAAGCTGGCCTCCCCTGAAACAGGTAAGCTGAGACAAACGTTCTCCTTCAGCCAACTGAAAAGGAAGGCCTTTCCGCCGCAACTTCACCCTTCCTGGGACCCCCAAACACCCACAAGAAACGCTCCGACTGACTGAAGGATCATGTGACTGCTAAATAACGCTGCAGAACTCTCCGTGTGTCCAAGCGACCCAGGCGCAGTTCAAAAACTTGCCTCCCCCGCCCGGAAGACCGGGAGAGACACCGCTTGATCCAACTAAAAAGGCGAAGACACCCTAGGCAGAAAGGAAGGCCCCAGCCGGAGCACCACTCTCCGAACAGAAGGGCAAAAGAAAAATGCCCGACACGACAGGGCCTGCCGCCCTGAAATGCGGCGTGCCGAACAAGTCGCCACGAAGACACAGCTATGAGAGTCAAGACTCTGACCGAAACCCGGCTTAAGAACTCAAACAGAGCTTTCCCTGGCCCCCTTAAAACCAATTGGAGATCCCAAGGCGGAACGGAAATCCGATGCGCTGGCCGCCAACGGGTAACCGCTTTAAGAAAAGGTACTATCTCACTGTGCGCCCCAAGAACTTCGCCTTGTACCTTATCTGAGTAACAGGCAATGGCTGCTCACTGCCCTCTCAAAGAACTGGCAGCCAGCTCTATATCAAAAACCATCCTGCAAAATAAAACACCACCGATACTGCACCGTGGCAGCGCGGTCCCGATGTCTGGAACCCCAGTCTACAAAGAACCGCCAACCACGAACATAGACCGGCGCAGTCGACAGTTTCCATACCCAAGGGATCTGTGAACAAAGCCCAAAGAGAAAGCAAGCTGGTGACTGACAGTGGGGCTCTCCGGATGACTCACTCCACAGCAGAATCCACGATGGCGTCTGCAAACCTCACGTAAACCCATGAGGACGTCACGCACTGAATTACAATCGGCAACTTCCCAGAACTGGAGAAAATACCTTAGCCTGACAATACCGTACGAGCAAAGAAACGCAGTCTCACTCTGCAAAGAGTGCATGCTAACCATCAAGCCTAAACAATTGAGAGCACCTACGAAATGCACATCAACATATACGGGCGACCCCAGCACCTGGCCCCCAAAACACAGTGCAAAGAGCACGCTTAACATAGACTGAATGCATGGAATATACACGGAATATTGACGTCCTCTACGACACCTGCCAGTGCCCTGAAGCACTAAGCCTTCGCATGGGCTACCTAGACGTCCTTCCCTTCCGCCTCATACGGGCCCGTTAACCCGATGGCACCACCGGGCAGAGCCCCTGCGAAGCGCCTAAAGCCCTTCACTGACAGCACCGGCTCTAGAAATAGAAGCGCATTTCCTGGAAAGGGCACGATAACAGAGGCCCCGCCCCCAGGCTTTACTGTCGTCAGAGAAATAGCAGTGGGAAAAACCGACAAACTTGCAAGTGGAGGTTTTAGAGGTTGCTGCCTGCGTGAACCTGACGAAAAATACGATTTCGTACTTTACTATCCTCCCCAGGGAAGGGGACACTGAATACTATGTGTGATTCATGAGCAGCGCCGCCATCCAGTGGCCTTGAGGACAGCAGAGCTTCAAATCTTGGACCTAAAAGCTTGAGATGCAGAACACTACAGTTGCCTGTGTATCCACTAACCCCTGCAAGCCTGTGAGTTATCCCTGCGGTTAGTACTTCCCTGACTTGCAGAGAGCAATCTGCAGAGGGTCGTATACACCTGGTCACAGAAAGGCATCCTCTGGTGGCCAGAGATCGTAGCACAGGCATTTCTTGGCTGACAGTGAAACTGCAAGCATGATTATATATAATTTGGGGGGGGGGGGTTCTTTTTTTTTTTTAATATCCTAAGGTGTCCGAAACCTGTCCCTGCGAAATTACAGGCGTTTGTAAATACAAACCAGGCGTATTATCTCAAGCACACTTCCAAGCAGGTCCCTCCTTCCAACAACAAGGTAGGACTTCCACTCTGAGCCTAAAAGCTGTCAACTTGCCTAACCTCCCGGGCCTTAACAGATGCTCCGCAGAAACATGAATAGGAAGGAGAAAAGAAGTGGCATCGGATCAATGCCAAAACTGACGTCCTACATAAACTGAGAATAAAACTAAGAATAAACCTAAAAAGAAAGAGGACTGGACCAGAAGGAAAGGCCAGAGTTGCTAGTAAGTGGAAGAGCCAGGTGCAAATTTAAAATACTGCAAACAAGGACATTTGTTCCTAACCACTAAAGGGAACTAATCCCTGATTGCTAAATAACCAAAAGTGGACAGAATGAAAAGTAAAAATCAAAGGTAAAATCAAATAGAATTTCGCACACTAAGTGGTCCTTCACTGTTGCCCCAAGAGACCTTTTAAAGACGTCTCTGAAAGCAAAGGGCCCAGTAGAAAAACGGACTAGGTTCAGGAGTGTTTTGCGGCAAGCAACAACACAACGTGGAAGATTTACAAGCCGGCTCCCGATCCGGACAGACCCAGGAAGAAGCTGGGGCGAGCTTCAGCTCAAATGGGCCAGAAATAAGGACTAATCTGAGGGAGATGAAATACACAGCCCACGGCCACCTTGAAGAAGCCGGCTGGAAGTCGAGTGCCTCCGCTAGTTATGCACGCGTCCCAGCCGCATCTCTCAAACGGCCCTCGGACATAAGAACATAAGATATGCCATACTGGGTCAGACCAAGGCTCATCAAGCCCAGTTCCTGTTTCCAACAGTGGCCAATCTAGGTCATACGTACCTAGCAGCAACTCAAAAACGTATCCTCCTGTTTCCCCTCGCTACACTTCAATGGAAGGCCCCCCGGGATGGTAGCAAACCATTACTACATCCAAAAATAATGACTGCATCAGAGTGAACTGAGAACACAGATGAAGGAAGGAGGTGCGGAAATATTGTATTTAGCAGCCCCTTGCCACCTCAGGGAGAAGGGATACTACCCCTAGTCACAGCACTCCCCTGAAAGACTGCCACCAAAATATAGAAACATTAACACTGCAAGGCAGTTGTGAAACCCCTATGGTAGCCTTGTAAAACTGCTGAATAGGCCATTCCAGACCCTGTCAGACCACTATGTGATTACCAATGCTAAACCCAGCTGTATGATCCATACAGATACCACCTGGAGGAAAAAGGCTCAATACAGATAACTAGAATTCCAGCTAAGAAACTCATTCAATACAGGTAAGGTGGAAACCTCCTGAAAGTTCAGGACATCCAGGAGCCCCAGAACAGACCTGAAGCTAAAAAGGTTTAGATATACCCCTGGACAAGAACCGGTCAGGCAGCCGAGCCCTACCGATAGAACAAGGCTTTTCCGGAGCCAAAATGCTGCGACTGAGACACGACTCTCGAGAGCTCCGTGCATGCTTCCTGCTGTTGCCAGCAAGACGCTGGGAATCTGGTGAGGCACTAACCCCAATAGGAAGAAGCAATCCCCTGAGCCTTTTGCCGCCTAGAGAGAGAAGCTTATGCACTGCCTTTACGGACCCCGCTGTCCGAGGTGGCGCCCCTGCAACTGCACATATCGAAGAATGAGACCCAGCAGATCTCGTGGCTCAGAAGGGCTCAGCTCACCAGAAAGGGAAGGATGCAACAGTAACCCAAATTATCTTACCCCCTCTGTAACTGAAGTCATCTCTCGTTTTGGAGGGTAAAGTGACTTGCCCAAAGCCACAAGGAGCGCCAGTGGGAACTGAACCCCTGATCTTCTGGGTACCAGGCAGACGCTCCAACCACTAGGCAACTCCTCCACTGATTTCCATTTGGGTTTTTTGTTGTTTTTTTTTATAAGGCCCCTCGAAGTGCCCAAGTATCTCAACCAAAACTACCTGGGGTATCCCAACCTAAAAGAACCCAAGGGAGAAAGTAGATTTAATGAAGTGGCCTCCCCCAAACAAAAGGGAAAATGGTCTTCTTTACCACCATAAGGATGAATAAAAAGTAAATTAAAACTAACACACAGAGCGCAGTGACCGAAATTCCACCTCCAAAACACGGCCCAGGCTCAGCACGCGATGCACCCTCGCGGCCGCCAAAATGGCCGACGCTACCGGCGGCGCACCCGAAAAGGCGCCAAACCACCGCACGGGAAGCCAGGCCCAGCAACTGCCTACACCTCCTGGGCGCCGAAGAAAGGCTGCAGCCCCCAAAATAAACCCCGAGAGCCGAAGCTCATTAACTTACTATTCGCCGGGATTCCTCGATGGGCTCTATCCCGCGGTACTGCTTTAGGCAGGGCAGTAACCGCCGGTCAGCCTCTCGTCTTCGCACCCTCGTACTGCGGCTCCTGTCAGGGACAAGCAAGGGCTGCGTTGATACCGCCGCAGGGCTCTCCCCCGACCAGGCCAGGGGGAGAGATCTGCAATATGAGTCCAAAGCTCCCCCCACCAAACAACGCTAGGAAGATACCGGCTCCAAAACAAAGGTTGCTGATCCTTTGCCTTTTTTTTTTTTCCCCCAAAGAAGCAGCCCGGAATAAACAAAAATGGTAACTCAAAAGAACTTTAACCAACTATCCTGTGCCCCTAATATGGTACTTAATTGAGCTCTGCCAGACTGCTAGAGCTGCCCCCGAAGCCACGGCTAGAGGTACCGCGGCAATCGGGTTGTGTGCCGGGAAAGGAGCTCTGCCCCGTACCGTCAAGGGGCAGAGAGCCTGAAGAGAGAAACAGCCAACTCTGAAGATTAGGAGGCTTGACAGGACAGGCACCGCTGAACGGCCCTCCCGTTTATCTAGATTTCTCTTCTTCTGTTTTTTTTTGTTTTTTTTTTAAATACAGTCCCGCACAATTTGACCAACCAATTAAAAGAATTTAAGTAATTTAAAATAACGCCAAACAGATCAAATCAAAACCTTTAAACTATCTAGCCTGATCCCTAACAGTTCCTCCAGTGAGCCCAGCACCTAGGCTCACTAGGTCCTCCTGCTGCATGGAGACTGGACACACAGGGGCTTATGGGGAATGCCTGCAGGCTATATCCAGTGATGGCAGAGTTCTGATTGGGCCAGTCTCCAAGCTGCAGGAGGAGGTGCACTACCCAGGGGTGGAGGACTAAACTGGAGGAATGATAAGGAACAGACGGTATTAACCGTAAAGATCAACAAACTACGGATTGTTGCGTATAAGAGTCATCCATATGGTTTGAGAGAGCGCCTTAAAAAAACACTTTGTGTGCACAAAACTGATTAATATATTAAAAATGATATGCATGTGTTAAGTTCTAACACGTGTTTAAAAATTTTATAATATAAAAACGTGAAACAATCTGAAAAATAAAAAAAATATATGGAAAAAGGCTAAAGTGGAAAATGTTTTCCTCATGCACTTGATTGAATACAGAAATTTGTGCTACATTCTGTATACTTTGCTGGTCTTCAAGGTATGAAAACATATTGGCCAACATCCCCTACCACCTGCATATATTTGAGCATTTGTTTTACAAATAAAATCTCATTTATCCAGCGTTGGCGTGACCCACTGTGCAAAACGTGCACTCGCAAACTTCCTGCCCCACGCGGCTCCACCATTCACAGAGCCAATCGTGGTGCAGGAAGCGCTGCTGATTCCCCAGCAAATGCCCCTAAAAATCAGCACAGGGCTGAGGAGCTCATTCACACACTGCACATTGGATATGCAGCGCGCAAATGGGCTTTCAAGTGGCAAAGCCCTGCGCTGATTTTTGCCACCTGCCATTCACCGTTTTTCAGCACAACAAGGTAAAGAGACGAAAGGGGGAGGGGGTATGAGAGAGAGGAGAAAAGACTTTGGGGTATGAAAGAGAAACAGACGGGGGAGTGTATGAGAGAGGGAAACAAACTGCGGGAAGGCTGGTGTTATAAGAGAGGGAGAGAGATAGAAGCTTTAAGGGACAGGGTTATACAGAGACGCGCTGGGTAAAGCCCGATAGGGCCTTAAGAGAGACAGACATCAGTAGGCGGGGAGGGGGAGGAGAAAGGGAGAGAGAGAGAAGAACAGACTGGAAGAAGCGGGGGTTATGAAAAAGAGAGAGAGAGACAGACAGCGGGAATCTTTGGGGAGGGGGTGAGGCATCATGACGGAGAGAGAGAAAGGGGGAGACAGACTGGAAGAAGCTGGGTGGGGGTGAGAGAGAGAAACAGACTGGAGGAAGCTTGGGAGGGACGTCATTAAAGAGAAAGAGTAGTTACTCCACCTGTAACAGGTGTTCTGCAGGAGCAGCAGGAATCAGTCCTCACATATGGGTGTCATCGGCGCCGATGAAGCCCCAGCGGAGCATTTCCCCAGCTTTCTATGAAAGCCTTTGGGAATGCAGGCATGCATGCGCGGTTCCCTTCCCGCCTAAAGGTGCCATCTTACCTCAGTCAAATGACATAGCTAAGAACAGCACACAAAAATGAAAAATAGAACTATGTACAACTGCAACTCCAAGGGGAGGAGGGAGGGTTGTGAGGACTGATTCCTGCTGCTCCTAGAGAACACCTGTTACAGGTGAGTAACTACTCTTTCTCCAGGACCAAGCAGGAAGTCAGTTCTCACATATGGGTGACTCCCAAGCTCTGGGCTAACCGAGGAAACCCAGGCTGAACAAGAAAACTCCCTCTAGTCCCAGCATCAAAGAAAGGCTTTTCAAGGACACAACCTCCACCGGTAGCCCAACAGAGGGCAGGAGGGCAGGATTGCTTAAACCTCAAAGAGATTCCCGGAGTACTGCTTGGACAAAAGCACTGTCCCTGCAGGACTCCCTCTCCAGGCAGTAATGGGCCGCAAAAGTCTGGCTTGAAGACCAAGTTGCAGCCCCTGCAGATGTCTACCAAGGGCACAGAGCGGAGATGAGCCACTGAGGCAGCAGCCATTGCCCTGACACGATGGGCCGTGACCCTACCCTGCAAAGGAAGGTCAGCCGCCTTATAAGCCCAGGTGATACAGTCAGCTACCCAGATGGACAAGGTACGCTTGGACCCAGCCAACCCCAACTTATTGGGGTCAAAGGAGACAAAGAGCTGGGTAGCCCTTCTATGCCCCTGTGTACGGTCAAGGTAGAAGGATAAGGCCCTCCTACAGTCCAGGGTATGCAGGACTGCTTCCAGCCTGGCTTGCATGAGGCCTAGGGAAGAATGTTGGAAGAACCACCTCCTGGTTGAGGTGGAAAGAGGAGACAACCTTAGGGAGGAACTTTGGATGAGTCCTAAGGACTACCCTGTTCCTATAAATCCTGGTGTAAGGCCTATCACAGACCAGGGCCTGAAGTCACTTACTCGCCTAGCCGAGGTAAGGGCTATCAGGAAGAGTGTCTTCCAGGAGAGGAAGCGTAGTGGACAAGTAGCCATCGGCTCAAAAGGTGGGCGAGTCAGTTGCTGCAAGACCACATTCAGCTCCCACTCAGGGGCAGGAGGACGGATGGGAGGCTTGAGCAAAAGCAAGCCCCTAAGAAAGCGGGACACCAAGGGATGACCAGACAGAGAATGTCCCTCCACCAGAGAGTGGTGAGCTGCTAGAGCTGAGAGGTGGACCCGAACAGAATTGGATTTAAGACCTTGATTTGATAAGTGCAGTAAGTGCTGAAGGACTACTGGCACAGTACAGGAGAAAGGATCTTCTGTACGTAGCTGACACCACACAGAAAACCTTTTCCATTTGAAAGCATAGGTTTTCCTAGTGGACTGCTTCCTAGAGGCTAGGACAACCTCCTCAACATCCTGAGGCAGGCCCCAGGGAGCCAAAACTACCCTTGCAGCCTCCAGGCCATCAAAAAATCTGAATTTTTACCCCACCACCTCATATAAAAGTGAGAGAAGCTGAACTCCAAACGAAATCTACAATTTGATACTTAGAGTCACATTAGATCAACGTTTGGACATGAAACTACACATATCCTACATTGTCAGAGCCGTATATTTCAAGATCTGGACACTCAAACACCTCCGATTCTTATTGGACCCAAGTGATTTCCGGACTGTATACCAAGCTCTTATTCTTCCCCATTTTGATTTCCCCAATGCCATTCTCCAAGGTCTCCCACAGTCTACATTGAATCCTCTACAACTTGCCATGAACGCCACTGCTAGAGTACTATCTGGAGCATCGAGGTTTGACCACATTACGCCCATCTTAATGCAGCTCCACTGGCTCCCAACACACGGAAGAATACTATTCAAGACTCTGATACTTACCTTTAAAGCCATCAACGGCATAACTGCTTCATCACTAGTTAATCTAGTCCAGCCCACTCCGCCTAACAGATTCCAGAAGATCCACATCAGTAAACACTCTAATTATCCCAAGTGCATCAACAAAATGCACACTAACAACGTCAAACAGGGCTTTCAGTCTTTATGCTCCCAAATGTTGGAACACATTACCACCAGGAATCCGAGCCATTACCGATCTCACACAATTCAGGAAGGCACTCAAACACTACTTATTTATACAACATTACCAGATCAACCATACTCCACCATAGCCACACCTCTTCCTCTAGAAACCTTTGTATCACAGTCCCTATTCTTAATATCTATCCATAGGTGGTTCATAATCCATTCTCAGAAGCTTACTGTTACATATGTAAATAGTTGATGTGCATGTTTCCCCTAAGTTATCCAAGTTGTGTTTCCCTGTTCTCTGTAAAACATAACATTTGTTTCATTATTGTTCGTTGTTCCATGTAAACCGCGCTGATACTAAATAGTGCGGTATATAAGAAACTAAAATAAATAAATAAATAAAAAATAAAATTGAGAGCTTTGAGATTGGGGTGAAGAAGGGAACCCTGCTCCTGTGAGAGAAGGTCGGGTTTGCAACCCCAGAGGTAGCGGAGGATCCACCGCCAATTGAAGCAGAAGAGGAAACCACGGCTGTCTCGGCCACCTGGGAGCCACCAGCAGGACCGAGGCCTTGTCCTGAAGAATCTTGAAGAGAGTTCGGGTCACCAAGGGCGTGGGAGGAAACGCATATAGGAGGCCCTGAGACCAGGATATCAGAAAAGCATCCACTGCTATCTGCAGAGGATGCGGGTTGCCTGGAGCAGAACTTTGGCAGTTGCTTGTTCATTGGGCTGGCAAAGAGATCTATCAAAGGGAGACCCCATTTCAGGAAGATCTTCTGAACCACTGAAGAATGCAGCTGCCACTCGTGGGGCTGCAGTATTCTGCTTAATCTGTCTGTCAGGTAGTTGTCCTGGCCTGGAAGGTACACAGCCTTGAGGAGCATGTTGTGCTTGAGGGCAAAAGAACAAAGGTCCTGAGCCTCCCAACAAAGGATCCTGGACCCAGTTCCGCCCTGTTTGTTCACATAAAACATGGCAACTTGGTTGTCTGTCTGAATCAGGACAGACTGGTGAGCCAGGGTAGGAGTGAAAGCTTTGAGTGCTAATCGAATAGCTCTGAGTTCGAGGAGATTGATCTGCTGTGCAGCTTCCCAGGGAGACCAGAGGCCCTGGGTGCACTTGCCCAGACAATGAGCTCCCCAGCCTTGCAGGGAGGCGTCTGTGGTCATCACTACTGTGTACCCTGGAATCTGAAAAGGCACCCCCTTCAGTAGATTGGGTGGGTGCAGCCACCAGTTGAGGGAGTGCAGAAATGGTCTGGACACCCTTATCCTGTCTCTGAGGCTGCCTGCTGCCTGTGACCACTGAGCCCGAAGGCACCACTGTGAAGGCCTCATATGGAGCCTGGCATTGGGGGTCACATGTACTGTCGAAGCCATGTGGCCTAGAAGCCTCAGGCAGAGTCTGGTGGAGACCAGGGACCTGCTGAGAAACTGATTTACCAAGGCCATCAACCTTTGGGCCCTGTCTGCTGGTAAGAAAGCCCTTGCCATCAGAGAATCCAGCCTTGCTCCTATGAACTCTAAGTTCTGGGAGGGGAGCTAAGTGGACTTTGCGAAGTTTATGACAAACCCCAGGCTTTGTAGAAGAGCAATAGTCCTGAGGGTGGCTTGTTTGGCCTCTTGGCACGTCTGACCCCTGATGACCAGTCGTCTAGATAGGGGAAGGCAAAGATTCCCTGATTTCTCAGGTAGGCCGCCACAACTGCTAGGCACTTTGTAAAGACTCTGGGGGCGGAGGTGAGGCCGAAAGGCAGCACTCTGTACTGATAATGGTTTCCTCCCACAATGAACCTGAGGTACTTTCTGTTGTCTGGATGAATGAGGATGTGAGTGTACGCATCCTTGAGATCTAAGGAGCATAGCCAATCTCCCTGCTGGAGGTAGGGCAGAAGAGTCCCAAGAGTAAGCATCTTGAACTTCTCCTTCACTGGGAACTTGTTGAGGTTCCTGAGGTCCAGAATGGGTCGAAGGCCACCGGTTCTTTTGGGCACCAGGAAATACCTGGAGTAGAAACCGTGACCTTGTAAGTTGGGAGGCACAGGCTCCACCGCCCTGTCCACCAACAGACCATGAAGCTCTTGTAGAAGAAGGTCTGTGTGCAGGGGAGGCCCTCGAGGCTCCCCTGGAAAATATGGTGGAGGCAGTTGGTGAAAATGGAGGGCATAGCCCTTGTGGACTATCTCCAGCACACAACTGTCCCCGGTGATAAGGGCCTACTGGTGGGCAAAGAGGGTGAGGCGACCTCCTGTGCAGGGTTGGGAGAGCAGTGGAGGAGAGAGTCAAAACCCCCCACCCTGCTGAGTGGTAGCAGGGGCCTGAGGCTTGGGGGTCCTCTGCCTACGGGGCCCATTACCCTGGCCCTTGGCTTGCTGACCCTGGGGGGCAGCTTGGGCAGCCTGATATTGCGGGTACTGTTTGTAGGCAGGGCCCTTCCTCGGGTAAAAGGGCTTTTTACCCGAGCCCTTCTTTTTATGAGAAGGGGCAGAGGTCTTCCTCGACAGCCTTGTCCACGTGAGGTGCTCAGTTTCGAGCTGAGCGGCCTTCTCGGTCATGGGCTTGCCAAAAAGGTTTTCACCTCGGCAAGGGACATCGACCAACTTGTCCTGAACCCATGGCTCAAGGTCCGATGACTGCAGCCATGCCTGGCGTCGAGCCGCAATGCCGGCTGCCGCAACTCGGGCCGAAGCCTCGAAGCCATCATAGGCGGAGCGGGATATGAACTTTGAGCAGTCCCGAATCCCCGAGGACAAGGACTTAAATCTCTGCAAGGGTTCCCCGGAGAGACCAGCAGAGAACCCGGCCAATTCCTTGGCCAGATCCCGCAAGTACATGCCCATGTACAGCTGGTAGGACTGAACACGGCAAGCAAGCATTGAGCCCTGGAAGCACTTTCTAACGACGCCATCGAGGTTCCGGGCCTCCCTGTCAGGGGGCACCGCGAAGTGCATCTTCTGGCTCTTCAGACGATGCATGGCCAATTCCACAACCATAGAATGGTGTGGTAGCTGTGCCTTCTGAAAACCAGGGCTCTTTTGGAGTCGATAGATCGAATTGACTCTCTTGCTGAGAACCGGTGCCGAGGTCGGTGCCTCCCACATACGGAAGGGGAGCCGTTCCAGCATCGGAGGAACCGGAACAGAAAAGGCCTCCTTTGGAGGAGAGTCATACTGTAGGGCCTTGAGCTCTTCAGCTTGAGGCTCCTCCTCGGGGTCCGCCGGAATAGCCAAGGCAGTGGCCAAATCCCGGACGAACTCCGAGAACCGAGTATCCTCCGGGGGGGACCTACTCCGGGGCTCAGACTGCAGTGAGTCCGAAGGGACGCACTGAGTCTTGAAGGTATCAGGAGACTCCTTGTCCTCCGTCTCCCAAGCTGACTCGTCCGAGGAATCAGGGTCAGACCCCGCGGGGCCCTGGAGCACCCGCCCTGACGCCGGAGACACCGGCGTCGATGCCCTCGGTCCCGAACGGGAGGTCGAGGGAGACCGCGACCGAGGTCGACTCCGAGCCACGATGGACTCGAGTATCGGCTCGGTCTCCGGGGTCGACTTCGAAGTCGATGTCCCGGTGGTCAGGGCAGATGCGCCAGACAGGCTGGCCATCAGTGCCCGCTGCTGCTCCATGAAGGCAGACAATCTGCTCTCCAAGGCTTTCATACTGAGACTCAGCTCGGGAGACGCAGTAGCCACAGACTCTGGCCCCGGCGATGCCGGGCCCAACGTCGGCTCCCTGGGAGGACAGTCCTCGAGGACTACGGGGCTTACGTGTCCAGCAGACTCTGGCTCCACGCGAGGAACTTTGGCAGGCTTCTCGAGTTCCACGGGCCCGGGGCGACAGTCGGGGGTCTTAGACCTGGCCCTCGAGGAGCCAGGGACCTCCGACGACGACGCCCTCGCGAGCCGCTTCTTCCTCTTGCGTTCCCAGTCGGGGGACCCCCTGTCCGAGGAGCTTCGACGGCGCTCGGGATCGGAATCCCGAGATGTCAAGGCCTCAGACGAGGTCCAGGCCCGGCCGGAGGCTGAGTCCGAGAAAAGCCTTTCCTTTTGAGGCTGGCGACTTCGGAGTGCCTTGGAAGACATCTTTCCACATGGCCCACACGACTTAGGGTCGTGGTCGGGGCCGAGGCACCGAAGGCAGCAGTCGTGTGTGTCGTTGAGAGACATCAGTTTCTTACACCGATCACACTTTTTAAAACTGCTGGAAGCCATCGGGGAAAAAAAAAAAAAAAGAGTCCCAGCGAGGTCAAAGGACCAGCCTTCCTGGGAAAAATGGAAAAAAGGGCGCGAACGCCAACCACGAAGGGCAAAAACCGAAAAAGAAGAATCGGGCTTGATACCGGTGTACCGAACCCGGCGGGAGGGGAACCGGCGTCGAACCGGGAGAAAAAAATAGCGAAAGTCGCCTAAAAAATCTAATTTTAACCGGGAGAACAGGACACACGTCCGGTGGGCTTCACTGAAAAAAAGAGACTGAGGTAAGATGGCACCTTTAGGCGGGAAGGGAACCGCGCATGCGTGCCTGCATTCCCAAAGGCTTTCATAGAAAGCTGGGGAAATACTCCGCTGGGGCTTCATCGGCGCCAATGACACCCATATGTGAGGACTGACTTCCTGCTTGGTCCTGGAGAAAGAGAAAAACACAGACCAGAAAACACACATACACGCAGCTCCTGACACTCCCCATGACAGGCACATGCACGTACATGCACTCACACAGGCCCAGATACACCCCATGACAGAATCACACAAGAATACACGTTACAGTCCCTGACACTCACATGAGACACCCACGTGTGCAGCCCCTGACAAGAAGACACACACATGCGGACCCTGACATTCTCCATGACACACATATGCATGCAGCCTCCCGACACTCCCCATGACACACACAAAGCCCTTGACCTTCCCCATAATACATGCACACACAAATCTATGCACTCTCCAAAACTGTCCATGAGAGACAGATGCATACACGTCTCCACACTCCCAACAACACACACATGCACCTATATGCCCCCACACACACCCATAGCCCCTGACAGTCCACATGACATACTCACGCCCATACCCACCTAGCCCCAGATATCATGTGACACTTCCTATGAGTCGCGCATATGAACACCCTACATGACCAATTCTGGGAATGGGGAAAATGTGCCATTATGTTACAGTATACTGCTAATGTGCACTTTTCAACTAGTTACTTTTCAAATTGCAGATGATGATATACGGCCTATCGCCTTACCATTTAAGTCGCATAAACTGTAACAGTAAGGTAAGAGGAGATAGTGCGGGGGAGGGGAGACAAGCTGCAACGGGGAAAGAAGCCAGTTGAAAAAGGTTCTGGGGTACTAATCTGGTGGAAAATCACCACCGACAGCATCCAAGCATTGTATGCACTGTGTAAGGAACTATGGCAGACCTCCATGGGACTCATCTCATGGATGAGGATGAATCAGATATAGCCCCTTTACTTAAGAACATAAGAAATGCCATACAGGTATGGAGATTTAGCATACTGGTTAGTGCAATGTCCCCATAAACAGGAGGCAAGGGTTTGCTTCCCACTTGTTCATTTGCTCAGTCTTGAAGGACTACAGAAAGGGACGGCTATGTCTGGAGAGAGATCTGCAATTGTAAATATTTACTTCTGGGAATTTTTCTAAATCTTGGGAAAAAGGAATTCTTTAGATCAAAGCTGAATAATCTGTGTAAATTAGAATACAGTGTATTTGTTAAATCAATCAGGACCTAGTACCAGTAAAGAGCTTTTAATAAAATTAACAAATCAACAGTTAAACTTTCAGTTTAAGTTTAAAACCCAGCAGAAGGCTTTCCGTTTAAATTCTGAACCCAGCAGAGAGTGTGTAGTTTAAACTTAACATTCAATCAGAGCCTAGTATCAGCAAAGAGCTTTTAATTTAAATCAAATCAGAGTATAATGTTGCATAAAAGGAAAAATAGGGTAAGTAGTCTTTGAGTAATAAATTGTTCCTAGAGACCCTTACAAGGAGGACTTCTAGACAGGGGGCAAGAGACATGTGAAATTGTTTTAAATAGCTGTTAAAACCAAGTGAAAGATCCAAAGGGGCATTTTGAAAGACTCCCTCTATCAAAGCAAGGGCTGTGTGAATCTCCCAGGAAATTGGTCACAGATTACTTTAAAAGCACAGGAAAGAGGTACTGTGCAGCAGCCAGCTTTTAATAATTATTTTTTCCATCCCTCCCTCCCCAACTCCCACCCACTCCTGGGATAATCTAAGCTTTATAGGTGTTTAAACCTCATAAAGGGAAGGAGGTGCCCATATTCACTCTCAGGTGCAGCTGTTTATCCTCATCAGGCATACATTAAGGACCTGAGATTAATCTTGAGGTGAAAAAAGTCCATTAAATGTATTAGTTATAGTTTTATTAGTGTAAGTATCCCCAGCAAACCTAAGTAAGTAAACAACTTAAATAATTAAAAAAAAAACCCTTACAACTAAGATGTCCAGCAGCAAAATGTGGGCTTTCCAGTCCTTTGCATTGAGAGTCACATGTATGATTTTTTCCCAGTTGGTGAGGGGTTTTACGTGTGCACTAGGTGCAAGGAGCTCTTTGCTCTCAGGAAACGAGTCCAATCTCTGGAGGCTAGAGTAGAAGACTTGGAGTACATAAGGAAGAAAGAGAGGTACATAGACATGACCTACAGGAATGTAGTACTGAAGTCCCACCTCCAGTCTGGCAGCAATGGAGGTGGGGCTTCAGTACTGTTGCCATGGAGGAGAGAGGTCACATGACAGGACAGCATCACCTTGGTGTGGCAGGAGATGATCCTGTAGTTAGGACCTGTCCTCCAGGTGATGTAAAACCCTCTCACACCAAAGAGGTTTCTCCAGGGCCATGTGCCTATGTGGGAAGTATTAGAACAGCCGTTATAGTTGCTGATTCGCTCATTAGGCATGTAGATAGCTAGGTGGCCGGTGGATGTGAGGATCGCCTGGTAACACGCTTGCCTGGTGCGAAGGTAGAGGACCTCACGCGCCACCTAGACAAGGTCTTAGTGCTGGGGAGGAGTCTGCTGTCTTGGTATATGTTGGTACCAATGACATAGGAAAGTGTGGTAGGGAGATTCTAGAGGCCAAATTTAGATTTTTAGGTAGGACGTTAAAATCCAGAACTTCCAGGGTAGCATTCTCCGAAATCCTTCCCGTTCCATGCGCAGGACCCAAAAGGCAGGCAGAGTTCCGGAGTCTCAATGTGTGGATGAGACGATGGTGCAAGGAACAAGGTCTTGGATTTGTTAGGAACTTGGATGGAACCCGGCTGCTGACATTATCCTTTAAAAAGAGATAGAGCAGCTTTTCAACTAGATAATAGGGGAAAGCTGACAGTCACCCAAGAGCACATGGTTCGGAACAATGTATCCTTGAAGGATACTAGCAAAAGACTGAAGTCAGGGCTTATCAACAGAGAGGATCCAATAAAGACAAAAGTAACCCAAATTCCTTTGAGTACAGAGCAGACAAAGCTTAAAGATTCCAAATTACCCCTGCCTACTGATAACCAGATTAATATGAATAAAATACAACCTCTAAAATGCTTGCATGCTAGAAGTCTAAAAAATAAGATGGGAGAGTTAGAATATATAGCACTAAATGAGAGATTAGATATGATTGGTATCTCAGAGGGAGACTATGATAAAATGAGGAAAATAATTAAGAAAAAACTAAAAGGAGCAGTTGCAAAGTTTAAAGTTTTACACAAAAAAACTATCTTGGAAGTCCAGACCAGCTGCATTCCATGCTTTAAGAAAAGTGGAAGGAAGTCCAAAAAACTGCCAACATGGTTTAAAGATAAGGTCAGAGAGGCTGTTATTGCCAAAAAAGCATCTTTCAGGAAATGGAAAAAGGAGCCAAATGACCAAAACTGAAAACAAACATTGGCATGTTAGATGCAAGGCATTGATAAGGCAGGCAAAGATAAAATTTGAGAAGAAGCTTGCTGTGTAAGCAAAAATGCATAATAAACACTTTTTTCAAGTACATTCCTAGCAAAAAAAACCCTTGAGAGAGTCAGCTGGACCATTAGATGATAGAAAGGTAAAAGGGGCACTAAGAGCGAACAAGGCCATAGAGAAGAGACTGAATAAATTCTTTGCTTCGGTCTTTACTGAGGAAGATGTAGGGATGCTACCCATGACTGAAATGATATTAAAAGGTGATGCTGCAGAAGAATTGAAAAAAATACCGATAGGCTGGGAAGATGTATTACAACTATTTGCTAAACTGAAGAATAGAAAATGTCCTGGACTGGATGGTATACATCCAAGGGTGTTAAAAGAACTGAAATATGAGATTGCTACTATTCGTACTCTGTGAACTATCATTAAAATCTTCTGTAGTACTGGAAGATTAGAGAATGGCCAATGTAACGCCAAGTTTTAAAAGGGGTTCCAGGGGTGATCCAGGAAACTATAGACAGGTGAGCCTGACGTCAGTAATGGGCAAAAATGTTAGAAACCATTATAAAGAACAAAATTACTGAACATGTAGATAGTCATGGCTTAATGGGAGACAGCCAACATAGCTTTAGCCAAGGAAGGTCTTGTCTTACTAATTTGTTACCTTTTTTTTGAAGGTGGAATAAACCTTTATATAACATTTCAGGCATGGGTAACTTCCCTACATCTTCTTCAGTAAAGACCGAAGCAAAGAATTCATTCAGTCTCTCCGCTATGGCCTTATCCTCACTTAGCACCCCTTTTAATCCTGTATCATTCAATGGTCCAACTGATTCTCACACAAGTTTTTTGCTACGAATGTACTTGAAAAAAGAAGTAATTAGTCCTTACCTGCTAATTAGTGTTCCTGAAGGAACGACAGTCCAGTCCCTTTACTTCTGGGTTGCGCAACCCTTCCAGCAGCTTGGAGGCTGAGCCCATCCTTTTTGAAAAAGCAGACTTAACCAATAAATATCCTATAAAAAACTATAACACCACAAGATAAAAAACTTTATTTATTTTTTTTGAAACTGTAGAACGCAAGGGGGAGAAAAAAAGGGGGGGTGGAAGGGAGGAGGAGGCTTACCTGAGCCCGCCCTAGCCTTCCCCCACCTTCGTCCCGTAATACCCTTGCAAGGGAACCTTCCGATCTGGCCTTGACTTCGATCCGCAGACCTCCCTATTCCTACTGGAAAAAATTCTGCCAACTGAAGAACCTGGGTGGGATCAGGGACTGGACTGTCGTTCCTTCAGGAACACTAATTAGCAGGTAAGGACTAATTACTTCTTCCTTATCGTCACTCCAGTCCAGTCCCTTTACTTCTGGGATGTGACAGAGCAGTTCAAACCTGGGTGGGATTCGCCATCCTGGACTGAAGTACGGCGTCCCCAAACCTAGTATCAGCTGCTCTCTGAACATCCAGCCTGTAGTGTTTGGTAAAAGGTGTGCAGGGACGACCAGGTAGCTGCTCTGCAAATGTCCAGCGAGGGAACTAAGCTATACTCTGCCCATGAAGTTGCCTGTGCCCTAGTCGAGTGCGCGCCCAAACCTCCTGGAACCTGCTTGCCCTTTAGGAGGTAAGCGGAGGCAATAGCTTCCCTGATCCACCTAGAGATGGAAGCCTTGGCTGCCGCCTCCCCTTTGTGCGGCCCTCCGAATTGGACGAATAGACGTTCAGATCTTCGAAAGGGCGCTGTGCGGGAAAGGTAACGCTTCAGCACTCTCTGCACGTCCAGAAGACGTAGCTTCTCGTCATCCCCTTGTTGTCCATCCCCAGAGAAGGTAGGAAGCGAAACTGGTTGGTTCACATGGAAAGGGGAGATGACCTTCGGCAAGAAGGAGGGGACTGTCCGCAAGACCACCTTATCCCTGAAGAACAAAAGGAAAGGGGGTCTAGAGGACAGTGCCTGAAGTTCTGAGACATGCCTGGCCGAGCAAATAGCGACCAGAAAGACCGTCTTCAGAGTCAAATCCTTTAGGGAGGCTTTCTTTGCTGGCTTGAAAGGCTCTCTAGTCAGGGCATTTAATACCAGGTTGAGATCCCAAGGGGGGATTACCACAATTTGCTGAGGTCGCAGACGCCTAACCGCTCTCAGGAATCTGGCCACATCGGCGTGAGCCCCTAAGGATTTTCCGCGGATTTTACCTCTAAAACAAGAAATGGCCGCCACCTGGACCCGTAAGGAGCTGGGCACTAGACCTCTCTCAAAGCCTGCTTGCAAAAATTCCAGGACCTCCGGGACAGAGGCCGCAAAGGGTTTCTTCCGGTGTTCCGCACACCAAGCTTTGAATATGCGCCACACTCTCACGTAGGAAAGACAGGTCGAGCGCTTCCGCATGCTCAACAGAGTTGAAATTACTGAACCCGAATAACCCCGCTTCCGGAGCCACGCCCTTTCAATAGCCAGGCCGTAAGCGAGAATCGATCCACGTGAGGCATCCAAACTGGCCCCTGCCTCAACAGGTCCTTTCTGCAGGGGAGCCGCCATGGCCGATCCGCCGTTAACCTCACTAGGTCTGTATACCAAGGGCGGCGAGGCCAATCCGGAGTTATGAGGACCACCAAACCTTGGTGGGCTTCCACCCGCTGCAGAACCCTTCCGATGAGTGCCCATGGAGGAAACACATACAGGAGCCCCTCTGCAGGCCACCTCTGAACCAGGACGTCTAAGCCCTCGGACATCCTTTCCTTCCTGCGATTGAAGAATCGGCTTGCCTTGGCTGTAGCGTAGCGTGCCATGAGATCCATGACTGGGGGCCCCCAAAGGGCTACTACCTGGTCGAAGACCTCCTGCGCCAGCTCCCACTCTCCGTGGTCTATCTGGAACCTGCTGAGGTAATCGGCCGTCACATTGTCCGTTCCTGCTACGTGTTGTGCCGAAAGGCTGTCAATCGAGCTTCGGCCCACTGAAACAGGCTGTCCGCTTCCTTTTCTAAGGAGGGACTGCTTGTTCCCCCCTGGCGGTTGATGTAGGCCACCGCGGTGACATTGTCGGAGAGAACGCGTATTGCTCTTTGTCGAACTAGAGGCTCGAGTGCTCTAAGCGCTAGGGCTACCACTCATAATTCCAGTCTGTTGATGGACCACTGGGACTCCCCCGAGGCCCAGCAACCCTGGGCGAACTGACCCTCGCAATGAGCCACCCAGCCTGACAAACTGGCGTCTGTCGTCAGCAGCATCCACTGAGGAGGTTCGAGAGGTATCCCGCGATTCAGGTTCCTTGGGCACCGCCACCATTGGAGTGCCTTCTTGGTTCGAGGAGGGCAGGGCAGTCGCATGGACAAAGGATGACACTGGTGGGACCAACAACGTAACAAGGCCCGCTGCAAAGGACGCAAATGAGCCCTGGCCCACAGCACACTACCTTGATCGCCGCAGCCATGGTGCCCAGCAATTGAAGGTAATGCCAGGCCGTAGGGTTTCGCCTGCTCAGGAACTGCGAAACGAGGATCCTTAGGTCCCCTGATCTTTTCTTGGACAGAAATACTCTTCCTTTCCTGGTGTCAAACCGTGCTCCGAGATATTCGATCTCCTGAGTGGGAATCAAGCAGCTCTTTGCCCGAATGATGACCCATCCTAACTCCTCCAGGACTTCTATCACTCTGATTGTAGCCATGCGACTCTCCGCTTCTGACTTTGCCCGTATCAGCCAATCGTCCAGGTAGGGATGTACCATAATTCCCTCTTTTCGTAGAGCCGCTGCTACCACCACCATTACTTTGGTGAAAGTCCGGGGGCTGTCGCCAGACCGAAGGGCAGCGCCTGGAACTGAAAGTGACCCCTTGGTACCGCCATCCTCAGGAACTGCTGATGGGATCTTCGGACCGGGATATGCAGATAAGCTTCCGTCAAATCCAGGGAAGTTAGGAACTCTCCGCTCCTTACTGCTACAATGACCGACTTTAGGGTTTCCATATGAAAATGAGGTACCTTGAGACAGCGATTGACTTGTTTTAGATCCAGGATCGGACGAAAGGAACCTTCCTTCTTTGGTATGACAAAATTAATTGAGTATCGACCAGAGCCGCATTGGTCTACCGGCACAGGAACCACCGCTCCGAGCTCTATGAGTCTTGAGAGTGTGTCTTCTATCGCTGCCCTCTTTCTGGAGAACCACAGGGAGACTGAATAAAGGCAGGAAGTATTTGCTTTGCAAATTCGAAAGCGTATCCCTCTTGGATGACTTCCAGGACCCATTGATCGGACGTGACCCAGGACCAGGCAGGAAGAAACTGCCTTAAACGACCCCCCACCGGCAGTCCGCCCTTCTGGTCCCCTGCCAACTCATTGCAGTTTTCTTGGTCCTGCGGCGGAGGAAGAGGCCCCAAAGCCTCTACCTGCCCCTCGAAACCCTCTGAAGCTTTGACCCCTTGAAGGGAAACGACCCCTTGGAAAGGGGTTCGACCTGGCAGGAAGAAACCTCCGGGGATCCCTTGGTTGGTTCCGCACCGGAGCCAGAGAGCGTCCCTGTTTCGGTCTGTCATCAGGAAGCCTGCCTCCCTTAGATTCGCCAAGATCCTTTACCAACTTGTCTAGGTCTTCTCCAAACAGCAGCTTCCCCTTAAACGGAAGACGACTCAGGCGCGACTTTGAAGAGGCATCCGCTGCCCAATTACGTAGCCACAAATAACGCCTAGCTGCTACCACAGAGGCCATGTTCTTAGCTAGGCTCCGAATGAGGTCATACTGGCTATCCGCAATAGCCTGCGCATCCTCTGAGGTACCCTCCGCTAGCTGAAGTTGCTGGGACCATCTCAAGCAGGCCCGAGCCATCCAAGCTCCCGCCACCGAGGCCTGTAAGGCGAGAGCACTAACATCAAAGGCTTGCTTCAGCAGCGTATCCAATTTTCTATCCTGAGAATCCCTCAGAGCCGCACTACCCTCAACCGGGATAGTCGCCTTCTTTGTCACTGCTGATACCGCCGCATCCACCCTGGGCGACTTCAGCAGTTCTTTGTCCGGTTCCGGCAATGGGTAGAGACGAGCCATAGAACGGACTCCCCTCAAGCTTGACTCAGGTTGATCCCATTCCTCCTGCATCATATGACGTACCACTCTGTGGACAGGAAAAACCTTCTGAGACCTTCTAACGGCTTGGATTAAAGGGTCCTCCAACGCTTCCTCCTCTGCTGGAGCGTCCGAGGCCACGTTGAGCACCTTCAGGGACTCATTAATCAAGGCTGGAAGCTCCTCTCTGCAAAACACTCGCACTATGCGGGATTGGTCCTCCTCTGGGATCTCTCCCTCCTCGAGCTCTTCCTCATCTTCATCTAATTCTTTGTCCGAGACCTCCTCTTCCTGGGCGCCATGTGAAAGGGACGTGAGAGGCTCTTCGCTTATCAGCCTTGCGTGCTTGAGTGGTACCCCGGAGTCCTGGGTACTTGCCCTCAATGGCCTGGTCCCCCCGCCTTCCTTCGCCTTGCTCGACTCTCCTGACCCGAGCCCCTGCTTGCGCATACAATAGGCCTTGTGCAGCAAGAGGATGAAATCAGGAGAGAAGAGATCACAGGGACCCTCTTCCCCACCGGAAGTAGAGGGGAGGGACAGAGGAGGAACGGGCAAGACCGAAGCAGAAGGAGGAGGGGAATGGAACCCCCCCTTCCTCCCCAAGCGGGTCTCCAGACCCTTGAGAAGCCTGAGCCATGGACCCCTGGATTTCCTGTTCCACAGAAGCAGCCTCTGCAGCACAACCCCTGAAAATCCCTGTTTCTGAGGCCGTACCCCTCCGAGTGCCGCAGGACGGGCACCGAGGCTTGCCAGTCATGTCATTTGAGGCAATACTAGAATTCCTGTGTAGCTAACAGATTTAATAATTCCCAGATTGCATAAATTCAACTCGGGCGTTCAAAGGCCCTTCCCCTCCCCCAATCAGTAAATTACAGCCCAGCAATAATTTAAAGAAATAAAACTTAAATTAATCAAAGTTTAAAATTAATCAAATGGTTAAATTAATCAAACCCAGTGAATTAATTCTTTTAATTTCTCCCCAGTACTTGCTGTTTTGCTGCTCCCGTTTCGCTCGTTGCTCCAGTCCGGGGAACCAGCTGCGCTCCGCTGGCTCGCACGTGGTAGGCCGCAGCCAAGTGGAGCCCTAACCGGAGGTCGGCGTCTCTGCACGCGCCGCCGGTTTGCTTTGGAGGCCACCGACTGAATCAGCGCTGGATGTAGACTCCGGAGTTGCCCCGATGCTCCGACGCACCAGGAGCTGCAGCGCGAGGCCGCGGGGAAGATCGCAGCGCCGCCTCCAGCGCTCAGCCACCCGGGGGCTTCGGCGCGAGGCAGGGCAAGCCTATGGGGAAGGTCCCGGGGAGTCGGCAGGCCAAGGACGCGTGAGGAGGCTTCCCCGATTCTCTCCGCTGCTGCCGGCAAGCCTCCTCCTCCGGGCTGGGAGCTCCAATACTGAGCAGAAGGTATGAGTAAGGGGGAGGGTGGGGGGGGGGGGAAGGAGAATAAACTTAAAGGAGCAGTACCCTAAAAAGGGAACTCAAAGGAAATAAGGATTAAAGAAAGAAATAGAAATAAAGATTAAAATAAATTAAAATTAAATTAAATTAAAAGACTCCAGTAAGCCCCTGGCTTACGGAACCCTCCAGCTGCTTGGAGACTGAGAATACTGGGGCCTGGGGGTGGTGCCACTGGTATTTATACTGCACCATCCTCAAAAAGGATGGGCTCAGCCTCCAAGCTGCTGGAAGGGTTGCGCAACCCAGAAGTAAAGGGACTGGACTGGAGTGACGATAAGGAATTTTTATTATATGTTTTTGCTGCCACGGCAAGTTTTTTTCTAATTCTCTCTTTTCCTGCCTTATAAATACCTTGCACCTAACTTGCCAGTGCTTTAGTTACTTCCTGTTTTTGTCATTTGGATCCTGAAAGATGCTTTTATGGCAACAGCATGGAAATTACACTAACCTGGTAATTGTAGTTCCTGTAGGATCCAGTTTAGTCCTCCACAATCGGGTAATGCCCCTCCTACTGCAGCCTGGAGACTGGACCAATCAAATCTTCTGTAGTACATATCCAGCAGGAGCTCCCAGAAGCCCCCAGTGTACTAGTAACAAAGCAAACTTAACGAAGCAACACATCAGAATATTATTAGGCTATCAATAAACTATGTACTTCCCCCCCTGGAATAACCAACTCCCTCCCCAAACGAGGAAGTCAGGACACTGCATGGCGCCGGTATCGACGCCTTTAAATTTACACCGAGCTTCCCCCAGAAATTAAGGAGCTGACTGAACTCCAAATAAAGGGAAGAGCCATAGCGAGACGCACGACTGCCGACAGAGTCCGACCGGGACGAAAACCCCTCCTACAGGCACCCGCTCGGGACAGCGCGCCGCAAAATCATACAGATAGTCGGGAGGGAAGGAGGACTAAACTGGATCCTACAGGAACTACAATTACCAGGTTAGTGTAATTTCCATTTCCTGTGCGGATATCCAGTTTAGTCCTCCACAATCGGGATGTAACAGAGCAGTTAAGACCGGGCGGGACCTTGCAGGCCGGCGCGCAAAACCGCCGAACCAAAACAAGAATCCCGAGCTGCTGACACATCCAAGCGATAGTGCCTGCTGAAAGCATGCAGAGACGACCAGGTGGCCGCCCTACAAATCTCTGCTGGTGGAACCAGGCTATGCTCCGCCCAAGAGGCCGCCTGAGCCCGAGTAGAATGAGCCCGGAGCCCCTCCGGGACCGGCCGCCGCTGCAACAGATACGCGGACGCGATCGCTTCCTTGAGCCATCGAGCAATGGAGGCCTTAGCCGCCGCCTCCCCTTTTTTTGTACCCCCAAAGAGCACAAAAAGCCGATCAGTCTTTCGAAAGGACTCGGTAGACTGCAAATACCGCCGCAGCGCGCGGCCCACATCAAGCCGGAGAAGACTCTTGTCCACCGACTCGACCGAGCATGCCGAAGCACTGGCAGAAATACCGCCTGATTTAAGTGAAAGGGAGACACCACCTTTGGTAGAAAGGAAGGAACCGGACGGAGCACAATCCGCTCCGAAGAGAAAGACAAGAAAGGCTCTCGGCAGGACAGGGCCTGCAGATCCGAAATACGCCGTGCCGAGCAGATGGCAACCAGGAACACCGTCTTCAATGTGAGATCCTTCAAGGACGCCCTCCGCAAGGGCTCAAATGGTTCCCGAACCATAGCCCGCAGAACTAAATTCAAGTCCCACGAAGGAATCACCGCTCTGCGGGAAGGCCGTAAATGAAAAACGGCGGTCAAGAAACGCCGCACATCCGCATGAGCACCAAGAAGGCGGCCCAAGACCTTGCCTCTATAACACGAAATCGCCGCCAGCTGGACCTTCAGGGAACTGGCCGCGAGACCTTTCTCGAACCCATCCTGAAGGAAGCATAACACGACGGGCACAGAGACCGTCGCCGCCCGGACTCCCCGCCGGGAGCACCAGTCCTCAAAAATCCTCCAAATCCGAACATAAGTGAGAGAAGTGGAGGACTTTCTCGCCCGCAGTAAGGTGGAAATCACCGCGGGCGAATAACCCTTCTTTTTCAGCCGAGCCCTCTCAATGGCCAAACCGTAAGCAAGAATCGAGCCACCTGGGGCATCCGCAAGGGGCCCTGAAGGAGAAGGTCCGGCAATGCCGGGAGGCGCCACGGCACGCCATCTTGAAGCCGGACGAGGTCGGCATACCAGGGCCTCCGGGGCCAATCCGGAGCCACCAGCAGCACTCGGCCCCGATGGCACTCGATGCGCTGTACGACCCGGCCGATCAGCGCCCAAGGAGGGAAGACATACAGTAGCCCGGACGTCGGCCACGGCTGAATGAGAGCGTCGAGTCCTTCGGACATTCGCTCCCGTCGTCTGCTGAAGAAGCGACTCGTCTTGGCCGATTGGTAGGTCGCCATGAGATCCATGATGGGCGGACCCCACCGCCGAACTATTTGCGCATACACCTGTGGATTTAACTCCCACTCTCCGGGGTCCACCCGCACTCTGCTGAGGAAGTCGGCCTGGACATTTTCTGCGCCCGCTATGTGCGCCGCCGAGATCGCCGGCAGGCGAGTCTGCACCCAACTGAATAAGGCCGTCGCCTCCGACTCCAGGGCCACACTCCCTGTGCCCCCTTGGCGATTGATGTACGCCACCGTGGTCGCATTGTCCGACCAGACGCGGACCGCCCGACCCCGGACCAGAGGCTCCAGGGCCAACAGGGCTAGCCTGACCGCCCGAAGCTCGAGACGGTTGATCGACCACGCAGCTTCCCGAGAGGACCACACCCCCTGCGTGAAGCGGGCCTCGCAGTGAGCTCCCCAGCCGGCTAGGCTCGCATCCGTAGTGAGGGGAACCCACAGGGGAGGCTCCAAGGGAATCCCCCGCGTCAGGTTCTCGGAGGAAAGCCACCATCGAAGCGACCGCCGCACTGCCTTCGGACAGGGCAGCCTCTTGTGCAAGGAATCGCACTGGTTGGACCAGCGGCGAAGGAGCGCCCTCTGGAGCGGGCGCATGTGGAACCGTGCCCATGGCACCACCTCCAAGGTCGCCGCCATCGTTCCGAGAAGCCGTAGGTACCACCACGCCGACGGAGCGGGCATCCCCCGAAAGAGTCGGACAAGAGCCCGCAACGCCAGGACGCGGCGCTCGGGGAGACACACCAGTCCCCGAGCGGTGTCGAAGCGCACTCCCAGATACTCCAGGTCCTGCGAGGGACGCAGACAACTCTTTCTTTCGTTCACCACCCAGCCGAGAGATCGCGCAGCAGAGCCACCACCCTGCTCGTGACTCGCAGGCACTCCCGACTGGATTTTGCCCGTATCAACCAGTCGTCGAGATATGGATGGACCAAAATGCCCTCCTTGCGCAAGGCCGCCGCAACGACCACCATCACCTTTGTGAACGTGCGCGGAGCCGTAGCCAAGCCGAACGGCATGGCCCTGAACTGGAAGTGGCCCCACGGAAACGCAAAGCGGAGAAACCGCTGATGAGATGGATGTATCGGGATGTGCAAATAGGCCTCGGTGAGATCGAGGGACGTCAAAAACTCCCCGTCGCACCGCTACAATGACTGACCGCAAGGTTTCCATACGGAAATGCGGCACCCGGAGCGCGCGATTCACGCCTTTGAGGTCCAAAATCGGACGTAGGGAATCGCCCTTTTTGGGAACCACAAAATAGATGGAGTATCGCCCGGCGCCTCTTTCCAAAGGAGGAACCGGGATCACCGCTCCCAGCGCTAACAACCGATCCAGAGTCACGCGGATGTCCCGCGTTTTTTGCTCTCCCCTGCTGGGAGACAGAACAAATGAATCTGGAAGTGGGAACGCAAATTCCAGAGCGTAACCCTCTCCTATAATTTGTAGCACCCAGCGATCCGACGTGATTTGGGCCCAAGAGGAAAGAAAGTCGCGCAAGCGACCCCCGATAATCGGGCCTCCCTCCAGAGCCTGCCTCGCGTCATTGTGGCTTGCGCCCAAAAGAAGAGCCCGGGGAAGAGGCGGCTCCGGAGAAGCCTCTGCCGGCTCCCCTGAAGGTACGAAACCCTTGATTACGGGCTCCAAACCTGCCCCGCTGCGAAGCCCACAGGCGGGAGGAACGAAACCTGCGCTGATCCCGAAAGGACCCCCTCGCCGAGGGGGAGGACCTGTTGGACCTTGGCCTATCCTCCGGGAGCCGGCCCCCCTTGGACTCACCGAGATCCTTTACCAACTTCTCGAGAGCCTCCCCAAATAACAATCTGCCCTTGAAGGGCAGCTTACTGAGGCGGGACTTGGAAGAACCGTCCGCCGCCCAGTTGCGCAACCAGAGGGACCGGCGCGCCGCAACCGCGGATGCCATACTGTTAGCCAACGCGCGGATTAAATCATAAAACAGATCCGCCAGATAGGCCGAGCCGGACTCCAGCCGGGTAACCTCCAACAGGCCCTGCTGGTCTAGCCCGGGGCTCGAGCGCAAATGCTGCGACCATCGCAGACACGACCGAGCCACCCAAGCCCCACAGATAGAGGCCTGCAATGACACGGCATCAGTATCGAAGGTTTGCTTGAGCAAATTATCAATCTTCTTGTCCTGACCGTCCTTGAGGGCAGCCGCCCCCTCAACCGGGATGGTGGTTTTCTTGGTCACTGCGGAAACCGCAGCGTCCACCCGGGGGGACCTGAACAAGTCCCTGTCCTTGTCGGCAAGGGGATAAAGCCGATTCATGGTCCGAATCCCCTTCAAGCCGGATTCCGGGTGCTCCCACTCCACCTGGATCATATGATCCACCACGCGGTGAACGGGGAAAAACCACCTGGGAATCCCTGACTGCCTGAATTAGAGGATCCTCAAGACCCTCCTCCTCCAGGGGCCGCACCGCTGAAAGGTTAAGCGCCTGCAGGGACTCCGTGACCAGAGGAACCAGCTCGTCCCTACGGAACACGCGAATGATCCGAGCCTGGTCCTCCGGCTCAAGGATCTCCCCATCCTCCAACTCCTCCGCTTCAGTCTCAGGATCGCCCTCTGCCTCGGAATCCAGGAGACCTAGGGCGTCCTGCTCCTGTTCCCCCAACCGAAGACGCTTGCCCCCGGGTTGCGAGGTGCATTGAGCCGCCCCAGAGGACCCCGGGGGGAGAGAGGGGGGCCAAACTGCCGGCAACTGACCGGACCTGCTCAAGCGAAACGCCTGATGCATGAGGAGCACAAAATCCGGGGAGAAATCCATAGGCGGTGCAGCTATAGCCGCCTGCTGGAGCGCAGCCACCGACCCGCTGGCCGGTGGAACCGACCCAGACTGAGGGAGGCTCGGGGAAAGAACACTAACCCCTGAATTAGAAGCATCCCCAGGGGTAGGCTGATCCGGGAGACTCACAGATTGCTCTAACTCTGCAGGCACTGCAGCACAGCTCCTGCAGATGCCAGAGTCAGTCCCTACTGCTCTGCGGGACCCACAAATCACGCACTGGGGCTGGGAAGCCATCCCAAGGCCACCTCTGCCCAGCGGGATAGAATACAACAGTCACAGGGAAGCCCACACCACAGGGGCAATCCTATGCAAATCAGCCCCGATTTGAAATTAAAACTTTTTTTTTTTTTTTTTTACAAGAAACAAAATATGCCCCAGACTCCCTGGGGTGCCCTGAGCAAAATCGCCAGCAAGAGGAACCCCAAAAACGCCAGGGGAACCTGTGCACAAGTGCTCAAAAGTGCCTCTAAAGCACACTTTTAAAATTCAAATGGCCGCCGGACTTTTTCACCCGCGGTAAAAAACGGCGCGAAAATACAAAAGCCACCAAATAATATGGAAAAGAACTAAAACGACACTCTAAGACAGGGCAAACGACCAAATTTAAGAAAAATTGCCAAATGGGCTCAGGAGAGCCTACAGAAATGCTGGCAGCTCTAACAGAGCACTGCACACAAGAAGAAATGAAATGAAAATCTCCTACCAGCTCAGGAACCACCAGGATTCAGCCAACATCTCCCAGTGCCAGCCACTACTGTATCAGGTATGGCTTTACCCCGTACTGTCCAGGGGGAGCTCACCCAGGGCTGTGAAAATTTGCTAGGCGGGAACACAGGAGCCAACAGGTCTGACTTCCCCCTAGTCTCCTGTGGCAGTGCTCCAGAGAGACAGACTTCTTCTTTTGTCTTCCTTTTAAAGATACAGCTAGCTATCAAAGAAATAGCAAGGAAATGCCCCAAAACAAACCCTAAAACAACTAACTAACAAGTGTTGCTCCTGCAATAGTCACTCAGTGTGCCCAGGAGGACACACTTTTACGTCTTCAAGCTGCTAGAGACTGGACACACTGGGGGGCTTCTGGGAGCTCCTGCTGGATATGTACTACAGAAGATTTGATTGGTCCAGTCTCCAGGCTGCAGTAGGAGGGGCATTACCCGATTGTGGAGGACTAAACTGGATATCCGCACAGGAACTCTCTGACCTCACCTTTAAACCATGCTGGCAGTTTTTTGGCCTTCCTTCCACTTTTCTTAATTCATGGAATACATCTGTTCTGGGCTTCCAAGATAGTATATTTAAACAATGCCCATGCTTGTTGTAAATCTTTAACCTTTGCAGTTGTAGCTTTTTGTTTCTTTCTCAACTATTTTCTTCATTTTATCAGTCTCCTTTTTGAAAGTTAAAAATGTCGTACTGTGGATTTCCCTGCCATCCTTCTTCCTTTTATTAAATCAAACGAGATCATGCTATGATCACTATTGACAAGTGGCCCCAAAACCCTTCTCTTGCACCAAATCCCGTGTTCCACTAAGGACTAGGCCCATTGCCAGTATCCCATTCATAGCGAGTCATTGAAAAAGTGGTCCAACTCCAAGATTTCCTAGACTCAATGCCTTCTCTAACAGAGCACAACCCCTTCACCAATTTGATCTACCCTATCTGATATAGTTTGCACCCAGGTATCACAACATCCCATTGGTTGTCCTCCTTCCACCAGATCTCTGAGATACCAATCATATCTAAGCTTTCATTTAGTGCTATATATTCTAGCTCTCCCATCTTATTTTTCAGACTTCTAGCATTTACATACAGAGATCTTAGACACTGTATTTTATTCATATTAATCTGGTTATCAGTTGATTGGGGTAATTTGGAATCTTTCAGTTCTGTACTTAAGGCATCTGGGTTACTTTTATCTTTATTGGAACCTCTCTGTTGGGATGTCCTTACCCCCCTCTTTTGCTAGTATCCTTCAAGGACACATCCTTCCAAACCATGCGCTCTCTTTTTCCCCCTTGTTTTATCCAAATTCTTGTTCCTGTTATATGTAAAACCAAACAACCTGTTGTTCTGGTATATTGTTATATTGTAAACCGCGCTGATCTTCAAATAGTGCGGTATATAAGAGCCTGTAATAAATAATAAATAAATAAAATAAATAAATTGTCAGCTTTCCCCTAGTATTCATGGCCTATCTGCCAGGAGGTGAAGTCTTAATATTGTAAGCATTAGCTAGTTCTGTTTACTGGGAAAAAGCACCGAGAAATGCAATAAACTTTGAATCTGTGTAGGGCAGGCCCAACCATTAGGCAAACTAGGTGGTCACCTAGGCTGGCAGCTTATGGAGGGTGGCAAAGAGCAGGGCATTCAAAGCTAAACAATAGATTCTGATAGGCAGGGGGAAGCATGATTTGCCTTGGGTACCAATACCTCGTACCAACTCAGTTACCGACCATGAATCTGTGGAATCCTTTTGGATATAACTTCTGTACTAGTTGATGCTGGGAGACTGAGAATCTGTGCATGCAGCGTGGAAGAGCAGTATCAGCATTTAAAGGCAAGTTGTACAGAGAGGACAAGCTTTAAAAATCTTTTGTCATAGGAAATTGTTTCTGTCTTAGGGGATGGGAAGATACTGGACTACAGTGGGGAAGAGAGAGAGTGGAGATGCTGAGCTATGAGGGGATGACAGAGAGGAGATGGGCTTTGAGGGGTGGACAGAGAGGAGATGGGCTCTGAGGGGTGGACAGTGAGAGTGCTGTCAGAGAAAGAGACGCTGGGTTCAGAGAAGAGGTGAGACAGTGAGATTTGAGTGGATAGAGAGGGAATAAAGACATGGAGGAAGGAGCTAAAAGGGAAAGATCAATATGTCAGAGACCGATATAGGGGGAGTATGGAAGAAGCCATGCGGAGCAAGGAGAAATGGCAAATGGACAGCAGTCACTGGAAAGACAGTTAAGAGAAGAGAAGAGAGACTGGGACCACCGAGACTAAAAAAATAAAACTGTAGACGTTAGAAAAAGTATTTTAATTTTGAATTTATTAACTGGAATATGTTAGCTTTGGGAAATGTGCGTTGCTGATCTCTGTGTTTTGTTCAGTATAAGAGAACATGCATTTCTATTTTTATTTCTCCAGTGTTGCCATAAAATGCAGAGTTTGACTTCTTGGGGTTCCCAGTTCAGTTATTGTCTATTTCTAAATTGCGGCCCTTTGTTTTGGATTTGGTGAGGGTCTGTCTGTGTGACTGCGGTGTGATATTCTGATAGCGTGTGTTTTTTTCAGTAGCAGTTCCATTTGTTCTGTTTTCCTAGTAGAGAAGACATTGGTGCTCAATAAGATGTATTGGTTTAATATTTGTAGTACTGCCATTTTATAGGGAGGATTGGTGCTATGTGAGTCCTTGTATTATATTATGACACGATTGCTATGGACTCTCACTGGTCTTTTTTGCAGGGTTTTATAGTGCTTCCTTATGTATATAAGTAGTTGGCACTGGAGGGAATTCTTGTAGAGATCTGGTAGCTTCTCTCGAACCCCATGGCACAAGTAAATGATGTTCAGACACTTAAGTTATTGTTGAGACAAAAATCGGAGGCATGTGATACCTTACAGACTGACCAATTTATTGAGGCATGAGCCTCAATAAATTGGTTAGTGTATAAGAAGGGTTCTCAACTCAGTCCTCAGTCTAGCCAGTCAGGTTTTCATAAGCATAACACATATGCATGAAAGAGATTGGCATGCACTGCTTCCATTGTATGCAAATCACTCTGGTGCATGTTCATTGTGGTTATCCCGAAAACCTGATTGGCAAGGTGCGTCCCAAGGACTGGATTGAGAACCCCTGGTCTATAAAGGTGCCACTTGCCTCTGTCATTTTTGCTACTCTAGATTAACACAGCTACCCTTCAGAAAATGTTCATCATGTTGGGATAAGAGAGACTTGTAATGGGCTCCACAGGGGGAGGGGTTGGGCAGCACAGCACAGCAATCACTCGCACAGGGCAGCAAAAAAAAAAAAAAAAAAGTAACACCAGCCCTGTTCTTACTCTATTTAAAGAAACAAAAACCTCTTTGAAAAAGCAGTGACTGAAATACTATACTTGCTGAAAGTTAGGTAACAATGAAATCACGAAACATTCTACTTCTGTTGCATGCAAGTATTTCGCGATGCATTTTGTAGCCAGAGAAGAATGGAGAAAGCCCAAATGAACTGGATAACCAGATGTGCAGAGAGGCTTAACACTGCTTAAGGTACAGATCATCTATCTGGGCTGGCTGTTTTAATAACATAAGGAGCTTCTACATGGCCATACAGAAAGGTTGGCTACCCAAAGCCCATTTTGCATAGGACATCTAGGGCAGAAAAGGGACACCAAAGTAGAGATGTTCAAGATTTCCCTGGTGCTTTACAAGAGACCTGTTGAATGTGGAGCCTTTTGTAAAATATACACAAGGATGTGCAGAGGTACATCTGTATTTACCGGCACATACAAAGGGAACAGTCATCTGAAAATAAAGACTGTCTTCACTTGGGGTATTACATATTTAAGTGCTGGATTTTTGTAATATTATACATGCAAGCAGCCAAGAGCTGTCAGGTAAGGTTTGCCTCTTTGCGGATACTACCAAAATCTGAAATTGACACCCAGAAAGATGTAGATAACATGAGGGATCCAGTGAAGAATGGTTGAGAATTTGGCAGCTGAGATTTAATGCTAAAAAATACAGGATCGTGCATCTGGGCTGCAAAAATCCAAGGGAGTCGTACAGCAGGGCTCAACAGATCACAGGGGTCAGGTTGCCGAGGTGACCAGAAATCTGCATCTGGCACCTGGAGTTTACTCCCCCCCCTTAAAAAAATTCATGATCGTGGGCTGACAGCTTGCATCGGGACAGCGATCGCAGCCATCCCCTTCTCTTCTGCCTGCAGGAGATCGGATCCCCACAGGCAGAACATGTTGGGAAGGCCAGGATCGTGGCCTGGAAGACAGAATTAGAGAGCTAATGAGGACAGCAATTTAAAAAAAAAAGGGTTAGATGGGAGGGAGTGTAAAACTGCAAAAACGTATAGGGTCTGGGGGAATGTAGTATAGGGGGATGGGAGTACTAGGAGGGGAGGGAGAAGGGGAGAGAATCTGGAGGGGAAAGGAAGAGTGCAAGGTGTTGGATGTTAAAGGGCTGAAATCATGGGAACAAAACACACACAGACATGTATCCCAGCTCTACACTACATACTCACGCACACACATAGGCACCTCACCCCCGCACCGCGTACACAAAACACAGACAGGTACCGCACCTCTGCACATCACACACATAGGTTACTCAGCTCTGCAGCACACACAAATATGCACCACATCACATCATTGCACTCCACTCACATAAAGGCACCCACCACCACATCGTACACAGACAGGTACACCATCATTGCACCACACACCCACAGAGACACTTACTATCCAAACCTACAACTTGTTATCTAAAAATGATCTGTAGTGTAGGAACTCTGGCGCTGTTCTAATGAGACATGAGAACATGAGACCAGCGCGAAAGACAACTGGGAGTGGTGGGGGGGGGGGGGAGTAACTTCCCTACATCATCTTCAGTAAAGAGCAAAGTAAAGAATTCATTCAGTCTCTCCCAGAGGCGTAGCGTGGGGGGTGCAGGGGGGGCCGGCCGCAACATGGGGGGGGCGCTCGCACTCGCAGCTCTCTGTTGCCGATGAGGGGGAAAGGCAGGTCCCTATGATACATGTTGGCGCGTACGCCATCTGGTGGTGGCACTGCAAAGAGGTTTGCGCTATAGCCCTCGAGCCCGCAGTCCTGGGAGTCGCATTGTTCTTGGCAAACCCTCGGCAACAAAGCGCAGGCGATGCGATTGAGCCCCTCTAGGTAGCTATTTTACACAAGCTGCCGGGGCGGGGTGGGAGGGGGACTGTTTATCGCGTTGTCGCCCCTCGATCTCAATGTAAAGCTGGGGTTGGGGTCGGATCGCCCTGTGCGCTCGAGAAGGCGGAGCTGCAGGGCGGCATCGCGAGTTTCTGGTTCCGGATCTCCTCCTCTTCCCTGCTGTTGGGCGTTTAACCATGCTTGTCGGGCTCTTGCTGCTGTGCTGTTCGTTTCCCTGGATTCCGGCTCAGCGAGGTCAGTGCTGACGATCGCTCCCTCCCGGGGTAGGATCACGGTCGGCTCCCCCGCGCAAAGAAGCTCCCCGGCGGCTAAAATCCACGGGTTAGGGGGCGCAAATTACTTGCCTTGCCCCGGGTGCTGACAACTCACGCTACGCCACTGGTCTCTCCACTATGACCTTATCCTCACTTAGCGCCCTTTTTATGCCTGTATCATTCAATGGTCCAACTGATTCTCGCACAGGTTTTTTGCTATGAATATATACTTGAAAAAGTTCTTATTATGTTTTTACTTCCACGGCAAGTTTTTTTCTAATTCACTCTTTTCCTGCCTTATCAATACCTTGTATCTAACTTGCCAGTGCTTATGTTGTTTCCTGTTTTTGTCATTTAGATCCTGAAAGATGCTTTTTTGGCAACAGTCTCTCTGACCTCACCTTTAAACCATGCTGGCAGTTTTTTGGCTTTTCTTCCACTTTTCTTAATGCATGGGATACATCTGTTCTGGGCTTCCAAGATAGTATATTTAAACAATGCCCATGCTCGTTGTAAATCTTTAACCTTTGCAGTTGTAGCTTTTTGTTTTTTTCTCAACTATTTTCTTCATTTTATCAGTCTCCTTTTTCAAAGTTAAATACATCGTATGGGGGGGGGGGGGGGCAGACAAAAGGAGATGGCAAGCACTGGCTTCTAAGATTTTGGCCTGGTTCCTAAATCCACATAAAATTTTCCAAGGCCTATAGTACAGTATAGAAGGTAAAGTACTTCTGTCCATGAAAGAAAAGTGGGACCTTGTGGTGATTGTTTCTGACGATCTAAAGGTGGCTAAACAGACAGGAAAAGTGGTGGCAAAAATCAGTAGGATACTTGGATGCATAGGGAGAGGAATGGCTAGCAGAAAAAAGGAGGTGATGGTGCCTCTGTATAAGTCTCTGGCGCGACCTCATTTGGAGCATTGTGTGCAATTCTGGAGATCACACCTTCAAAAGGATATAAACAGGATGGAGTCAGTGCAGAGAGTTTATGCCCACTTATGTATATAAACTTGTTTTTTACATGCATAAATTCTGCTTAATACTTCTAAAATTCTCTCCAGTATAAATACTGCATCCTGGTCTTATCAGGCATCTTATTCTAAAACTGTGTGGCATGTTTACTCCTCTCACCCTTCACTAAAATGATATTAAACTAGTACATCAGGAGAATCAACAACATTTAGGTAGTACAATTACAGACAAGTTCTGGCCATCTCGTTCACTCCCCAACCCATTTTCTCTTTAACTCACACTTTTCTCTTTACTCCACTCTTGTTCGTTTTATTCTCTTTTGTCCCATTTCCCTCATATCTTCCCTGCCCAAATTTAGTTTCTTTCCTCGTACCCTTCTTTTTCTTTTACTCCTTCTTCCTTCCTCCTCCTCCTGTTATTTTTCTTATTCTTCCCTCCCTGCCCTTTTCTTTGGTGCTGGTGAACCACAGAAACAGAAACATGGTGGCAGAAAGAGACATCATGTCTGCCTTCCACATCAACTGCTCATCTCTACAATCCCTTCAGAGATCCTCTGTGCTTGGTCCCATGCTGTCTTAACCAGATAGCCCCCGTCTCCACCACCTGCAATGGGAGGCTGTCTCATGCATCCACTACCCTTTCAGTAAATAAATATATCCTTAGAATATTTTCAAGTTTATGCCATTTCACCTTAATCCTATGACCCCTCATTCCAAAGCCTCCCTTCCATTGAAGAGGCCCACCTTCAGAGCATTTATACCATGAAGGCATCTAAATGTTTATCATATCTCCCCTCTCATGCCTTTATTTATTTCAAAGTACACATATTTCGTTCTTTAGGTCTGTCCAAATATGCTTCATGACGAAGACCGCTCACCATTTTAGCAGCTGGATAGACTCAGTCTGGTTTATATCCTTCTGAAGGCACAGTCTTCACAATTTACTGCTGGGAGAATCTACACAAAATTTAAAAAATAATCTTCCCACAATAATTTTAAAATTCTGCATAATTTATTTGTAAATATTTTTGTGCAGAATTTTCTATCATATGGCCTGGCTCCTCCTCGCTGCAGGTCTGATAAACTCCCCTCTCCCCTCCGAGCTTTCTCATTTCCAACTTCAGCTAGAGTCCCTTCCCAGGTTTGATCTCTCTCCTCCTGTAGCTTCAACCCTCATTTTTTTCTGTCCTCTTACCAGGCTTGATACCCTACAAATAGTTGCCCTCTGCCTCAACCCTCCCAGTTCTCGTTTCCTTTCTCTGCTCCCTTGTTTTCTCTCTCCCTATTCATACTTCCCCTGCAGCTCTCTTGCTTTCTCCATCACTGTTCCTATTGCATCCTTCCCCTACCCCAATTTTTCCATTCTAACTCCTTCCTGGTCTCCTCAACCACCTTGATCACACAGCTGGGAGGAAAAGAGTGCGTGCAAATTGGGCCCTCCCCTTTTGTCACCCAGGGCACAACAGCTAATTTGAACTTGTGGCCGTAGAGTGTCCTGCATGGTTCAAATCAGAAGCCAGGGCCAGGGCAGGGCAAAGTTGCCGCTCTCCTCATGCAGGTAGAAGACCCTGGGGTTAGGGGAACAATTCCAAGACATCATCAGCCTTCTCGGTTTCAGTTGAATTGGAGCTCCTTTTTTTGGCCAAGGGAGCTGCTGGCGCTGCCTCCTAGTCCCTGCGCAGTAAGAGTACTCTATGCAAATTCTGCGTTGTACAGACTTCTCCTAGGAGTAAAAACGGCACGCAGTACTCCAGAGGTCTCATTAGAGATATATACAGAGGAGCTATCACCACCGTCTCCTAGCCATTCTTTTCCCTAGCCATTCAAGCATTTATCCATTTGGCCACATTTAGTCATCATTACCCCAGATCCCTCTCTTGTCTTATACACAGAACTTCACACCCTATGCTGCAGAAATGCATAATCCTGCATTTTTTTACATTAAATTTTAGTTGCTATACGCTAGCCCAGAGATTCTCAATCTCTATGGTCATGTAGACCCCTTATAAAAAATTCAGGGACCTCCAATTCATTCTCACTACTCTTCCCAAATGCCCTACCCTCAGTGCCAAGCCTGACCCCTTTTGCCCTGTTTGTCTCCCCTCCCCAAGCCAGACCCACCAATCTGGGTCTCTTTCTTTCCCCTTCTCCACAACTAACCCCCACCAACATCTCTCTCTCTTCTCCTTGCTTTGTCCTAGAGTATCTCTCCGATTGTCTCATGGACTCCCAGGGATCCATGGACAACAGGTTTGGAACCACTGCTCTAATCCAGTTCTCTAATTTTGCTAGATAACTGGTCAACCTTCCCCCACAGCTTCACTGGAATATTACTTATGAAATTATTGAAAGTGTGGCTTCCTTCACTTTAAAAACCTGGCTACTACCTTTTGAAAGTATATATAAATTCTGTGTGGTAGAAGAGTAAATTTGGGCAAAACGTATTAATACCGCATAAAAAAGTGGTTCTGAAAATTAAACACTAAACATTGGAGATAAAGGTAAGACAGTGAGAAAGAATGCTTTAAGGGTTAAGAGAACCATGTTAAAAGATTTTGCCTCTTACTACAGCTGCACATGTGTTGTGTTTTTAGACACAGCAATTCATGCAACTACTCAATTTAATTTAAAACTTATGTACCACTCTTCAGATAATCCTCACCACAGTGCTGTACAACATATATGCCAGTATACCAACTATATAAGTTATATCACCCTGTTTCATATAGCCAGCATGTACAACAGGCACATACAATAGTATATGCACGCAATACACAATTTTGAACTATAAAATAACAATCTGCCTTGTTCAATGTACTCATGATTGCAAAAGCAGCTGCTGATTACATAATTAACCCAAGTAATTGAATTGGAAAGTTGAGCTTACAAACTCACTTCTCATGGAAAAAGACAGACAGCTACCTTACCTCTGGCAGCTGCGGCTTCACAGGGAGAAAATGTGGGCAGTCTATGCTGTACATATCCAAACCTTATCATGTCAAATTGTTTAATCGGACATTTTCTAGACTCATGAATGCTGTGACAATTTTTGATGACTATAAGACAGTATGCAAATGCAATGTGTGCCTTTGAGTCAGTCCTGATTCCTGGCGACCCAGAAGCTCCTGGGTTTTCTTGGCAGTGTCACCGGAAGTAGATTGCCAGGCCTTTCTTCCAATGGAGGGTTAAGTGACTTGCCCAAGGCCACAAGGAGTGCTAGTGGGAATCGAACCCTGGTTGCTTGGTTACCAAGCCAGTGCTCTAACCACTAGACTACTCCTCCACTCCAATAAGACAGTATAACTGGTAGGAAAAAAGTACTCCAAAATAAAACCTCAGTATCAAAGACGAATTAGAAGACTCCAGCAGTCATTAATTACCTTATAATGTATGATGTTATCACTCATCCACTAGGGGTGTCCACAGCCAAGAAAGAAAAGTTCAGTTAGTCTTTGTTTTAAAAAAGCTTGTGCGATGTGTGTTTTTGGCCCATGTTGTAAGCATGCAAAACCTTTTTTTTTGTGTGCACACACTGACTAGATGCACATTCATTCGTGGGTACATACTAAACAAGTTTTTCTCTGAATCCAGGAGCAAGGTCAAAAATTTAGGAGACAGTGGCTGAGACCTCTTTCACTTCTCTTCCCCCACACATCCCTCAACACAGCCCCCAATGAAGTTTGATTGGGGGGCGGGAGGGAAGAGAAATCTGTTCAAGATCAGCAGAAACTCTTTAAGAAACTGATAAGAACATAAGATATGTCATACTGGGTCAGATCAAGGTCCATCAAACCCAGTATCCTGTTTCCAACAGTGGCCAATCCAGATCTCAAGTATCTAGAAGTTTCCCAGGAAGACACACAGGTTCCACAATGTTTATATTGGGACAAGCAGTGAATTTCCCAGATCACCTTTGGTTTATGGACCTTTCCTCCAGAAACTTGTCCAAACCCTTTTTAAACCCTGCTACACTAACAGCTTCCGGTAACGAATTCCAGAGTGTGATTACACGTTGAGTGAAAAACTATTTTCTTAGTCTTATATGAGTTATACTGTAGCTTCATTGTATGTCTCCTAGTCTTTCTAGCTCACTTGGATGAAAGAAGGGTGATTAGCGGGGTGCCCCAGGGTTCGGTCCTGGGCCCGGCGCTGTTCAATGTATTTGTGAGTGATATTGCTGAAGGACTGCATGGAAAAATCTGTCTTTTTGCAGATGACACGAGAATTTGCAACAGAGTGGACTCCCCTGAGGGAGTGGATAACATGAGGAAAGATCTACAAAAGCTGGAAGAATGGTCTAATACTTGGTAGTTAAGATTTAATGTGAAGAAGTGCAGTGTCATGCACTTGGGAAGCAGAAATCCAGGGGAAATGTACACGATTGGGGGCGAGAGGTTGGTGTACAGGGACCAGGAGAAGGACCTTGGTGTGATTATTCCTGCGGATCTCAAGGTGGCAAAACAGTGCGACAAGGCGGTGGCAAAAGCCAGGAGGATGTTGAGTTGCATACAAAGAGGAATTAAAATCAGCAGAAAGGAAGGGGTACCAATGCCATTGTATAAGTCACTGGTGAGGCCTCACTTGGAATACTGTGTTCAGTTTTGGAGACCATATCTTGCAAAGGATATAAAAAAAGACTGGAAACTGTTCAGAGGAAGGCGACCAAAATGATTTGGAGCCTGCGTCAGAAGCCTTATGAGAAGAGACTTGAAGACCTAAATATGTACACTCTGGAGGAGAGGAGGGACAAGGGAGATATGATTCAGACCTTTAAATACTTAAAGAGAAATAATGAACAAACAAACCTCTTCCAAAGACAGGGAAAGTGTAAAACTAGAGGGCATAACATGAAGCTGCAAGAGGGTAAATTGAAAGGCAATGTCAGGAAATACTTTTTCACTGAAAGGGTGGTGGATGCTTGGAATGCCCTCCCGATGGAAGTGGTGGGGGCAAATACAGTGACAGAATTCAAAATGGCATGGGACAGACACAGTGGATCCCTTTACAGCAACAGGATAAAAAAAACTAACTACTTTCTCAACATACAGGGGTGTCCTACACGGAGTGGTGGGTTCACCCCTAAAACAAAGACATGGGGAGGGATGGCCTGCACGGAGCGGCAGGTGCACCTACTCTTGCCATCTTACTGGGCAGTCTAGATGGCTCATACTGGTCTTTATTTGCCGTCATTTACTATGTTACATTTTGATGGCGTAAACAATCGATCTATGTTTACCCATTCCATTCATTAATTTATAGACCTCTATCATATCTCCCTGAGCCGTCTCTTTTCCAGGTTGAAGAGCCCTAACCTTTTTAGCCTCTCCTCATAGGGGTATCATTCCATCCCCTTTACCATTTTGGTGGCTCTTCTCTGTACCTTTTCTAACACTATATCCTTTTAAAGGTACGATTATCAGAACTGCACACAATATTCAAGGTGCGGTCGCACCATGGAACAATACAGAGACATTATAATATCCTTTGTTTTATTCTCCATTCCTTTCCTTATGATTCCTAGCATTCTATTTGCTTTCTTAGCTGCCACTGCACACTGGGCAGAGGGTTTCAACATGTTATCCATGACGATGCCTAAAACATTTTCCTGGGTGGTAGTTCCTAATGTGGAACCTTGCATCGTGTAACCATAGTTTGGGTTGTTCTTTCCTAGGTGCATAACTTTGCACTTGTCCACAATGAATTTTATCTGCCATTTCAACATCCAGTCTTCCAACTTATTAAGGTCCTCTTGCAGTTTTTCACAATACTCTTGGGTTTTAACAACTTTGAATAATTCTGAGTAATCTGCAAATTTGATTACCTCATTTGTTATTCCCATTGCTGGGTCATTTACGAATATGTTAAAAAGCAGCAGACCCAGCACAGATCCCTGGGGTACTCTGCTATTCACCTTTCTCCATTGGGAAAATTGGCCATTTAGCCCTACCCTTTGTTTTCTATCTTTTAACCAGTTCCTGATCCACAATAGTACACTGCCTCCTATCCCATAACTTTTTAATTTCACTAAGAGTCTCTCAAGAGGGACCTTGTCAAAGGCTTTCTGAAAATCCAGATACGCTACATCGACTGACCCATCTTTGTCCATCTACTTATTTACACCCTAAAAAAAATATAACAGATTAGTAAGACAAGACCTTCCCTGACTAAAGCCATGTTGGCTGTCTCCCATTAAACCTGGACTATTTACATGTTCAGAAATTTTGTTTTTAATAATGGTTTCTAGCATTTTTCCCAGTTCCGACATCAGGCTCACTGGTCTATAGTTTCCCGGATCGCCCCTGGAACCCTTTTTAAAAATTGGCGTTACAAAGGTTATCCTCCAATCTTCAGGTATTATTGATGATTTTAATGATAGTTCACAGATTAGTAATAGTAGGTCTGCAATCTCACATTTCAGTTCTTTCAACACCCTCAGATGTATACCATCCAGTCTACGTGATTTGCTACTCTTCAGTTTATCAAATAGTTTCAATACATCTTCCTGGTTTATCAATATTTCTTTGTCTATGGGCAAAGAAAGTTTAGTAAATCAATCCCTTAAGGTGCCTCTACACATTACTGGTAGTATTCAGCAGTCTCCCTTTCCCATACATGCTGTTAGCTGTGTGATGGCATCTTTGATAGGTAAAATAAAGATGCAATTGCCTCTTCACTTGATACATCAAGTTCCCAACGTCGGTCCTCGGGGAGCCCCAGGCCAGTCAGGTTTTCAGAGTACCCACAATGACTATGCATGAGATAGATCTGCATACAATGGAAGCAATGCATGCAGATCTATCTCATGCATATTCATTGTGGGTACTCTGAAAACCTGACTGGCCTGGGGTTCCCCGAGGACTGGGATGGGAACCACTGCATCACCATGACTTGGGTCCCTACCAGTATCTCTTGCTCTTTTAAACACCCACCTCCAACCTTCACTCATCTCATCTAATCCCTCCCCTCCCCCCCCCCCCCATCCAGGTACTCACTCTCAGGCTTTGAAACCTACCATATATTTCTCTCACCTTGTCTGCAGCTGCCAAAGAAAGCATGCTTGCTACTTCCCCACTGTGACCGGCTCTCACATGGTGCAGGACATTTAGGCTGGTCTCATTGACTGCACCATGTGGCTCAAGTTTGCAGAAAGCCGCATCACAGTGGGGAAGAAGGAAATGAGTTTTCTTTGGCAGTTCCACAGATCCGCTAAATATCTGAGCGTATGAAATCCCAGGTGCCAGGTTGCAATTTCTAGGCACCATGGAGACCTCACAACCAAGACTTGTCAAGCCCTGCTATACATGCATACAAGAGATATGTGTGCATTTTAAAATTGTAAGTGTCCATACCAACTGAATGTGTGCTGACAAATACACATCCTCGTCAACCTCACTCAGAAAAAAGTGTCTAATTGCTTCACTAAAAGAAGTCAACATGTATTAGATATGCACACAGATATCTAACGTGCACACAAACATAGCAGTGTAATAATTAACCATCTACCCAGCAATGCACAGAATGTTTGCTTTACAGCAGGCACAGAGCAGAAAACCCAGGGAAAAAGAAGCCACGCAGCGGATTCTGCACATTGCAGCCTCAAAAGGGAGAAACAGACATGTCATCTAGGAATCTGCATTATGAACCCCCTCCTACAGCTCTGTTTCATTAAGAGCGACAGCTCATTGCCCTCTTGCTGTGCACCAAAGCAGGTCTAGGCACAGACACCTCAGGAACGTGCTGATTTTCAGATGCAGGAATCTTCCTTTCCTGCAGACTCCTTGTGACAGCTTATATATAAAATCACCCCAGTGTGGAGAATAAATTGCTTCAGTGAACTACAACATTGTAAGGAATTAAAAAAATATATCCCTCTTACCATTTTTGCAAGTGCCTCATCTTTACTATGGAATTACATACTAAACAAACCAAGCACTGTATTGTCTACAACAGGAGCTAGTCATAAGATATCCCAGATATATATGGGTTGTGTTTACCCTTAATACACAAACTGTAATGTCGAAAAAAACACAAGAAAGACAAACAGATCTATAAATACAGAATATTTAATGAAGAAGCTGAAAGGCAAATGCTGTGTTCTGAATATATGGCAATGTTGGCGTTTGCTCACTCACAACCATGACACTATAACCCGGGCTCCTAGGGTTTTAATGTTCTTTGGTCAGTTCCACCCAGGGAAATCCTTTCACATCAATTTTCAGCTAACTGAAATGTTTGTTTTTCTTTGCTTATATCTCTATTTTATCTGCTTAGCTCTGAACCAATACACAGCTGTGTTTTTTGTTTAAAAAACAAACAAAAAAAAAGATGAAACACAAGGACATCTCTGCACAGATAACCCCCAAGTTAAAAATGCTTAAATCCATACAGGATGCACGTTTCAAAATAAATCAAACCTGGAAGTAAGTGGAATCCATGCACTGAAGGGTGGTGGGTAAGTTAGCTGTAGATAGCTCGAAAGGCACATTGCTCAATCTTTTGGAAGCATTTATGAGTGAAAATTCTGCTAACGAGCATAATGATCTGACAGCATTTTGGCTTCTTCCATTTCCTCCCACACTTCTTCCTTACCCATCCTGTTTCTAATGCGCTTTTTGAATAGGTAGGTCCTGCCAAAGTGGAGTGCTGGTAACCACCTGATGTCTACCGCTAGTTGAAGGATAGTATATTAAATACTAATAAATAAAGAAATATATAAATATTGCGACAGAGCCCACTGAACAGTGATGCAAGTGCTCAGATGGAATTAGAACCCTGGGTTATTTATTTTGGGCCTGCTCAAGAATATAGGCCTTCTGGGTACAGGTTAGCCAATTCCATGCGTAAGGTCATAGGTCAGGTGGTGGGCCTGGAGCAAGGGTGTGGGCAATGCAATGCTTGAGGTTTAATAATTTGATAGACTGCTCTTATTTCAAGAGCATATAGTCAGTTCACAATAAAACAGATAAGAAAGGGAAAGCAACATATAAGTGATTAGAATAAAAACAGGGAAAAAAACAACCAATCCACACATTACCAAACATTAGACAACTTTAAGGTGACAAAGGAGGTGAACCTGGCATGTTTGCTAGGGAGGAACAGCAATACTGTCTGGAAGGATCATATTTATCCTTCATATTGGCAGTGGAGGGATTCTCTAATTTATACTGATGGAGATTATACATGCTATGGGGAAACCGGAAAGAACAGAAATATTCCTGAAGAAGTGGGGGGCATATATTTAAATACTTCCCTATACAGATGAAATAAACATCCTAAATATCCCTGTATGATATTTGGTTACAGGAACTGGGAACCATGGCTGCTGGGGACTGCACTGTGATAGCAAGGGGGAGGGATAAGGGAGGATTGAGAAATAAGAAGCAACAGTATTATGCCGAGGTTTGGCACAATTGGGTAGAGAGTGGGGAAGGGATATTGTCCTTAAAAGAACAGAAAGTTGGCAAGATGGTCTCAGACTCAAAAGGTCTGTCTGTCTGAGATATGTAGCTGTTCAAAAAAAAAAAAACCTTATACATGCAACACAGTTGTGTGGCTTATTTCACCACTGAGAAGCTTCACATCCCCTTAAGGCTTCCTGTTCAATCACATGCCATCCTGCTGCCCTCTCAGAAAAGACAGACAGACATGCTCATTATCTTATGGTCCAGCTAAAACAGAAACGTGCACTGAAACACTGCTCTGTTTTGCATATGCCTATAATCATAAACCTGGAATTAGAGACAGCCTAGCAAAACAAAGATGAAACCATGCAACATAAATATGGATTTGCTGTATCCCCAAGGTCGATAAATGTTTGCTTTCAGGGCAGGTGGATGCCCAAAAGGTACACATTCACTCACTATCATGCAATATCACACACTGTGCTTCTAAGACCACATACAAACTGCCAGAGCTCATACTTACAGGCTGAGGCTGCTCTGCAATGCAGCAGTTAAAACACAACCAGAACTCGCTCATTGTGAACAGTCCCAAGTTCAAACACCGGTAAGGAAGAGGGATCCAAGTCTCCTTTCTGCAAAACTCCACAAGAGGATATTCCTTAAGCCAAGTATCAGAAAATCATCCCAGATAGCACAGTGTCCTTTTGCTGTGAATTTTCCTGAGCAATGAAAGCCTTGATTACTATGGTCGCCAAAGCAAAGAATTCTGGCCTCTTGAGATCCTGCACCAACCACAAAAATGTATAGAAATAGTCCTCTGGTTCCAAAATGATGGTTGATAGCCTGCAAGTAGAAGAAAAAGTAATTAAAGAGAACATTTTTCTATTTCATCAATTATTTTTTGTTTTTACCTTAACCAGAGTGCAATTTTATAAATGGCCTTGTGTGTAGAGAATATTATTTTCCAAGCTCAAGTAGGAGCTTATCAAAGGGCCTGCTGGCATGCAAGCATAAAAGACTGGGCACTCAGAAAACAGAGCAGCTCCTTTCGTATGATACACGTGTCGATGTGGGATCAGTATTTGTGTATTTTACAAAAATGCATGCATGTTCACCAGTTACTACCAGTAAATATATGCATAAAGTTACTCCTGTCTTGAAGCAGGTATAACTCTGGGAGCTTTTTAAGATGCTGTTTTATAATGGCACATAGGCTTTTTATAAACAGGCATAACATAATGCTTTTATATTAGGGCTTGAAAAGGCCCAGGCACCAGGTCACCATGACGACCAGAAATTTATACCTGGTGCCTGGGATTTGCTCCCCCCCCACCCCCCAAATCACAGGCAGAAAACCCCTTCTGTCTTCTCATGGGAGATCGGATCTCCTGCAGGCAAAACAGGAGGTATCTTTGCCACGATCAGAGGTTAGACGCAGCAGACAGCCTGCAGATTGGATACCCGCAGGCTGTCTGCTATATCTAGCCACCAGTCGTGGCAAAGGTCCTCTCCTGTTCTGTCCGTGGGAGATCAGATCCCTGTGGGCAGAACAGGAGAGGAAGCTCAGGGCAGTAGACAGCTATGGGGATCAGAGTTTTCCATTAAAAAAAAAAAAGACTGGAAGCGAGGAAGACAAAATTTAAAGGGGCGGAACCCTAAACAAAAATAAAAAAGTACGGAGGATAGGCAAATGGAGGACAGGTGTGGGAGTGCTGGGGGTAGGGAGAAGGAGGGTGAGAGTCCAGAAGTGGAGCGGAGAGTGGGGGAGGGAAGAGTGCAAGGTGGAGATTAAGGGGATGAATGCATAGGGAAAAAATGCCAATCTGTATATGCCAAAGAGTGCATCCACCCCCCGAAACATACATGCAAATACCTCACTCCCACACTACACACACACACACAAGCCCTACACCCATCACTATATCCCCAGGACTGGCCCCAGGCAGAAGCCCTGGCCATGTCGCCTCCACTTCTGAGCCACGCCACACTGCCCCCCCCCCCACCAAGCTGTGCCACCGCCCCCTACTGCCACAGATTCCATTCATTGTGGTCTATCTTGTGCCTGCTCAGAAAATCTGCCTATATGTTCTAAGCTCCTGCTATGCATCTCGAGGCAAATTTGCCCTAGTGTGGCAGTTTTGCGCATACCATGACAGTAATAAATCTCACTCTTAAGCAGTCTATGTGCAGTATAATCACTCCCCTCACTAAGAGTAGGCTTCTGGTACATCAGCACTTTGCCCCTAAGTAGCAGAAGAAAGTGCCCTAGTGCCAGCCTCGTTGGTTTGATTTCCAACTGCTTTACTGCTTCCTTCCCCACCACAGTTCCACCTTGAATTGACCCAGCATTTGGCATTATTTCAACTTGCATACAGTCCTCCCCCATAGCCTGCCCTGGATTCTGCCTTCCCCCTTCCTTCACCTTACCCTTCCTGTTGGTACCTCGACTTAACTGTCCTACTGTTTTTAAAGGCATTCTCTTCCCTTTCCTAATTAATTGATTTTAATTGTACTGTACATCACCCTGATGTTACGAAGGGCAGTATAAGTTTTTAATAAACCATAAACCATACTGATTAGTTCACTCCTCCTTGTACTGAGGAGATCTGGGGAGTGATCTGCCAGGATCAGTTGGCCCATATTTTGGGTGAAGCATTTATTTATTTTATTTATTTAGCTGTATTTATATTCCGCTTTTCACTGGGTCAAAGCGGTCAATTGGGGGATACATTTAACACGAGGGGATATAACACACATACGTTAATACTTACAGGGAACATGGGCAATGGAGGGTTAAGTGGCTTGCCCAAGACCACAAGGAGTGCCTATAGGACTAGAAATCCCAGTCCCTCCGGCCTGAGATTGCTGTCCCCAGGTGAGACTTGAACCCCCTTTTTTTAGAGATCTGCTCTTGCTTAGAGACTCATCACTGAACCACCAATACAGACTTAGTCTTTCTGCACCCTCCCTCCCGCCCTCCCCCCAGGTAGTCAGGCTTTGTAGAACCTTCCATGTTATCTTCACCTGGACAAGAAGGCTGCCTGAAGAGGTCTCATATGCTCACAAAATCGTATCCAGCATCGTTGCCATTTCAGACAGACAGTCTCATGCTCTGGGTAGAGGATTTGATAAAAGACTTCTAACTTAGTCCTGTAGTTCTGACTTCCTGTGTTATGTGAGAAACAAACACTTTGGGGCTTGTTTACAAAGCCGCGGTAGTGGTTCGCGATCGCGATCGCAGCCGCGGCCCCATTGAAATCAATGGGGGCGCGGCTCCGATTACGATCGCAAACCGCTACCGCGGCTTTGTAAACAAGCCCCTTTGTCTCACTCTATGCCAAAGAATGCTCCCAGATACTGGAGCGTTTAGGTAAACGCATTCACACCCTTTCCCTTATTCACCAACCAGATTAGGGTCTCAGGTTCTGAATGACCAAGACTGTCACTCTTTTCCTTTGACTTTGTTCCTGTTAACCATATAGAGATAAACCACGATTCATTCCTGACTCAAAAATGCCGCCGCCACCATCAACATTCTGGTGAATGTCGTCAGCCCTGTCGCGAGACTGAAAGGGAGTGTCTGGAACTGGAAATGTTGACCCAAGATCGCAAATCTGAGGTACTTCTGAAACCGGCATTCCATTGGGTTATGTAGGTACACATCCTTCATATCCAGTGATGCTGAATATTCCTCCGGGCAGACCACCTGAATGACCAAATGCAAGGACTCCATGTGGAAGTGCAATACTTTGAATGCCACATTCACCTGTCTCCTCCTTTCTTGGGCACAACAAAATATAGGAAATAGGTGTCCATCCATTTCTCTACCTCAGGACATGGATGATTATATTGAGAACCAGGAGCTTGGCCAACATTTTCTTGACTGCTGTCTTTTTCCAGGGTGAGGTACAGAGACATTTTAAAAACGTTTCTTGCACCAAAGTTAGTAGCTCTGGAACATAACCATGTCTGATTATCTGTAATACCCAATTGTCTGCGACCTGGGTCCACTCCCCCAAAAAAGGGCTCAATAGCCCCTCTATGGACAACCCTTGCGGATGGACCTCCAAGTTGTCACTGCTACTGTTTTCCTGTGACTACTCTTATGAGACCTGCTTGCCTTTCCCATTGGTACACTGTGCTCCTTCCTTTTGCGGAGTCCAACTCTGTTCTTCTATATCTATCTATACTTCCGGGGCGGTAAGCATGTTTATCTCACAATCTAGTTCTACCCATACCTTTCCTAGTGGAAGTTCTGAATCCGTCGCTGTGGCTTTTGTTCAACTAAGCCCTGTACTAACGTCTGCAATTCCTCAAACTACTGACCCCCGAATGACAAATTATTAAGCAGGGTCTTCAAAGCTAAATCCATCGAATAATTACACCACACCATACTGCCCTCCTAGCCATCACAGACATAGCCATAACCTTTGCATAGTCCTAATTAAATTATATTGTGTATTTGCCAAAAAACAAGTTGCCACTGACTCCAACCTAGAGAAATCAGCCCAAATTTCAGCACCTTGACACTGCTGCAACTACATCGAAAGTGCCCTGGGCACATATCCATTACAGATGGGCCACATGTAACATATCCATTACAGATGGGCCACATGCAGGTAAACCGCAGCAATTCATATATTTGTCTAAGCCAAGTATCTAGCTCCCTATCCTGAGGGTCTCTTAAGACTGACCTCCTTCATGGGAACAGTGATGTGCATGGATCACAACCATCACTATCACTAAGAAGCTTTTCCTTTTGCTGCATGGGCAATGGGTATAACTTCTGTATTGTCTGCAGGCCACTCAATCTAAAATCTGGTTCTTCCCAAACTTCCTCCACCACCTCTCCCACACCAAAGAATAGAAATGTTTTTTAGGCCCCAGAGGAATGAGGTCTCCTACCACTAACAGCTCACTCTGACCATCATTCTTCATTGCCTTAGTGACCTGTTCAATTAATCTAGTCAGCTCTTCCTTTTGAATAACCTGATCATTGGCTCCAATTCTGCCTACTCCTCTTCCTCCATGCTAAAGAAATCTTTTTGCTCCATAGCAGAAGTCCAATTTGACCCACAAATGGGGTCTTTCAAGCCTATGCTCTTTTTGGAAGGTTCCTGCTTCTCCTAGCCTCTTGCCATACAAGCTCTGTGAAGCGTAAGAATGAACTTGGGGGAAAAGGACATTGTCTCTTGCATCCCTGAGGGCCCCTGCACATGTATTTACCCTAACCATACCTACCCCCCCTCTCCTCTGTGAGCTGGATGCCCCTGAACACTACTCTGAGGCCTCTGCTTCAGAGAGAGACTTTTCTCAGCCTCTGCCTGATTTTGAAGGAAGGGCATCACAATATGGGCTGGAAGAGCCAGCCAACATACTCTTTCACCAGCTCCCACAGGGAGCACACTGCCACTCACCTCTAAAGCATTTGACATTAGTCTTACTGAGAAGGTTCCTGCAGTCTCAGCCTAATTAATCCATGTGCTTGATTTCCCTTCTGGACCTCCACTGTGAAGAGGAACAGTTGGGGGTTGATTCTGCGGCGGTGCTGACCTCTAGACAACAGCTTTTCTTCCCTCTGGTCTTTGCAGCACACTCCTGTCCCGGAAGTCCTCATATGAGGTGTCTCTTTCTTTTATGCTGAACTTTATTAGGTGAGCAAGAACAGTGCAACCCAGCTCTGCTCAACTCTGACTGCTGCAAATGGGAAAGGTGAATGAATCAAGGCTGTCCTCTGTTTTCCCCCGGCCTCAACCTAGGCCTTCTCCAGACAGAAGCAGAGTCAATGGCTTTCTGCCACCAGTGCGTTTGGCCCCAGGTACACCACCTAGACCTGTTCTGCTAAAAAGATAAAGAAAATACTGGCTTGCCACTCTGCTACACCAGCTTCTAGGGGGGATGGGCAAGAATTTTTTCTGTTTCTCCTGTTGGAGGGGGAGTCATTCCCCACTCGAAAGGATGATCTGGCAGAGACTAGGAAGGCCCAACATCATCACAGGAAATACACCATCTGCCTATGTATTAACTGGGAAACACCGCTGCAGATCCTTATATGATGATATGGCTGCATAGCATACTCTGCTGGACTTAAATGCCAGGCCCCTCAAGAGCCCAGCCTGAATCAAATCTAAAATGTCTGTGATCCAAAACCAATCCAAGCAGCACTCGTTCTCACAGAATAAAGGTGCAACCACTGAGCAAGGTGAATTAGCTGATGACAATGCACCAATGAATGTTATTAGGAAGAAAGAATAAAAATCTACTTTCTGTTACAAGCCACTCACATTCTACCCTACATGAAAGTGTTTCGGCACATGCCTTCCTCAAAGGTGTATGTTGAATTAGTAATAAATGTGATACACAGGTGAATCCAAACAATGTTTTTACAATATGCTTCAATCCACCAGCAACATCAATGCATGATTGCTTAAGGAATAAAATCTACTTTCTCTTACAACAGTCATCAGTTATCCTCAACTAATTCACCTCACTCAGTGGTTACACTGGGATCTGAAACCTCCATGGAGGAAACATGCTTCTCCCTGCATCAGGTGTTAAAATTCCACCAGATCCTGATATATGCCAAGAAAATAGACCTTCGAGCTTTCAGCATGGTTTCTATCACTATGGATGAGAACCTCAATTTCCTTAGCTTTGCCCTTTCAAAAGCAAAGCCGTAAGTGAATATGGAGGGGAGTTTTCCATCTCTATCAGTTCTCGTTATAGAAAGCCCCTGAGGCAAAACGACTTCACTACTGCTAGTCTCTTGAGTCCTCACCACCAGAATTACATGTCCTCTGTGTGTGGCGATATGCTGCACTACCCTACCTAATAAAACAGTAGTCCGGAGGGGGGGAGGAGATATACATCAACTTGTCATGAGGGCATGTGACTTTCAGGGCACCTCTGCCCCTGGACCCTTTCATCTCCCATCTTCTGAACAACCTGGGTGCTTGGCCATTCTGAGATGTCATCATCAAATCCATGGAGGTCTCCCCGAAAAGGGTCATGATTACGTAGAAAGCCTATCAGCTGAGTTCCCACTTTCTGGCATTCAGCTGGTGATGCTCGAAATATGGTATGCTGACAGTGCTTCTAGGTATCTCTCTGCCAACATCATAAGAAGGCTCAACTCTTTCATGATGTGGCGGCTCTTGGTCCCTCCTTGTTTATGGATGTATGCAATGACTGTCACAATGCCCAAGTGGACCCATAGTGCTTTGCCTTTGAGGTGGCTTTGGAATAGTAGATCCGATGATGCTGATCTCCAGCCGGTTTATCAGTTCCTTGGCTTCTCTGCTTGACTACCTGGACATACACAGTGTGCCTCCAACCCTGGGAAGCACATCAGTGATCAGAATGTTTATGTTTATTAAAAACTTGCTATACTGCTTTCTACTACTAGTACCAAAACGGTTTACATTACTAAAGCAAAAATAGAAATATACGAAAGGAATGCAAACCAAAAATAGGAAAGAGACATAAATATAAATTCTCTGCTTGGGAGCTCTTAACACTAGAAGCTCCAAATACGTCAATTGACGCAAATGCATCTTCGAAGTTGTATACCAGTGCCATTGCTAGAACCATGTCAGTTATGTTCCATGACTTTGATAGCGAGGGCAAAATGTTCAAATATGTGCATCGAAAATTAATGACAGATGTGCCACCTAGCGTGAAAATGAATTTATACCTAGAAGCCTCAAAGTACGTCAATTGACGCAACCAAGAAAATTGAGTGGTTTTCACAAGTTTTCTTACAATGACTAACATAAGAACAGAGTTAACTAAATTTAAAAGTAACGCAAATTCAAAAGTAACTGCAAAGTCCATGTCAGTTAGCGAACGAACAGGATAAGCATGTACGGTTTGCTATTGTACATTTAGAGTCTATGCACAACTGGCATAGATTGTCGACAGACGTTGTCCACAAACTGGATGCTTGTATTTATCGCACAGCGTGACAGTGCAATTTCGTTTGCAATTGGCCTTGACTGCACACATTACTCGCTTTGCCAGTTTGTTTGTTGCAACAGTGGCTGGCATTGACTCTGAGTAAGAACGTTGAGCAGCACAAGTTTGTCGCAGCTGCTCCGACAGTGTGTGAAGAAACTGTCTCCTTGGCATGGTGACACCGGTTTGCTTGCAGAAAATAATTCAGGCATTGATGGCCGCCAAGCCAAGAATATTGAACAAAACGGCTAGTGTCCATCTACGACGTGCAGATTTGGTGGACATTTTGACGGCACATTGAGTCCAGCATGTCGACACCACATTTATTCTTGTAGTAGTACAACACTTTCAGGTTTCAGCTTGCCACTGGTTTCACATATCGCACCTTTGTGCAAAGTCGACAAAACGGCAAGTCTTCTTCTGTTTTGTCTGGTACTGTACTATGGTCATTGATCCACTGGTGTAGAACTTGGATTGGTACAGTTCGAGTTTTGTTAAGTGATGGTAGTTCTCTGCGATTCAAATGAATGGTCCCGACCAACTAAGTGCGCTTCTCTAATAGTTTCTCAGTGAGATCACGGCTCGTAAAAAAATTATCGACCGTAACATTGTATCCTCGCTGATAATATGGCTGCATTAGAGTCATGACCACATGCGTTCCTAAACTGCCATCTCTTTCATCATCTTTCCCAGTATACGGTTTCACATTCAAACAGTATTTGGACTGCAATTCTGCCAAGATCCAGAACTTTATTCCAAATTTATCTGGCTTATTTGGCATGTACTGCGTGAATTTGCATCTGCTTTTCATTGAGAATAGTTGTTCATCTACAGTAAGTGATTCTTCTGGTACGTAACACTTTTGACTGTTATCAAAAAATCTGGATAACACCCATGTCATTAGGCCGAATTTGTCACACTTCACTCTTTCCTGCCGTGAAGCTCCGACATCAAATCGCATGAATTTCTTTACTTCTTTGTATCTGTTTCGTGACATTGTGTGCCTAAATGCTGCACAGCCATAAGTTTCGGACCACATCAAATCAATTGGAAAGTTTTGGGCATTCATGAAACCTCTTAGATATGCCAATCCCAGAAAAGCTTCTATTTCATCTTCGGCTACATCCCATGATGGGTCTGATAAACGGCATACTCCAGTGCAGCTCCTGATGTGACTCACAAAACCGGGGTCAATGATCAATCTAATTGCATCCACTGGTGTTTCAACATTACGACATTATGCAGTAACCCCACTTTTAGCAGTGAATACATTTTGGGCCTGCAATCTGCCACTGCTTTCACCTTGTGACATGATCTTCCATTCAGTCCCATCTTTTGCTACCACTGTTGACCCTGTCGTCCTGCTCTTGTTTTCAGCGATTATTGGATAATGAGCATCATCATCACTTTCGTCAGTGTTTCTGCTGTAGTCTGAACCAGTCAAATCCTCTACGCCTGTACAACCTGTAACATGTAGGTCAACACTTGAATCTGATTCAGTTGAATCAGAGCCACTGGCAATTTCCAAAATATCTTGCAGCTTGGCAAGTGCTTGTGCTGCTGTCATGTGCTGTGGACGCGGTTCTCTCATTTTCTGCATCGAAGCAGTAGCTGCAGCTGGTAACAGATCAACTGATTTTGCACCAGCACATCTAGGCACTGCTGTCTTCTTATGAGGTCTCGGCATTCTGTACATAGAATCGTAGAAAAAAAATGAATAAAATTTCAGGGAGGAAGCGATATGCTAAAAGTTCTGGAGTGTCGGCCTGTTCTAGGGCGTGTTCAAAAGTCATGACATTGTACATACCTGTGTAACAGAGTAAATTTCGCTTTTAAATCAATCACTGCTTCCAGTTTTACTCTGAAATTACAAACCAATAAACAAACGATGACGTCATGTAATGACATCACATACTGCACATATTAAACAAATAAGTAACTTCAAATTAATTCACATCTGCATTTCATGCTAAACGCAGTCGTCGTGATAATGCATCAATTGACGCACTTTGGGTTTCTAGGTAAAATGCCTTTTGGGGCTTCTAGTGTTAAAGGGATTTTGGTCTTAATTTTTAAAAGCTAATTCTTTTTCTGTATTGCAAAAGGAAAATGTTTTTGTGGTGTTGGGTAAAGCTCTGCCTATTAGAGTTCATTGTTTCTTTTTCCAGCTTACCATTCAGAGCGAGCACTTCAAAGCAACTGACCTCATCAGGTGTTAGATCCCTCCCTACCCACCCCAGCTCTCATGCACCCCATGTGAGAATTCTTGCTTTATAGCAGGGGTCTCAAACTCAAATTGCTTTGAGGGCCAAATGAGGACTTGTAAAGTAACCCGGGGGCCGCATAAGACGTGGGGCCTCATTTGCATAAGGGGCCTCATTTGCATAAATATTTGCATAATGTTACCATACACTAACTTTTAGTAAACATGCCTCTTAATGAGTATGGATAAAGAAAGACTAAAAGATTCAGAAATAGGAAGACAATAATTAAACTGGGAACCCCAAAAGCCAAACTTGGAATGTACAACAACACTGTAGAAATAAAACTATAAATTAATTTCCTCTTGTACTAAACAAAGCGCAAACATTAATGATGCACATTTCCCAGAGCTGACATATTCCAGTTAATAAATTCAAAATAAAGAGATATTTTTCTACCTTTTGTGCATTTTTTTTCAGTTGCAATTGCTCCAGCCACTTCTGGTTTCTTCGTGTCTTCTGCTATCTCCATCGTCTGCTGTCCATTTGTCCTTTCTTCTCTCTTCTAGTTTTTTTCCATTCTCTCTCCCTACATCTGCTTTAACATACTAATCTTTCTCCTTTTGCTCTTTCCTCATTCCTATTTCATCCACTCAAATTTTACCCCTCCATCCTCAATCCCCACTTAACTCTCCCAATACCTGGCCAATTGTAGATTTGTCTTCTCTTCCAGACAAAATATTTTTCCCCTCTCCATTTCACTTTCCCAGCTCCATCCCATTCTAATCCTCCCCCAACATCAGCTCCCTTCTAGTTCCAGCCCCACCCAGCATCTGCTCCTTTCTAGTCCCTGCATCAGTCCATTTCCAGTCCTATCCTAGCCTCACCATCAGCCCATTTCCAATCCTAGCCCCCCATCAGCCCATTTCCAATCCTAGCTCCCTCCCCTCACAGCCCATTTCCATTCCAAGCCCCCCTCCCCATCAGCCATTTGCAGTTCAAGCCCCCCTTCCACTCAGCCCATTTCCAGTCCTAGCAACCCCCCCAGCCCATTACCAGTCCTAGACCCCCCATAGCCCATTACCAGTCCTAACCTCCCCATAGCGCACTTCCAGTCTTACCCCCCCATCACCCCATTTTCAGTCTTACCCCCCCCCATAGCCCATTACCAGTCCTAGTCCCCCCCATAGCCCACTTGCAGTCGTATCCCCCATCACCCCATTTTCAGTCTTACCTCCCCTCATAGGCCATTACCAGTCCTAACCCCCCAATCAGCCCACCTCCAGTCCTAACCCCCATCACCCCATTATCAGTCCTAGCCCCCACCATAGCCCATTACCATTCATAACCCCCCCTGCCAATAGCCCACTTCCAGTCCTAACCCCCATCTGCCCATTTCCAGTCCTAGCCCCCACCATAGCCCATTACCAGTCATAACCCCCCCCTGCCAATAGCCCACTTCCAGTCCTAACCCCCATCTGCCCATTTCCAGACCTAGCCCCCACCATAGCCCATTACCAGTCATAACCCCCCCCCCTGCCAATAGCCCACTTCCAGTCCTAACCCCCATCTGCCCATTTCCAGTCATTACCACCCCCCCCCCCCCCCCACCCGACAGAGGAAAACAAAAAAACCCCAAAACCCTGACTTCTGCCGTTGCCGCCGTGGCAGCGGCAGAATCAATTGTCAAATTAAAAAAAAAAAAGACTTCTGCTGCTCAAGCAGCAATATCACCTGTCCTGCGGCCCCTTCCCCTGTGCCCGGAGATCCGAATCTGCTCATCAGCGGCGTGCTTTTCAAGCCGCGAAGAGTATTCCCCTCTCGCACGGTTTCAAGCCGCGCGAGAGGGGAATACTCTTCGCGGCTTGAAAAGCACGCCGCTGATGAGCAGATTCGGATCTCCGGGCACAGGGGAAGGGGCCGCAGGACAGGTGATATTGCTGCTTGAGCAGCAGAAGTCTTTTTTTTTTTAATTTGACAATTGATTCTGCCGCTGCCACGGCGGCAACGGCAGAAGTCAGGGTTTTGGGTTTTTTTGTTTTTCTCTTTCGCGGGCCGCACAAAGTTGTCTCGCGGGCCGCGTGTTTGAGACCCCTGCTTTATAGGGCAACTCCCCAGTTAACTACACACAGGGATATAGAACAGCTCTGTTAGAGCACAGATAAAAGAGGCTGACAGTGAGGAAAAAGGTTAGGGATTTTGGTAGGTCTCCCTCATTTACTTCAACAGGTAGCAAGATGGCTGGGAAAAATCAAATTGCCAAAGCTGTTGTCCCCGTTACAGCTTCTGTCTCTGTCCAGATAGAGAGCCCGATGCCAGTTGAAAGATCGGTTGCATGTGCAGGATGCCTGCAAGCTGAAAGGAGCTCAGAGAAGATGGGGCGAGGCTGATAAGCATTCAAGACAGTGAGAAGTGCATTAATGAGATGCTTATTGAAGCATCCAAGGTCTCTAGCAGAGGTGAAGATGGGAGGCTACAGAATGAAGAGAGTTGGACATAATTCTGCAGTCTCTGGTGACTCAACAATCTAACTCCTCCAGCTCTTGAACTGAAGAACCAGTAGGCAGCCCTGGTAGTGGAGAAGGTGAAAGCATCCCAGGAAAGGGAAGAACCAGCCCAGAGGCTGCAGGATCACCAGGTGTCAACACTGACTTGACAGCATACCAATTCTACTGCATGCAAATCGTAGAGTTGACTGTGGATTGCCTGAATCACTGCTGCCTTTTCTGGAGTACTACAGAACACTTCACAGGGCCATCTGCTTCAGGGGACAGCTATGACTCTCTGCCCCTCCACACTCTATAATGTGAGCCTACGTAAAGGCAAACTGCTGAAGCTGCCCCCTAACTAGGATGACTGTTACCAGGGCCTCTCCCATGTCACCAGATGAACTTGAGACCACCAAGGGAAAGCAATTCTGTCAGTGATTCCTGTTTTGAGCCATGAAAGGGATGTCCTATGCCAGAGCATCTGCCTCTTAGTATCGGGCAATATTTAAATTGTCTTGCAGCCCGGACATCACAAAATGGCTTTATGGAACTTCTACCTCAAGAGCTATCTTCTGGGAAGTTCCGTCTAGGCTCTCCCAAGTCCTTAACTAGCTTATCCAGACCATCCCCAAATAATAACTGCCTTATAAAGGGCAATCTACTGAGGTGAGTTTGACACCTCATCCATTGACCCACATCGTAATCAAAGATGACTTTTTCCCATGACCACGAAGGCCATTGCTCTGGCCATTAACTGATCATACCGAGCATCTGCAAGAAATGCTGCTGCTGATTCTAATATGAGATCTTGTGAGAATGCTTTGGCCCAAGCCTACTGAAACCAATACAGCAGAGTCTGGGCAACATAGCCCCATTAAATAACAGAGCAGACGGCAAACATTACTTCCGCAAAGATCCGCATAAAATGGATCTCGAATCTCCTATTAAGCAGGAAAATATGCTTCTGGTGTTGCTACCCTCTTCCCCCAAACTTTTATTCATTACTCCTTGAGGAATTCTGTGAAACTGTGCAATGTAGAATTTTCATATAAATTCCCCTCTTGTGCAGAATTCTGCACAAGGACTAGGAGGTGGCAGTGGCTCAAATGGTTTCTCTCCTTCTCCTCTCCCGCTCCTCTTCAGACTGTCAGAGAGCAGCTGCACTGGCTCCGACTGCAAGTCTGAACCATGTGAGACACCGCACAACCATACGATTCAAATCAGCAGTTGGACTCAAGACAGTGTGAAGAGGAAGATACGTCCTGATGTACAGCTGCTCTCCTCCTCCTCTTCTACCGATCAGCATCGGTGGGGGGGGGGGGGGTATAGAAAAAGGGAGAGAAATAGTTGAGGGTAAAGGCCGAGACAGAGAAGCTCGCATCCTGGAGATGAACGAATGGCAGTGTGGATGGTGTCATTGAGAGTGTTCTGGTTTCCTGAACCATGGGATGATTTTCCAAGGGCTGCAGAGCAGAGATGGTGTCCATCTGTCCAAGAAGGGTCGAAGTGTCTTCAACAGCAGACTGGCTAACCTACTGAAGAGGGCTTTAAACTAAATTTGTTGGGGATGGGTGAAGAAAGCCACCAGATAAGTGAAACATTAAATACCTCAGTAGAAATGGGTAAAAGGGCAACATCTGGAAAGTGGTGTGTATAAATGACTGTAGCATGGGAAATAAGATCCCAGACGTTGAGGCTTTAATGGAAGAGGGTAACTTGGATTTAGTGGCAGTTACGGAGACATGGTTCACAGAAAGCCATGACTTCAGTATCTCCTATAATGATTATTTTAAATAGTTTTCCTGTCTATTATAATTTTTCCATACTATACTATCATCTGTAAATAGTTAATATGTTTTCCTTATATATTAGTTACCTATGTACTTAATGTTCCATGTAATTTAATGTTAATGTTTTGACACGTTCTCTGTAAACCGTCCCTGATCTCTGGAAGGGGCGGTATAAAAAAAAAAAACGCACAAATAAATAAATAAATAAATGACTGGGATGTAATTATATCGGGCTATGCTTTATTCAAGAAGGACAGGGTAGAAAGAAGGAAAGGTGGAGTGGCACTATATGTAAAAAATAATATTACAGCTATAGAATTGCGGGGCTTAAAAGGGAGAGAGGAGGCACTGTGGGTTAAACTAAAAAGAGGGAAAGGGAAATCCATTTGCATTGGAGTTATATACAGATCCCCCTCACAGGGAGTAGAAGTGGACGAAGATTTAATAGACAACAAATGCAGTATTGCCATGAACACAGATATGCTACTGATAGGTGATTTCAATATGCCAGATGTGGTGTCATTTAGAAGTAAGGAGATCCTGGATTCTCTACAGGAAGAACTATTCAGGCAACTGGCAACAGAACCCACAAGTGACGGGACCATACTGGACTTAGTGCTTATCAATGGGGAAAGTGTTTCTGATGTTATAGTGGGAAATCATCTCACATCCAGTGATCACCTGATGGGGTGGTTCAGTATTAAGACTAGGGTTGATAAAATCCATTCAAAAGGAGGGTCTCAGACTTTAGGAAAACTAACTTTGCCAAGATGGGACAATACCTCAAGGAGTCATTAGAGGAATGGAAACAGTTGTGGGATGCAGAAAAGCAATGATCAAAATTGAAAGGGAATATTTTAAAGGCAACAAACCTTTTAGTCAGAAAGGTAAATAAACGTAAAAGGAAAATGAGGCCGCTATGGTTCTCAAAAAAGCTGAAAAGGTGAAGAAAAAGAGAATGGCCTTCACAATTCATAAGAGATCAGAGAGAGAGAGGAACACGGGCATCTATATTTGGAAGAGAAGCTAGCAGAGTAGCCAGCAGATACAGAAAGAAGCAGCAATAGCCAATGCAATAAAATGGGGGATGACACATTTTTTAGATATGTTAGTGAGAGGAGGAAGAGCAAAAGTCATATTGTCAGACTCAAGGGTGAAAGGAAAATGTAGAAGCTGATGAGGATAAAATGGAATTGCTTCACAAATATTTCTGTTCTGTGTTCACAGATGAAGGGCCAGGAGCAGTACCTCAAAAAACACCCACAAATCGGAACAGAAGCGACAGGGAGCTTGAAGGATTTTCAGAAGACTTTGCTCATGAGGAACTAGCTAAACTAAAAACAGACAAAGTGATGAGTCCAGATGGGATACATCCCAGAAAACAGAAGGAACTTGGGGACGTTCTAGCAGTTCCACTGTCTGACCTTTTCAATGCTTTTTGGAGTCCGGAGTGGTGCCAGTGGACTGGAGAAAAGCACATGTGGTCCCTTTACACAAAAGCGGACCTAAGGATGACATTGAGAACTACAGGCCGGTACTCTAACCTCTGTGGAAAGGCTATTAAAAGAGAGGTTTCTGGAGTCCAATGGATTGCAGGATCTGAGGCAGCATGGATTCACCAGAGGCAGGGTTTGTCAGACAAATCTGATTGAGTTCTTTGACTGGGTGACCAGAGAATTTGATCAAGGGGGAGCCCTACATGTGGTGTACAGGTGACTTATAAACAAACTGAGCACCCTAGGGATGGACCCTAAAGTTACTGAATGGGTTAAAAATTGGTTGAGTGGGAGACAGCAAATGGTACAGGTAAATGGAGTTCACTTTGAGGAGAAGGAGGTTCCCAGTGGTGTGCTGTAGGGATCTGTCCTTGGTCTGATTCTTTTTAACATCTTTGTTAGTGATATTGCAGAAGGGCTGTTGGGTAAGGTTTGCTTGTTTGCAGATGATACTAAAATATGCAATAGAGTAGACAACAAATGCAGTAGATAACATGAGGAGGGATCTAGCTAAGCGTGAAGAATGGTCAAGAATTTGGCAGCTGAAATTTAATGCTAAAAAATACAGGGTTATGCATTTGGGCTGCAAAAATCAAAAGGAGCAGTACAGTATAGGGGGTGAGGTACTTCTGCCCATGAAAGAGCGGGACCTGGGCATAATTGTATCTGACGATCTTAAAGTAGCTAAACAGGTACAAACGCCAACTGTGAAAGCCAGAAGGATGCTTGGGTGCATAGGGAGAGGAATGGCCAGCAGAAAGAAGTAGGTGATAGTGCCTCTATATAAGTCTTTGGTGTGACCTCATTTGGAGTATTGTGTGCAATTCTGGAGACCGCACATTCAAAAGGATTTAAGCAGGTTGGAGTCGGTGCCGAGGGTGGCTACTAAAATGGTTAGTGATCTTTGTTATGAAGCACAGAGAACAGACTTAAAGAAAGATCTTAATATGTACACTTTAGAGACAAGGCAGGAAAGGGAAAATATGAAGAGATGCTTAAATACCTCCATGGCAGAAATGAATAGGAGGAGTCTCTTCTGATTGAAAGCAAGCTCTGCTATGAGGAAACATAGGATGAGGGTGAAAGGGGATAGACTCAGGAGTAATATGCAGAAATATTTCTTTAAGGAAAGAGTGGTAGATCAGTGAAATAGTCTCCCAGTGGAGGTGGTAGAGACGAGCACAGTATCTGAATTCAAAAAAGCATGGAACAAACACAGAGAGTCTCTAAAGGAAAAAAAGGGAATACTGTAGTTGATATGGAAGGGCAGACTAGATAGGTCATATGGTCTTTTTCTGCCATCATGTTTCTATATTTGTGTGGACGGACAGAAAACCTGGAGTCTTGCTGGGAGAAGGGAAAGAACTAGAGAGGGTGGTAAGAGAGAGAGAGAGAACTGGGTGTTTTGATGGAGGGAAAAAGCTAGTGGGAGTAATCAGGTGTGGTGTGGGGAACAGCCAGGTCTTTATGATGGGGAAATTCTATACAAAAAAATATATATATCTTAAAAAGAGAATCTCCTAAGGAGTACCTCATACAGATCATATATCAGCCTTGCGTAAGACTCAAGAGGAAGAGCCTCGAGAGGAGATTATATTATATATACACACACATATGGGGTCAATTTTACATCATAGATACATGCACTGCTCCGATTTATTCTTCTCTCAAAAGGCACACCAGGTTGAAATGCCTTCACTTAATTTCAGTTTAGTAGCAGTGCCTTGAAAATAGTTAAAATAAATATAAATAATAATAAAGTACTATTAAAAAGAGATGGGCAAGTTGACATGTAATAGCTAAGAGCCATCCATGCAAGCTGAGTTCTTAATGCTGGAGGAAGCCTGAGACAGTGTGTGGTTAAATGCTCTGCAGCTCCTGACATCTTAACTTTCCAAAAGTCATTAATTTTTGTTACATGCTTATTATCAGCATCACCAGGAAGGAAGGTCCTTAATAAAGCAGGGCCTGCTGAACTGGACTATAAACAAAATCTTGCAAAATCTGGACATGTCTGACCTTGAAGTACCTCTCAAACCGAGACCTGCTGAGCTACTTACTACAGGAGCTCCTGGGACACCAACTATTCCTTCTTATACATGCAGTCCTACTCCGAGACAGCCCTCTCATGAATCCTAAGGTTCTTGTTCTCTCTAGCTCAAGGCCTAACAGCTAAGAACACAAACTGGATCTACAGTCAGCGGTGCTGTCGCTGGTACATTCACATTTGTTTATGAAACACAACCTTTTCACCTCAAAATGGTCTTTCCCTTTGGATAGGCCCAGCCAATAATTTTACATTGTTCAGAAACACATCCAAATCAGGCACCCATAATTCTCTAGTTTATTCCATATTTCTATGCTAGTAGAAAGCCATCCCCTACTCTTTTGGAAATACATTTTTTTTTTAAAGTGGTCATTTGCTAACAGTGTGCACTGATGCTATTAACAATTTTATCAAGCGACTGCTAAACAGAGTCCATGACACTGGATCTAGTCGTGCCACAAGCGGTTCCCAAATTGTTTCTTGAGGAACCCCAGCCAGCCAGATTGTCGAGAGGTGTCTCATGCATATCCATGAGGGACAGCTGCACCACAGACGATGACCACACAATTATATCTTATGCAGTCACTGTAGATATCCTGAAAACTTAAGTGGCTGAAGAAGGCAGGCTTGGGAACTACTAGCTTATATGAACAAATGCCAGCACAGAAATTCCATCCAATTTTTCAAGCTTCTTGTGAAACTTTTAATGACATTTCTGAGACAAAGGCCAAACCTAAAAAAAAAAAAAAAAAACCTTTCCGCTCAAGGAACATCAGGCTGAGGAAAATCTGTCCTCTGACATGGCACCGCCATATCTCCCCTGCCCAACTCAGAGTATGTTAGGCTGGATACCCTGCGGAATGACAATATACTCTGCCCACAGTCATTTGGACCTCTAACCATGGAAAGGATGGCTTTGGATGGAGAATTTTATTCTAAAATCATTACACTAAGGGGTATGTTTACTAAAGAATTTAATGCACGGTAAATGCCCAGAGCCCTTTTATTCCTATGAATGCAGTTGCACTTAAAGTGCGTTAACTGCATTAACCTTTAGGAAACATGCCCGTAATAGTTTATTCTGCTGTCAAGTAGAAAACACATTCTGATGTGATTAGTGCAATTCATTTCACAGTACTTAAGCAAAGGGAACCCAAAAGACACTTTTCTTACATAAAATATATAGAATTATACGTAAATAATGTAAGTCACTCCTTAATGTGAAATTCTATTGTTATTTCATGCACAAATTAGAAGAGAAACTGGGTCACCACACAACAAAATCAATATGACTTAACTGGAAACATGGAAAAGGGATATATATTCTCACAAGGATACTTGCTTTCTAAATCAAAAGCACACGTGCACTCTTTCAACACATACATGAATTTATGAAAATGAAATATGTCAGCCTATGTGATGCAATGTTTTTCTTTCATTCACCATGAAAGACAAACGGTTCCCTCCACCCTTTGAGCTAATCTTTCATAACTCTCTAGCATAGAACCATGTGCTTAAAGCAGTCACACCTCCTACACAAGTACAAAGGTGACGGGAAACCAGAAACATGTGCCTGTATACTGTGGCATTTACATTTTTGTACTGCAGAAATTGTCCCCGGCTGCATGCAAAGAAACATGCTTGTGCTGTGTTCTCGGACTAGTATTTGTAAAATGGCTACCAGCTTACCCTGCATGTGTTAGTTTGTATTTTGTTTCTCCTGTGTGCATTCTACTTTCTCACTATATACTTGTTTTATTAATTTTACTTCATTCCCCTTGACTGCACAATCCATGCAGCTGCCTCTGTGCAGACCACAAGCCCTCTAGTCCAGGCGTGCTACTGATGCATTCCTACAGGCCTTTGTGTTTTTCCTAGAATGAAACAGGTGCCACTGGTTGTAGGTGCAATTTATGTTCTCCTTCCTTTCATCTTTTGTTTGTATTGCTCTCTGTGTTCTCTCTTCTTTGGTTTCTCTCCAACTAGTTTTGTACTCTTTCAGCCCAATGCCAGGCTCCTTCTCCACCTTCAAAATCAAGAAGGGAAAGGTAACATCCCATCAAACCCCAAAAAGGGATGCTAGGCAGGCTCTGACAAATCTGCTTTGGAACTAGGCGTCAATGCCAAATTTTAGAAGCCAGAAGTGGCAGGAGGTGGTGAGAGAAAGTTCCTACCAAAAAATACAGCTCTTACTCCTCAAATAATTCATTAATCTCACCCTTGGGCTCGCCTATCAGGCATCCCTTTCTCTTCCCTCCCCATTACGTTAGCACTCTCTTATTCCACTGGTCCCCCCCCATCCCATTCCTACCAGCATCAGGAATTGCAGCTCTCTCGGACACAGCAGGAACAGCTAGTACATGCCTCTTCTATCCTGCATTCCTACTCTGTAATTGGTTGTGTAGTAGTACAGCACAAAAGCTGCCCCAGGCCAGGTCAAGTACCATGATGAAATTTCTGATTACCCTAAGGACCTGATGCCAAGATTTTCTGAGTTCTGTGCTGAGGACCTTTCCTTATTTGTCTGTCCCTCTAGAAGGGGACAGAAAAAGGTATACATTAAATTTTTCAAACAAAAAAGTAAACCTTCTTACTTGTATAAACGTTGAATGATCTGCAAGACTGATATATATGAATGCACCTGGCTGATGTAGGTTTTAAATGGTATGTGCGCACAAACAGATGTGAGCAGGAATAATGCATAACAGGATCATCTATAGTACTATGATTTTTCATGAAGAATACAATACTGAGGGGACAATAAAGGTATTTATTAGCTGCTCTAAGCAAACCTTGTCTTGCACCCCCCCCCCCTCAATTAACTTTCAGGCCGCTAGTGCATTTTGCCACTGAGATTTTGACTGTTAAACTCAACAATCGTTAATCAGCCCTCCCAGAACCACCCTGTAAAAAGGAATAATTGGACATCATTCTTACATATATAAAGTAGAGAAATGTCCAAAAATCATTTAAGCTGGGATATGGGCTATTTGAAAGCTGTGCACCCTCCCTGCAGGAAAAAGTATGAACTGATGGTTCTTTGAGTTAGTGTGAATGTCAGGACTATTTTGCTGTGATTGCAGCTGTTCTTTGCACTCCCGAGAAGTTGCTGCTCTAAGCAAATGCCTACTCTGCCTAAAGGTTAAGCCAGCCCTGACAATACCACCTCTTTAATAGTGGTGAGAAACTGATCTAAATCAGGATAGTCTTAGATCTCTTTACTGACCCTTTTTTCCATATTCCATTCCAAGTGAGTAGAACGCAATAGAAACAGCAGAAAAAGATCATATGACCTATCTAGTCTGCCCTTCCATGTCAACTACTATAGTCCCCTCTTTTCCTTTAGAGATCTTCTGTGTTTGTCCCATGCTTTCTTGAATTCAGATACTGTCCTTCTCTCTACTACCTCCTCTGGGAGACTAATCTACGTATCTACCATTCTTTCCACCAATATTTCTGCATATTACCCCCGAGTCTATCCTCTTTCACCCTTATCATATGTCTCCTTGTTGCAGAGCTTGTTTTCAATAGAAAGAGGCTCTCCTCTTGTTTAAATACTTCCGTGGCATAAATGCACATCTCTACACTATCTCTTCTATACCACCTTTCCTCTAAAGTATGCATATTAAGATCTTTACGTCTGTCCCCACATGCTTTATAACAAAGTGACTAACCATTTTAATAGCCACCCTCTGCACGGACTCCATCCTGTTTATATTTGTTTGAAGGTGTAGTCTCCAGAATTGCACACAATACTCAAAATGTGGTTGCACCAGAGACCTATACAGAGACACTCATCTCCTTTTTTCTGCTGGCTATTCTTCTCCCTATTCACTCAAGCATCCTTCTGGTTTTTGCCATTGCCTTTTCTACCTGTTCAGCTACTTTAAGATCATCAAACATAATCACGCCCTGGTCCCTCTCTTCTTTCATGGACAGAAGTACTTTGCCCTCTACACTGTACCGCTCCTTCATATTTTTGCAGCCCAAATGCATGACCCTGCATTTTTTAGCATTGAATTTCAGCTGCCAAATTCTAGACCATTTTTCAAGCTTAGCTAGATCCCTCCTCATGTTTATGTACTCCTTCCTGGATTGCTTTATTACAGGATTTTGGTATCATCAGCAAAGGAGGCCAGCTAAGGACCTGGCCCAGTCAGCTTAGCTACCTTTTTTCTATGATTTGCAACCACTTTGGAAAGAGGGAGTATATAAATCTCCAAACTTAAAACCAGCTCCCACTCCCATGTCATTTCCCCAACTTCTCAGCTATGTCCCTAGTACATGCTCTCTATCTGGCCCAATGATGTTTAAAATTACATTACAGTGCTATTCCTCACCTCCGCCTGTAGACTATTCCAGTCATTGTCATGATCTTTTCTGGTTTTTACAAGTTCCCATGCTCATCTATAGTAGAGTAGTTATCCTAAACTTATTTAACCCTAAAAAGTTGTAAAATTTATGTTTAGAAAGACTGAAATAAAACAAGGTGAAAGAGCCTAACTCTCGGGATTTTTCATGGAAGGAAAGAAAAAGTTACATTTTTTTCCTTATAAAACACAGGATCTATGCTACAATAGTCAGGAGGAGGACAAAAAGTTATTTTTATTGGGGTAGTTTCTCCAAATGTGTTAGTGTTGTGCATACCATTACAGTCATGAACCTCACTTCTAAGCCAGGATATGTGGCTTATTTCTACTCTGAGCAGGTCTGAATATACTTCAGATGAAGGCATCTCTCCAGAAGCAAAGAGTTGTTAAGCATAGGGAATATTGATTCCCTGGTGAACTGGGTTAGGGGTGAGCAAAGGACAATGGCTTTACTTTCTAAACACACCAAATTTCTTAGAGCTGAATGGATAAGGCTGCATCAAACGTACCATTTTTACAATAGCTGATGTTCTGCAAAACCTGAATATCTAATGCTGTTGGTCAAGCAGAAGAACAAAATGACAGATATGAATAAGATTAGTGTCAGGAATACTTCAAGTACCTGCCAATTCACCAACCAGATGATGACCAAAAAAAAAAAAGACTTCAAAGTTTACTGCCTTAGGGTTGGAGAACGATCAAAAAAACTTTATCCAAAAGGTAGAGCTGAATAACTTCTGGGTCTCCTATACAGGGACCATTAATTATAAATAGTATCTGAAATGTGAAGTCCTAAGGATAACTCATCAGCTTAACAGAACCTTCCCTATGAAGTCTGGCTATTACAGCTGTGTAACAGAGGATACTTAAAAAAATTATAGCCCAAATACATGCATAGACATTACACATACTTGCATATACGGGGGAGGGGGGGGGGGGGTCGGAAATGAGGCCTGATATGGAAACAAACCCTAACACACCAACCTGACAGAGACAAAAAAACAAACAAACCCAACTTTCACCAATCTGTTTAAACTCTCAGCACACCTAATCCACATGGACCGGTTTCAGTATTCCACTAGCAGACACACTTTCCAGGATCACAATTTACTCATTCATTCTCAAGAAGCATCTCATACCGTAGGAAGCGAGCGATCGCTCCCCCTTTTCCGAAAGGAAGGGGACGAGTCACCGGGGGCTTGGCCGAACCAACTTTTCTGCCGCTCTGCCCTGCACTATTCCAAAAAGCTGAGAAGCAGTCAGATGCGGCACCGCGCCGATATCTGCACTCAACTGCCGATTTTACTGAGATCGAGACTAGCAGATTATCAAGAAAATACAGCAGCGTTGTCAGGCGAGCAGTTTCCCCACCAAATTAGGCTCTTTCTTTATTGTTGAGTGTATTTTTGTTTTTTACCTCGCTGCGACTGACAATGAGCCCCGGCTCTCCTCCTACTCGCTTCTGCATTCAGCTCCGGTGACTACCGCAGGAGTGTTGGGCGAGCACGGCACTCTTCCGCGCAGGCGCATCGGAGCCAGCACGTCATAGCTTGTGAACCAACCCCCGTTTCCGAGTGTGCAGTCACCGGCGCCGCTAGTACGCATGCTCTTTGCTGCCGTCTTTTGGGCAAAGATCCGGGAATCGTGCCATTAAGGGGGTGGAGCTAATCAATGGGTTTTGCTCTGAATCGGACTGGATAATAGCTGGGATATGATGTTAGAAGCGTGATTTTTCTTTGCTGGTACAATCTGTGTATACGTAGACTACCCTGCAGTTGTTCCTGGGTTGGAGACTATATATGCATTGCGTGCTGCTGGGGTCCTGTTTCGCTAGTGGAGAAGAGGCGGTAAACGGGGAGAATGGCGGGAGACAGCTGGGTAGGTTAGGGATGGTGTTCCATGTCGCTCTGACTGTTCTCTCTTTAATAAAGCCTGGTGGCTCTGAGGCTGAGGTAGGGCAGTTGGCGTTATCGTCACTGCAGGCACCCTGTTTGTTGCAGTGTCTGCGAGGTTGACTGAGGCACTGTAGTGCAGAGCTCGCAAACCTGGTGGGTGCAGAATGCGCGTTAGAGAGGAGTGTGCTCTTAAGCGTACTGTTTGCGCCTCTCAGCCCTACACCCCCAAGCAGCAAGTACCGTCTCTTCCCAGGCTGTGTTACAGATTTGGTCACAGCAAGGTAAATGTTGTCCATTATGGCCTCCCCTCTCCACACCAGTTTTTCAGAACAGTGGTATAAGTCAGCACTGATTTTTTTTTTTTGGCAGGTCATGATGTTAATACAGTCCCAGCAGGGATTAGGGAAACAGCAGACCTCTCAGTGTCCTAGTTCTCTGTCAGAAGCAGCGCCAGCATTCAGGTTAAGCTGCTTGAAGCATTAAGGCGAACTATCCTGCCTCATCCCAACAGTCACATGCAGAACACAAAAACAGCCCCAGTCATATACAGGATGCACAAATTCAGGCCATTGTATTATTATGGGTGCATAAGGCCGCAGCTTTATTCTTTTCAAATGCATGCAGTAACAAGGAGGGGGCAGGGACCCAGCCGAGTCATCAAAGCTGATGCACAGTAACTGCCACATGTTTCTTGCCTTCTGCAGGGGGCATAGTAGCTGTGCTCTCCTAGGCAGGCTGAGCTAGTCCCACCCCCATGCCTACTGCCTTGTCTTATGCTCTCATGTGGCCACCCCTACTGGGACAGCTGTTGCTCAAAGGAGCTTGCATGGGCATCCTGCCTTGTTGTCAGCTGGGACGCCCTGCCCCTCGACCAGAATTAGTTGTCAGTCTGCATTTTGGCTCAGCTAACTGCCATGGACTCAGGGGCTTCAGTTTTCTGGGTCCCCCACTGTGAGTCCATGCCCCCATCACCCTGGTCATCTATGCGCCTTGTGGGTCAATTGCTGGCTGCAAGAATAGCTTCCAGTGTCTGATTCAGGGCTAGCCCATCCACTGGGCAAGCTAGGTGGCCAGCTTTGTGCTACCACTTTGTTGCTTGCAGCAGGCCATGTGTGCTGATATGGCCTTCCATGTGCAACAAAGCAGCAGCACAAAGCCACTGTGCCACTGCATTTAAAATGCTGCTGCTGTCTGCTTATCTTCCCAAGATGGAATCGGCGGCAGCAGGGGGTGGTGGCACAGCTTGGCAGTAGGGCGACGCAGCCAGGGTTTCAACCTGAGATGGGAGAAACCCTTGGACCAGCCCTGGTCTTATGGATGTCGTCGATGAAAAGGTCCAACTCTACATCTGACATAGATGCAGTCACTCCTGAAGTAGCCAGGAATTGGTGGGTGCACTCATTTGTGACAGATTTTCCAGCCCGTAGCACAGCCAGACTGATCTGCCCGTTGATCTTTTTGAGTTCCCTATTTCAAAGACAGGTACTGGCCCACCTGAGGTATGGAAAGTCTGACCAAACAAGGAGGGTGTTGGGCAGATTGCAGGCTGCCCAGAAGAGATGTAGTTGATGAGATGCTTCCCCATTAAGGTGCCTAGATAGTTTCCCCCAAGGTACAGGATGATGGCACTAGGGTCTGCATCAGCTGTTTTAGCATGAGGCAGAGTTGCGTCCACCACATTCCCGAATATCCAAGCCAGATATGACCTACGTTATTCTTCTCCAGTCCCAGATGGAGGACCAAGCTGTTGCGTGGCTGCCTGACAAATGTATGAGTGACCAACCAACCAAACTGCTCTGCAAAAAAACAGGAAAGGAAGAGTTATTTCAGGCGCTGCATTGACCGCACGGGTCATTGTGGCTGGAAAGTGTTGGTTTGCAGCCCCTCCTGTGGGCGAATGTAGAGGGTGTAGGCATGAGATTGCCAATGCCTCAAGGTTTTGATGACCTGGGCAGGCAGCCCGATCTTGGATGTCACGAAGGTGAGGCATCTCAGTAATGGCTGCCCATCAGGATTACTCGACAGGTAAAATTTAAGGAACCAATGAGGGACTGGGTCATCTTGAATGTGATCTTGCATTGCTTCATGATGGTGGCAATCTGATCCCTGAGATCTATCATCTTGTCCATAGGGAATCTAGTGATGCCCTCTCTGGTGTTGATCTTGATGCCCAGGAAGGACAACATTGTCGTGGGACCCATGGTCTTCTCTCCGCACAGCAGTATACCTAGCTCAGTTTAGACTGCTTGAAAGGTGTGTAAAAGCGTCACACAGGAATCTGAACCTTCATTGCCCGCAAATAGGAAGTCATCAAGATAGTGGATCACCAATTTCAGCTCCATTTTCTGTTGTACCACCCAGTGGAGTAATATGCTGAATGTCTCAAAGGCCGTACAGAACACTGAACAGACCATTGACATACATTTATCAAAGTAGTAATCACCATCAAACTGGAAACCAAAGAGAAGAAAGCAGCTCAGATGGATCAGTAGCAGCTGGAATGCTGATTCTTTGTCTGCTTTAGTGATGTACATGCCCTTGCCTATGGCCTGCACCATCGCGAGGGCCTGGTCAAACAAGACGTACTGGACTGTGCAAGCGTCAGTAGAGATGATGTCATTCACGGAGTCCCCTTCAGTGAAGGACAGGTTGTGAATCAACCTGTACTTCCCGGGGTTTTTCTTAGGGACTACCTATAGCAGAAATATACAGAACTGTGGGAACAGATCCTTCAAGTTGCAGCGAGTGGAGAGCCCCTTTATCTCAAAGTGTAATTTCTTCTGTATGATGTGAGACAGATGTTGGAGGGGGAGGGTCAAAAGGGGTGTCTGTAGGATCCCTGGAGTGACCTTTGAAACGGTATGATGAATCTGAAACAATTGGCGAGCAATTTGGCATCTCTCCATTTAGGGTACTTCTTCAACCATGGGACCAAGGCCTCCATGCAATGGGAGCGGGGGTTCTCAGGAAAGTTGCATCATGATTTTGGTTGTGGAACACTTCTGGACTGAAGTTTCTATGTGGCACAGTGAAAACAGATGTGGCGGTACTTGCAGTCTTGAAAGGAACACACGCCTCTGTTGAATCGCCTGCATATGTTGCCAACGTTGTTCTTGTTGGATACAGCAGATGTCGGCCTCTTCTGGAATTTCTGCCCATATTTTGCTTTCATCCTGCAAAGGCATATCCTGACATTGTGCCCCAAGACATATTCAACCTCATCTCAATCTTATCACAAAAGTGCCCGTCTTATTCCTTTGAGGCATTGACAATTGTGTTGAGGTAGGCCAAATGCGTGCAAGTTGCATGGGATCCTTCAGTCATGTAATGTTGATCATCTGGGCATACGCCAGGGTCCAGTTGGTGATGGATGCTAGATCCCTTGAAGCAATGGGTATAAGAGGTCTCCGGTCTTGGCCCTCTTCTTGGCATTGCGTTGATGTTGACCCTCCAACAGTTTGAATATGTCAAAGTATTCTTGTCATTTCACCTTTTTTCTGAGTGACTGGGGGGGCCATCTCCCATAGTTGTGTGGGCGTCGAGGATGAGGAGGCTTACTGGTTCGTGCCCCTCACATGTTCGACCTCAATGAAGGATGTAGAGGATGTGGATGAGGAAGAAGAGGAGCTGGGCAATGATGATGATAAACTGGATCACCTGTGCCTCTTTTTTCACTTATGCGTGCTAGCCCTTTGTGGTTGAGATGCCACCGGAGCATGTGGGATGGCAGACAAATCTACGTTGCTCCTGGCCAGGATAGGAGCAGGAAAAAGAAGAAGATTCTCACCTGATGCTGTGTGGGTTCATAGGGTCTGCTCGCCCTTGTCCCACCTGCTGGTGGTGCTATGGTGCTCAGAGATGGTGGGTCGTGTTGTGGTGGTCCAATGAATCTGGTTAATATTCCTCCAGAATGGCCAATGATGGGTAGTGCCTGGCGCCATGACAGTCGTCTCTTTTGGGAGCAATGTGAGCTGCTCGCAATGCAGTGAGCTGCTGGAGAAGGCTCTGCTGGAAAAGCTGCGTGACATGGTGTACCTTCATCCTCTGTGACATCTGTAGTGCAAATGACGCAGGTGTCCCCATGATAATCTGTGGTGATGACTATGGCATCTCTTTCCAGAGCTCATGAATTGCCTACTACTTCCACTTATGCTGGATGAGCTGGATTGATGCCTGATGCTTGCAGGAGATCCATTGTTAATGTCCGTTGTGATGGTATTTCCTGAACTTACATGATGTGCGCCTGGAGGTAGTATGTTCTCCTCTAGACAACCAGAAATGTATGCTGCTGTAATGAGCTAACTCCTGGCAGGATGACTCAAGGTCAAAGTGATGATGCTGCTGGTCAGGTTCTAGCTCCAAAACCATCACCTGCAGTGGACGACCGGGTGGGTCATTGGACTGGCCAGTAGTATGTTCGACTGAAGGATCCGGTGTCTCACTGTTGCCAGCCACATGCTTGCTTGCCAACCTCATGCCTGGTCGTGATGGGCTGGCCTATCGGTCCAGGTAACGCACTGGTAACCTGTGGGTCCTGGTGGGATGACTCTGCACCTACTCTGCTTGCCTTAGTGTCGCTGACTGCTTCTGTCATGTCCAGTCGTTGTGTTTGGGATCTGGCAGCAACTCCTCTGGCTTCTTCGTGTTTGGTGGAGCTGAAGTGGTGGATCCCATGAGCTCGGTCACATGGCTGTCAGCAGGGGAGTCTTCTGACTCTGGGCAGCTGCAGTGCACGAAAGAGAGGAGGCCATGGGCCTCTCTAAGCCCTTGTCACTCAGCCCCCCTCCCCCAATGCCCTCTGGTGATGGTACTCTTGACGTGGGAGATCTCAATCTTGCCCTCTTGGGAGGCATCACGCATTGGTAACAGACAATGTCTCTTTCATTCTAAGCAAATTTTGGTGTTCTAGCAGCTCCTGGGTATTCTTGGCAGCCTAAATGGAAGTAAATTGCCTGGCCATTTCTCCAAGGCAATGGAGGGTTATATGACTTGCCTCAAGACCACCAGGAGTGCTAGTGGGAACTGAACTCTGGTCATCCAGCCGGTGCTTGAACCCTTAGGCTACTCCTCTCCTTTATCTGAGGTGGCTGGATGTGGTGGGGTGGTGGGTTGGGCTCCCCAGCCTGGGGCAACAAGGGGCCTCACAGCTATTAACACCCTGGGTCTTCTCCCCCTTTTTACTTTCTTTTTTTCCTTCTAATCGGGGCCCCTTCTACACCTACTAGCTCTTTGCTGCCATTCTAGGCTCTCGTCAATTGACTGATGTAGCTGCACTCTGGATCAGCTGCCTGGGGGCGCAGCCACATGCAGTTCAATGGCTGCTGGTCCTGCAGTCGCTGTGCCAAGCATGTGATTGTGGTGGGCCTGAAGAGAATGGCAGCAGCAGGAGGCACTGTGGAGCTAAGGCACTGAATCAGGGAGAGTGGCAAGGAGATGCAAAGATCATGGTTGGCCCAAGAGAATGGCAGTAGCAGGAGGCACAGAGTCGGAGAGAGCAGCTGCAGTCTCGAGCAGGAACAGTGTGGCTGATCTAAAAGGAAGACTGCACTGCTCCCTTTTATTGGTCTGTGCACACGCCAAGTTCACATGTCATTCCATTGTGATCATTGTCACAGCAGGAAGCCGACCGGGAAACTTCCCACCACATAGTTTTCCGGGGAGGGAACTCGGCAGGAGCATGGACCAATCTTCTGGGCTCACAATGGGTCCACTGCTCTGTTATGCAGCGGGCCCATTGCAGTCGCTCCAGCCCTTCCATTGCTGTCAATATGTGAAATAGAGTCCTTGATTGTTAAATGTAATTTTTAGGCATGTTTCATTTTGCTGGTTTTTGAAGCATAGGATAAATTTGTCATAAACAGTAATTTTGATGTTACCAAACTGTAACATCTTGCAGGCTCTGAATTTGAGAGATCTGTGCACAATAAGATGACCTTATTTTCACTTATAGTGGGTCAAACAACTATTACAGCTCAGAAATATTCCCAAACCAGAGCAGAGGTATATGGAAAAATAGAAAAGTTGATAAGCACACATTTAACAGCATAACACAATGGTGTGTTTCTCCTTTTCTCCATTGGCACACTCAGGCATGTCGGTGTGGGGGACGAGATTGAAATAGCCATGGGAAAGTGTGTCTCAGTAGGGTAGCAAGATATTTGTGGTTTGGTGGCAATAAAACATATGGGTTGTAAGTAATAAATGGTGTATATGAAGTATGTGTCTGTGTTTTTATTTCCATGGGGAGAGTTTACTGTTTCTGTGAGGTTTTGTGTGGATGTGTATCATAAGAAAAAACACGACGAGTCAAACAAAGCCAAGCATCCCATCCCTGAGACTGGCTAGTCCAGGTCACAAGGACCTAGCAGGGCTATGCATTGGGGGTGGGGGAAGGGAGCATGCACAAATGCAATGGGCTGGGGGGGGGGTTGCACATCTGCCTGTGTTGGTGGTAGATGTATGTGAGCCGGTGGAGATGCAGGCTTCGTGCATGTCTCCTGCACTCACTCCCTGTCCCACCCACCCTCTTGCACTCTTTTTCTCTCCTTTCACCATATGCCGCTCAGCATTTTGCACTGTTCCCTCTCCTCTCTGTTCTCAGCTAGCCTCCTGCCCTTCCTTTAGCTTCTCTCTGGTACCTTGTATATTTTTACTTTTCCTTCTGCCAGTGCATTGGATTTCCAGTCGGTGGGGGGGGGGGGGCGGGTGGCATGCTTCAGCATTGGAGCTGTGCTCTCAGCTCACCCATACTGCTTCTTTCAGGAATAGATATTCAATTACACCTCTCACCAAATCTTTCTTCATTCAGCAGGTTCCCAGAGTCTGAATCTGGTCACACCCTAGATTTAATCCTGTCTCCATTGTCACTACAGCCCACAATCTCACTCCCTTTCACCTTAACTGTCCCTTGGTCGGATCATTTCTGCGTTTTTTCTTCACTTTCCTTCCCCCAGTCAGGGCTCAGCCCCCCAGCCCCTCCCATTCCTCTCCTCCGTCGTAACTTATCTCAGGAAACGCTTCAGGCGTTCCCTCCAGCCTCCGCGATTTTCCCCACTGACTTTGCCGAACGCCCCATTGATGACCAGGCTACTCTTTGGGACTCCATCTTATCTACCTCCCTCGACAGCCTGGCACCCCTCCGTCCTGTTTCCCAGTCTGCTAGGGTACCTCACTCACCCTGGTATCATCCTACTCTTCGCTCTCAGATGCGTCAAGCCCAACGCCATTGGGCCCGTCATCCCTCAACAGAGCTCCGTCTTCGTTTCCAACTTCTGTCTTCTGAATATCGTTCGGCCACACAATCTGCTAGACTCACCTTCTATTCTGCTCAAATCTCAGCGGCAGCTAGCTCTTCTCGGCAGCTTTTTAATGTCCTGCAGAAGCTGTCGTCCACCAAAGCTAAGAACTCACCGGCCACTTCTACTCCGGATCCTCAGTCCCTCGCCACCTTTTTCTCCAATAAGGTATTGACCTTACGCTCCTCTTTCTCCTCTCCACCCCACCCCCTCTCTCCCCGTCCCCTCTTCCCTATAGTTCGACCCCTCTCCCCCTGATCCCTTCCTCTGTCTGCTCTTCACCTACCTCTGTCACTAGTAATCCTGTTTGCATGCATACTTGGTCATCTTTCTGCCCTGTCCTCTCAGCGGAAGTGTTGATGTTTTTGTCTAAATCTAGGAAAACCACTTGTGTCCTCGACCCCATCCCCTCCCGGTGGCTCTCCGAACCCTCCTTACAATTGGTCCCACTCATCACCACTATCATTAATTCCAGCTTTTCTTCTGGCCAATTTCCGACATCTTGGAAGTCTGCTATCCTTCACCCTTTATTGAAACAGCCTTCCCTCGATCCATCTGTCCTTTCACATTGGCGCCCAGTATCCAACCTCCCATTTCTCGCTAAGCTCCTAGAACGCTGCACTTTTGATCAACTGAGTGCCCATGTTGAATCTACCAATTCCCTCCACCCACGTCAGGCTGGTTTCCGCCAGGGACACAGCACCGAAACCGTTCTCCTTGCCTTACTAAACGAATTGCACATCGCCCATGACCGTGGTAATATTACTCTCCTTGTATCACTAGATCTGTCCGCGGCTTTTGACCTGATTGATCATCCTACACTCCTGTCCCGACTCTCTGATATTGGTCTCCGTGGTGCTGTTTGGCACTGGTTTCGCTCCTTCCTCTCCTCCCATTCCTTCTCTGTACATGTTAATGACCAGGCCTCTCCCGTCCTTCCCCTCACTTGTGGTGTCCCGCAGGGCTCTGTGCTTTCCCCCATATTGTTCAATATCTTTCTTGCTCCGCTGCCCTTGATCATTCAGCAATATCCGGTCTCCTCTTACATTTATGCAGATGACATTGTTCTCCTGTTTCATACCTCGCCTTTATCCCCCGATGTTACTCAGTTAAATCTCTGCCTTTCCCATATCGCTTCTTGGCTATCAGAACATTTTCTTCACCTCAGTCCTGCAAAGTCCTCCGCAATGTGGGTTTCCTTGGGTGGCTCATGTCCCACTCTAGCTCCCTCCATTGATTCAACCAGCATTCCTCTCACATCCTCTTTCCGTTACTTGGGCGTTCTTCTAGATCCTTCTCTGTCCTTTCACGAACATATCTCCATGATCTCCCACCGTTCCTTTGCTGCTCTACAGCGTATCAGGGCCGTCCGATCCATATTACCCATTAGCTCCCTAATCACTCTTGTCATTGCTCTCGTCATTAGCAGATTAGATTACTGTAATGTTTATTTAGCCAACCTCCCTAAATACAGCCTGCAAAGGCTGCAGCGCATCCAGAATACTGCCGCTTGCCTCATCACCTCTTCCAGTAAATTTGACCACATTACACCTATCCTCCTTCAGTTGCACTGGCTTCCCCTTCATTACCACTTCCATTACAAATTTCTGATTCTTCTTCATCGGGCCATCTACACCAGTACTCCTCTCTATTTGGCTGATTGCATTTCTCTACATTCTCCTCATCGTCAACTCCGTTCCATCAACACTAATTGCCTATCCCTTCCCTCGCCCTCCCAAGCCCGCCTAGAACAGACACGACACTCTGCCTGGTTCTTTCTCGGACCTATGTTATGGAATACGCTACCCACTTATCTTTGGCTAGAGTCATCATACCCCCAGTTCAAGTCTTTGCTTAAGACATATTTATTCCAGAAAGCCTTTGACCTCCTCCCCGAAGTCCCCTCCTGACTGTCCTATGTTTTGTCTAATATGTTATAAATTGTCTTTGTTTGTCTCCCACTTTGTCTTTATGGTTTATTATGAGTTGGTTTCACTATATGATTTGTTTGCCCTTTCTGTACCTCTCTTTCCTATCTAACTTTGGCATTCTATTTCCTGGTGTGCAGTGTTTAATCAAATTTTTTATTGTACACCGCTTAATGCTTATGCCCTAGCGGTATATCAAATATGTAAATAAAGATAAAGATAAAGATAGTTCCTCAGATTGATGGAGGCAACCATAGAGATGGTGCTGTGGGTGTATGCTCACATGTGACCACTCCATCAGTCCTTGCTGACTTGGTGGTCTCTGAGTTTTCAGGAGTTCGAGTGTAGGCTCCTTCTCCCGTTGATAGTGAAGTCCAGCCTGCGGTGGTGGCAGCATTCCTGTCATCTGAGAAAGGGTGTGCTGCTGGATGATTCTCCTGGATCCTCCTCACGACAGATGCCAGTCTCTCGGGCTAGAAGCCCATTGCCAAGACCATATGGCCCAGGGCCATTAGAACTGCAGGGAAGTGGTGCCATCCATTAGCCACCTCAAGGTGAGCGCCATCAGGTTGACTCTTTTGTGCTTCTGGCCCCTGGTTGAGAGTCAGACGGTTCAATTGTTTTCAGACAATGCCACGGCGGTGGCTTATGTCAATTGGCAAAGCGGAACGAGGAGTGCCGGGATAGCTCTGGAGATGACTCTCCTGTTTGCCTCTTGTCAGCTCAGCACATTGCTGGGGTGGATAATATGGAAGTGGACTTCCACAGCCAACACTCTCTGTGTCCTGGAGAGTGGGAATTGAATGAGAAGGCATTTCAGTTGATTTGGTGCCGCTGGGTGTGCCCCAAAATGGATCCGATGGTGCCTCGCTCCAGTGCCAAAGTTGCTGCTTCTTGAGTCGCCACATGGAGATGAAGTCCAAAGGCATTGACACCCTGGCCCAGCCTTGGCCAAGTCGGCACCTGCTGTGTATGTTGCCTTCATGGCCCCTAGCAGGGCATGTGATTTGACATATAAAATGCTACCTGAGCAGGATTGTCCTGGTGGTGCTGGATTGGCCATGGAAAGCATGGTTTGGAAAACTGATGTGCCTCCTGCTGGGGCCTCCTCTTCAGTTTCCTCTGTTTTGGGGCCTATTGCAGCAGAGACTGATTGTTCTGGAGGACCCAGTTCATATCTCACTTATGGCTTGACTCTTGAAAGGAGACGGCTAGTGCATAAGGGCTTTTCTGCGGCGGTGGTCTTCACTCTGCTCAGAGATTGGAGGAGGTCTGTCAAGCAGCATATCTGCAGGTCTGGTGCCTCTTTGAGTGTTGATGCAGTGCCTGGCAGTTGGCTCCAGAGGTGGCCAAGGGGTCATCTCTGTTGGCTTTTCTTCAAGATGGCCTGGAGAAGGGCCTATCGCTTAGCTCCCTGAAAGTTCAGGTGGCAGCTTTGACCTGTTTTCGAGGTCCAGTGGCTGGTAAGTCCCTAGCCTTGTGTATGGATGTCTCATGTTTTCTCCAGGGTGTTCGATGTCTGCGTCCTTCCCTCCATCTGTGGTACCTTCCTGGGATCTGTCTGATGCCCAGGGCCTTGATGTCTGTGCCCTTTTAGCCATTGAAGCATGCTACTTTGAAGGATTTGATGCTCAAGATGCTCTTCTTGATCAAAACTTGTTCCGCAAGGCAGATTTCCGAGCTGCAGCTCTGTCTTACCGAGATCCTTATCTGTCTTTTTCAACTGAGGCTGTTTCCATTTGGCCTGTGCCTGCCTTCTTGCTTAAGGTGATTTCTCCCTTTCATGTGAACCAGTTGATCTGTCTGCCCTCCTTCTCTAAGGGGCAGTGTTATAGTTATATAGTAACATTGTATATGATGGCAGATAAAGACCAGTATGGTCCATCTAGTCTGCCCAGCAAGGCGGCAAGAATAGGTGCGCCCACTACTCCACGTAGGGGTGCACCCCTATTTGCTGAGATATAAGAGATAGTTATGTTTATTTTGATTTTATCCTTTTGCTATAAATGAATCCACCTTGTCTGTCCCTTGCTATTTTAAATTCTGTCACTGTGTTTGCCCCCACCACTTCCATTGGGAGGGCATTCCAAGCATTCACCTTCCTTTCGGTGAAAAAGTATTTCCTGACATTGCCTTTCAGTTTATCCCCTTGCAGCTTCATGTTATACCCTCTAGGTTTACAGCTTCCTCGTCTTTGGAAGAGGTTTGTTTGTTCATTAGTACTCTAAGTATTTAAAGGTCTGAATCATATCTCCCCTGTCCCTCCTCTCCTCCAGAGTGTATATATTTAAGTCTTCAACTCTCTTCTCATAAGACTTCTGAAACGGGCTCCAAATAATTTTGGTCGCCTTCCTCTGAACTGTTTCCAGCCTTTTGATGTCCTTTGCAAGATATGGTCTCCAAAACTGAACACAATATTCCAAGTGAGGCCTCACCAGTGACTTGTACAGTGGCATTAGTACCTCTTCCTTTCTGCTGGTAATCCCTCTCTGTATGCAACCCAACTGGGGGAAGGATAAGGATCTTCGCCTTGTGGATGTCCGGAGGGTGCTTTTCCAGTACTTAAAGGTTACAAATTCTTTTCGTAAGTACAACCTTCTTTTTGTGCTGTTTGCTGGTCCGCACAAGTGTGAAGCAGTAGCTAAGTTGACTTTGGGGCACTGGATTAAGAAGGACATTGCCTCGGTTTATCTGTTGTGGAACCAGCTGGTCATGGAAGGTTTGCACGCCCATTTTACCTGAGCACAAGCATTTTTATGGGCAGAGCAAAGCTTGGTAGTCCCTGTAGACAATTTTCGGGCTGTGGTGTGAGTACCACTTTCCATGTTTGTCAAGCATTACCGCCTGCATGTCCACATGTGGGCAGACATGACCTTTGACTCTAAGGTTTTGTGAGATGCTGTGGAGATGTAGCTTTGGTATGTGCCACTTGTCTGGACTGGTTTAGCAGTACGATATGGAGGTTGACATTTCATTTATCAGTTGATGTCCTTTCCTTGAGTCCTGCTAGACCAATCCAGGATCTGCCCCTGAAACTGTATTTGCTCTCGTCTTATGCTACAGTACCCTTGAGTTCGCTATTTATTTATTTATTTGTGTCTCTTTTATACCGCTCTATCGTGAAATCAGGGTGGTTTTTTATACTTTGCTCTGCAGGTTCATTGTCTGCTGACAGTCTTCTGTTTTATACTTTCCTGTATAGTTCTCTACTGTTGATTACTCATTGTTGCCCACGATAGAGGTTGTGTGAGGCTTGTCATGTTTCTCCCATATGCTTTGGGACGAATTCTGAAGAGACCTTTGATGGCTGAGGTGATTAGAGAAATATGAGTGATGTCATTGAAACCTGGGCTTTTCATTGGTTCTTTGTTCCACCAATCTGCTGGTAGGGGAACACAACCCACTTGTCTGCACTGGTCTAGCAGGACTCAAGGAAAGGACATTAACTGGTAAGTAAAATGTCACCTTATTCTAATAGCTGTTATCACAGCTGCGACTTTTCACCTCAGATCCCCACAAGAAAATATCAGTAGTGCTTTTGCAGGTAAATATTCAACAATAGAGAGAGCTCGGGCGCATAGAATGTAGGCGAAAGGAGATAGACTCTAGGAAAGAGATTATAGAGCTTAATAGTATGGATGGGCAGACTGGTTTGGCCATATGGGCCTTTACTTTCTATGTATTTATTACCTTTAAAACTGTTTAAACTTTTTCTTTCCATTCTTTTATCAAATATCTCTTTGCACTACATTTTACTATTTTTATTTTCTTTCCTTAATACAGGCCTTTAAAATTAGGAACAACTTGGTAACACATCTTCTCTAAAACATCAGACAAGAACAGTTTAATTACTACTATTATTACTACTACTACTGAGCATTTTGTATAGCGCTACAAGATGTATGCAGCGCTGCACAGACACATATAAAAGATAGTCCCTGCTCATCAAAGCTTACAATCTAGTCAAGACAGACAACAAAGTAGCTGTAGACACAGGATATATCTAAGGGGAATGGTAATGAAAGACAAAGGAGATCAGGTGAGTCAAGATCCAAAAGCAGTAGCGAAGAGGTGAGTTTTCAGCCTGGATTTGAAAAGAACCAGAGAAGGCGCCTGACATACAGACTCAGGTAGTTTGTTCCAGGCATAAGGAGCAGCAAGGTGAAAGGAGCGAAGTCTGGACTTAGCAGTAGAAAAGAAGGGCACCGAGAGAAGCGATTGGCCAGAAGAACCGAGTTCCCAAGGAGATGTAGTGAGGAGCTGCAGAGTGAATGCACTTATAGATCAGTAGGAGAAGTTTGAACTGGATGCGGAAACAGATAGGGAGCCGATGAAGTGACTTGAGAAGAGGGGTAATATGAGCATGACGAGGCTGGTGTAAGATTAGTCACACAGCAGCGTGTTGAATAGATTGAAGGGGAAAGAGATGATTCAGAGGGAGAACAGCAAGGAGTAAGTTACAATAATCTAGATGGGAGGTGGCTAAAGAGTGGATAAGTGTCTTAGTAGTGTTCAGAAAGAAATGGGCGGATTTTGTTGATGTTATAGAATAAGAAATGGCAAGTTTTAGCTCAGTTGGATGTGTGTGGAGAAGGAGTGAAAGGATTCAAAGATTACCCCAAGATTTCGAACTGAGAAAACAGGGAGAAGTAGAGAGTTATCCATAGATACTAAGAAAGAAGGAAGGAGAGAGGTGGATTTAGGGGGAAAAATAAGAAGCTCGGTTTTGGCCATGTTCAATTTCAAGTGGCGGTGAGAATCTAAGCAGCAATGTCAGAAAGGCAAGCAGAGATTCAGGCCTGGATTGCTGGAGAGATTTCAGGTGTAGAGAGATAGATCTGGGAGTCATCAGCGTAAAGATGGTACTGAAATCCATGGGGAGAAATAAGTGCACCAAGGGACTGGGTATATAGAGAGAAAAGGAATGAACCCAAGACAGATCCTTGGGGAACACCAACTGAGAGTGGGATAGCAGCAGAAGAGGATCCACCAGAACAAACACTAAAGGAGCGATAGGAGAGATAAGAAGAGAACCAGGATAGCAAAGAGCCCTTAAAACCATGCAAGGACATAGTATTGAGGAAAAGGTTGCAGTTAACAGTATCAAAAGCAGAAGAAAGGTCAAGCAGCATGAGGATTGAGTAAAGGCCCTTGGATTTTGCCATGAACAAGTCACTGGAGACTGGCAAGAGCCGTTTCAGTAGCATGTAAAGACAAAAGTCAGATTGTAAAAGATCCAGGAGAGATTGAGAGGAGATAAAGTTGAGGCAATGGTGATGAACCGCACATTCAAGTAGTTTAGAAATGAAGGGGAGGAGGGAGATGGGTTAATAGAAGGACAGGTAGGGTCTATTGAGGGTTTCTTGAGGAGAGATGTAACCACAGCATGCTTGAAGGCTGCAGGGACAGTTGCAGTGGAGAGCGATAGGTTGAGGATATAAGAGATGGAAGGCACAATAGTGGAATAAATGGGGCTAATTTTCTTTAAACTCCCAATACTTTTATTTTTAAACCTTGAGGAAAAGTCCTATTCTTAAAAATCTTGTATGTCCTTGCAGAAAAGAATGTTCAGTCCAAGAGAATCCTCATGAAGTCTGTATCAAGTAAGTATGGCTATCTTTTTTTAGTTAAAATTGTAACAAGTTCCTCTGTCTGTAGTGGTGTAGCTAGAGTGCATTAGATGTGCTAGGTAAGATTTGTAACAGATGAACAGATGTAGAACGTCCCTTGATCTCTGAAGCAAGGATTCATTGTTGTGTTTACTTACTACTTGACTATAAACAATTCAGTAGAAGAAACTGCTCTCTTCCCCAGACTAACTTAGTGTAAGTGTTCCCTGTCATGCACAGGATACCTAGATGAACAGAGTAACAGCTAACTACATGCAAGATTTAATTGTGCCTTTTATCTTAGAGGGTTTTTTTCTCTTGGTTCCATACCTTCTTAAAGCACACTCACAATCAACAACTAAGCCAAATCAGGATAGATCAGCTAATATTTCTTTGTCAAAAGCCGATTAGAGCACATTCTCCCATTCCTCAGCTTTACAAAGACCAAAGCAGTTTAGGTTCTTAAGTGATTTTTCACTGTCAGTAGTTTAACCAACCTCTTAAAAATTGACCGTTCTATATTAGAATTCCAGTTCAAAAAAGGGAGCAGTTCAGATACACTGGATTCCTTTCATAACTAGGTGGTATATTGGGTATTTGTTTCACTCCTTTTTTAGTGTTAGGAATATTTTTGAAGTACTTTATCCATAGAAGCATTTAAAACATATCAAAATCATACATGGATCTCACTCGCACCAAAGACAGATTCTAATAAGCTGTTCTCCAAGAACAGTATGTTCTCCTATACATGATAGTTCCACTCCTGGAAAACTTCACATTAAGTAAATTTGCACTATAGAAATAATGACACTTACAGTATCACTTGAAGTTAACCGACCAAATATTTAACTATCCATCACCATTTACAGCATTTTACTGGTGGAAGTGGGTGAAGGAGAACCACTGTCTTCTACATCTTCTTCTGCTCTTGGTTTCGGATGAAAGTTGTAACACCAGATGTGGATGTCTGTGTTTCATTGTCATCTTGATGTGTCTTCTTTGGTGGCTTAAAGTATAAATCCAGCTTCTGTTGCGTTCCAAGCGCCCTCCTTTGATACAGCAGCTGCTTGTATGGCTGCAAATCCACCCCGATGCCACATATGGCTGTCCTGCTACGTTCTGCATCATAGTCATTATCTTCCAGCCACTGCAACTTTTTTCTATCACACATAAAGCATTAGATAGCTCACTGTGTTTAGCTGTTGTGCGGGAGCCTTCTGGTTTTCGTCATCATCGTCTTCATCTTCTGCTTCGACTTGCCCATCAGCAATGAGTTGTTGCAACTCTTCAGTGGTGAGATCATCAAACTGAGCCTGTAGAAGCTCTTCAACATCTTGATGTTCTACTTCCTCAAATCATACCTGCTTTGCTAATTGAATGCAGCTGGCAGTGATTTTTTTTTTTTAATTTGGTCTGAGGGTTCAAAACCTTCGAAATCACAAATGAAATCCAGGTTAAGTTTCTGCCACAAATGATGCAAGCACTGTTTTGATACCTCATTCCAAGCTTCTAGAAGGTTATCAATGGTAATTTTTATGTTATATCTCTTGCAGAATTCTATTACCGTTTCAGAATTTTCCCCTTCAGTAGCATCTTGAATCTTTGGCTTAAATAGTAAACTTTGAATGCTACTATCACACTTTGGTCAAGCAACTGTATCAGAGGCATGGTTTTTGGAGGTGAAAAGACGAACTTCACATTTGGGTTGAGCTCAGCTATCATCAGTGGATGGCTTGGTGCATTATCCATAGTTATAAGAACTCCAAAATCCAAGTTCTTCTTGCAATAATTTTCAATATCAATGATGTAATCCTCGTCAAAAATATCAATGCAGATTTGAGCAGTTATTCATCCTTTCTTGCTATGTCTGTAGTAAACACCAAGGCTGGCTTTCACAATGCCCATTAAAGCTCACAGGTTGGCAGAGTGATAAATTACCAAAGGCTTGAACTTTAATTCACCATTGGTGTTGGCACTGAGCATCACACTTATGCGATCTTTATCAATCTTAAATCCTGGAGTATGTTTTTCTGCCCTAGAGATATAGATTCTTGAAGGCGTGCGTTTAATATAGACACCTGTTTCATCAAAATTGAAAATGTTATCCAATGTACAACTACCCTCTTCTATTAATTTCTGTATCTGTGGCTGAAATTCTTTTGCTGCTTGCTCATCTGTACTCACGGCTTTGCCAGTCAGCTGGAGGTTATCGAAATTATGGTGATTTTTGAAACCATTAAACCAGCCATTTCTAGTGTTGAAGGGAACAACTTCTGCAGGATTTGGAGATTACTTTTTAAGGTCATCATATATAAAGAGTACATAACGAGTGCTTTCTGTTGGATTGTGAGAAAGGTTGTTCCCAATTTTTTTCTTTGTTTGGCCTTCGGTCCATACGGTCAGCAATTTCTCCATCTCTTCCATTTCTCTAGGCCTTGTTCTTATTGACATTGCAGCAGTTGAAGTTGTTCCAGAGATAATTAACTTTTGCAGCATTGTCTCAGATTGTGGGCAAAGGAGATTCCTTTGTGCCTGTTTTTCTGATAATACTGTATCTCATGTCCGCTCATTCCATTCAAAATGCTTTAATATTTCAAGCTTCTCCTCGATACTTAACACTTTCCTTTTGCATTCTCTGCTTGGTTGTTTTGAACCCGGATGCTTGGGTATCTTTTGGTGCATTAAATGAGTGTGGAAGATTAGCCAGACCACTTGTTTTCCGCAGTTGTGTGCGCATGTGCACTTTCTGCATGGAAGCATGCATATACAAACATAAACATCGTGCTATACTGTAAGTGCTCCCTAATAGATCTGTCGCTTTGAAGCAAATTTGTGCTTTTGAAACACGCATTATAGGAGAATGTACTGTGCTTTTTAAATTCTGTCTCAGTGGCTCAAAAATTGCTTTATTTTTTAAAAAGAACTTTCAGAAATTTTAGAATTTTTTCCCCTTTTTTAATATGCTTTTTAACTCTAGCATGCAGCTTTCTTAACAGCTGCTGCCTAGAATAAGAGCAACAACCTAACTGATACATGTGTGTGTATATGTTTGTGTGTTATATTTAAGCTGATCTTCCTGAAACCGGGATTGAGACCCAGAGAGACCCATTGGTCTATCACTGTCATGTGATTTACCAATGCACAGTATATGGGTGTTATATTAAAAAAAGCTTCCTAAACATCCTACTGGAGCAGTCCAGATGCTCTCCAGTCAGTAGGTAGAGGCAGACTAGAACCACTTTCAGTTATGTCATCACTTGATTTATCTGCGGATGCAGTACTGAGAGAAGCCCAGTATTGAGTGTCTCCAGCAGGTGGCAAAGTGTTTGGATTGGTGCTGCATTGCAGATAACCCTGTCGCCCTTAGCCCAGATTATGGTCAAAGGACATTTCCATCTGCCTCCCTGCCTGTCTGCTCCTCCAATTGGGGTAGAGCATGAGCACGGGAAGCTCTGCTCCTCCCCGCTGCCCATCTCCAGCCCAATCATGGGCCTCTTACCTCCGATTTAAAGAAGGCGCCATCAGGCGCACCCACACCTGAGGGCCTCGCCAGAGGGCCCTTTGGCGTGTCCCTTAGGTGGGGCACATAGGCGAACCCAATCTGCCGCCAGACATCACCGCAAAGCATCATCTGACTTGTCTTGATCACCAGAATTCACCCAAGCCTTCCTGATTCTATGGAACTCTCCATGCAAGCCATCTAAACTCCTTCACTGAACATCCATCTTGAACTGTAAGTCTTCTGGCATAACCATAGCCCAGAACAATAATCTCGCTACATACTAATGACTTAAAACATGTAATACTGCATAGCTTAAGCTCAACAACTACAGGGCTTTTTCCTGAGCAACTGCCAATCATTTATATATCAATTGGCGTGACTCATCTTACTGGTTTATTGTCTTGTATCTACACCTGCTCATCTCTAACACCACCGTACCCACCCTAACTTTATTACATGTCCACACCATCTCTGTTTAAATTGGAATAACTTCCTCACTAGGCTGACCTTATAGTAAATTCCCTCCATCCCCACCTACCTCTGACTACAGGGGGTATTGGTCTTCCCCTACCTAGATGGCTGGCTCATTAATGACGGCTCTGCCGAGGTGGTCCACCAGGTGGCACATCACACCACTCTCATTCTCAAGCACTTGGGCTTTGTCATCAACTACCCAAGTCTCATTTGCAGCTGACACATCATATGGCGTTCATCAGGGCCCTCTTGAACACCATCCAGGCCAGGGCCTTCCTTCCTCGGGACAGGGCCTGGTGCCTGGCAGCTCTTGCCATGGAGGTGCAGGGTCATTTGACAGCCTCAGCCTGTCTCTTGTTGCACCTCCTGGGACACATTGCCTTGATGGTACATGTCACGCCTGACACTCACCTCCACATGCATCAGACCTAGTGGACTCTCTGCACTCAGTGGACTCAGGTAATGGGGTACCTGAAGGACAGGATCCGTGTAACTGCACCTCTCTCCAAATCCCTCCTCTGGTGGCAGCAGCCACTGCACCTCATGGCGGCAATCCCTTTTCAGTTCCCAATGCCTCAGAAGATCCTCACCACAGATACCTCCAAACTGGGCTGGGGAGCCCACTGCAATGACCTGTGGACCCAGGGCATCTGGTCAATGTGGGAGAGTCTGCACCAAATCAACTTCCTCAAGCTTCAAGCATTTGTGAATGCCTTGCGGGTGTTCTGACACCACATGGAGAATGAGGTTGTTCTTGTCCAAACAGTTCAACTTCAACTCCAGGATCACAAGCACCTCTGGATACACATGCACCGCTGGATCCCCACCAGCATGGCTTCTGCCCTAATCACATCGTTGAGACTTTACTCACTCACTTGTTTGACAACTTACTCAGAGGACTAGACGACATAAAGAAAGGATTCCTGCTTATCTTTATAAAAAGCAGAGGAGATGTCAATATAGTATCACATCACACCCTTCTGAAGCGACTAATAAAGATTGGTCTTCAAAGCCCCACACTCAAATGGTTCCAGTCCTATCTCAGTGACAGAAAGCAGAGAAGAAAAGTTGGTCCACTCACCTCAACCACTTTCCTCATAGAACAAGGAGTTCCGCAAGGGTCCTCGCTGTCCGTCCTCCTCTTCAACTTATATATACAGCCAATATGCAACATATTCAAAAAGTTCAAGTTACAATATGCCATATATGCTGACAATATTATGGTATATACACCAATCCAGTTGGAATCCCTGAACTTCACCAGAATGTCAACATGTCTTCGAGAAATGATAAACTGGCTTACCAACAACAACCTCAACATAAATCTCAAAAAAACTGAAGCAGTCGTCATCACACGTGAGACCTCATACATCCCACCTACCTCTATCAACATTGCTGGCAACCCAATCCCAATAAAAGATGAAGTAAGGTACCTTGGAGTCATCCTTGACAGTCATCTTAACCTCCAAGCCCATATCAACAAGACTGCTAAAGCTGCCTTCCAAAAGCTCGCCATGATTCGGAGATTCAAACCTCTCCTCAATCAAGATCACTTCCGTACAGTATGTCAGGCCAACACCCTCTCTGGACTACTGTAATGCCCTCTTTCTAGGTCTCCCAAAACAAAGCATCTGTCCCTTACAACTGGTCCAAAACACCACTGCGCGAATCATCACTGGAACGGCTCAACATGACCACATAACCCCCCTCCTAAGCCAGCTCCACTGGCTGCCAATCTCTTCCCGTGCCAAGTATAAATTCACTTTCACTATCATCAAAATTAAAAACAGCTTATCAGCCGGTATATTACAAGATTTGATATATACTAAGCCCATCAAAAGATCAACAAGACATAGCACCATAAATACCCTTCCTACACCTAGCCTGTTCACAAAGGTCAACAATTCCACTGCAGAGAGGGCTCTTTCTCTTGCCGCCTCCGCCATCTGGAATTCCCTTCCAGAAGGTCTGAGAACCACCTCAGACTTAAAAGACTTCAGGAAGCAGCTCAGGACACTCCTTTTCATGGAATACTTTTGTGGAGTCACCTAACATTTCCAGTAATCTCTGGACTCGTGAACACACATCACAAACAAATACATTCATAAGTTATGCTTTACCGTGCCTCCTGCATGTCCACCCTCCCTTTGCTCTCCTCAGAAAGTTCCCTGTAAAAATTTGAGATTGTTTTATGTAAGAGTTCTGAGTTTTAATGAAGTTCTATGTAAGAGTTCTGAGTTTTAATGTAAACCGCCTTGATTTAATGATAAGGCAGTATAGAAAAACTGTTAAATAAATAAATTTTTCAATTGCCCATGACTCTTTACAGGTCTTTTCAGTAGCCTGAAGCTGGGGAGTCCTATATGTGTAGACTGATTTCCTGCTTGTTCCCGGAGAAGGCGTAGTTACTCACCTGTAACAGGTGTTCTTCGGGGACATCAGAAATCAGTCTTCACAACCCTACCTCCTTCCTGTGGAGAAGTTCTTTCCTTTTTTTTTTTTTTTGGCTTGATTAAGCTATGTCATCATACTGAGTTAAGAAGACACACTTGGACGGAAAGGTGACCATGCATGCGTTGTCTAACTTTCAAAGGCTTTCTGTGAAAGCTGGGGAGTGTTCATCGCATGGGCTCCATCAGTGCCAATGTCACCCATATATGAGGACTGATTCCTGCTGTTCCCAGAGAACACCTGTTACAGGTGAGTAACTATGCTTTCTCTGCTCTGACCCCTTTCTAATTCTTGATCATGAGAATGGAAAATGTTGTTATCCTTCAGGAAAACTGGGTTGGGAGCAGGGAACATAATTTGGTTCATTTGTCTGCCCCCCCCCACCCCCCACCAAAGGGCATGTTGCTGTCTCTGCATTTTACTGTATTTGCCTATCACACAAATGAAGCAAAGACTGGCAGGATCGTTTCCTTTCTCTTAAGAAATCACAAGAACCTATTGCTGCTCTCTTCACGGCTGCTCTTGGGCACACATTGCGTTTCATTTTCCTGAAAGAACATGTATTATACAAGCCACTTACAGAACTGCTATCACTAGAGCTCTTTCAATTCCTCAATTTAAGGACCACGATCAAAGCAAAGGAGACAATGTAAGGTCAGTTGGAACTAATAAAAACATTTACATGTGAGTGTATTAAATGTGCAGATGGCAGAGATCGGGGCTTGAGACTGTTGCCTAATCCCTTCCACCTTGGTTTGTTTTGTATATCCCACCTGTGATGTCCTGTGGAAGATGTGAGAATAACTCCATGTTAATAAATGATAGTGTGAATGTAAAGCAGAACCTGCATGTCCTGCTTGTGGAGATGCTACTGATGCATGTACACACACCAACCACTCTCACCTCACCTAACATTTCCAGACCTGAACAAATGGATGATGAAATGTTCAAAGAAATCAGGGAAGCTAACAAAAGTTACAGCACAGTATTAATAATGGGTGATTTCAATTACCCCAGTATTGACTGGGTCAGTGTCACGGCAGGACATGCTAGGGAGATAGTTTCTATATGAAATAAATGATTGCTTCTTGGAGCAGCTGGTTCATGAACTGACCAGAAGGGAAGCCATTTTGGACCGAGTCCTTAGTGCAACACCAGATCTTGTGCAAGAGATTAGGGTTTGGGGCCACTTGGCAATAGTGATCATAGTATGATCACATTTGATTTAATTAATGGGGGAGGGATGGTACAGAAATCCACAGTACTACCTTTTAACTTTCGAAAGGGAGGCTATGAAAAAATGAGGAAAATAGTTAAGAAAAAACTAAAAGGAGCAGTTGCAAAGGTTAGAGACTTACATTAAGCTTGGGTGTTGTTTAAAAATACTATCTTGGAAGCCCAAACCAGCTGTTTTCCATGCTTTAAGAAAAGCAGAAGGAAGTGCAAAAAACTGCCAGCATGGTTTAAAGGTGAGGTCAGAGAGGCTGTTGTTGCCAAAAAAGCATCTTTCAGGAATTGGAAAAATGAGCTAAATGACGAAAACGGGAAGCAGCACAAGCAATTGCAAGTTAAATGCAGGGTGTTGATTGCAGGCAAAGAGAAAATTTGAGAAGAAGCTTCCTGTGGAAGCAAAAACACGTAATAAAGACTTTTTCAAGTACATTCGTAAGAAAAAACCTGTGAGAGAGTCAGTTGGACCATTATATGATAGAGGGGTAAAAGGGGCACAAAGAGGGAGGCAAGGCCATAGCGGACAGACTGAATGAATTCTTTGCTTCGGTCTTTACTGAGGAAGATATAGGGATGTTCCTTAGCGTCCCTCTAGTCCAGTCCCGGAACCATAGAGTTGTGAACCTCCACCAGCAGCTTTGGAGACTGAACATCTTCATCTCTTTGATCATCCAGCTATATGCAGCCCCAAGGACCGCCCACACATCAGTATCTCAGTCTCCAAGCAGCTTGGAAGTCAGAGCCCAGAACTGGGCTCCTTAGGAACAAATAAGCAGAGCTTTAGTGTTTTATTATTTTCTAGATTTAGGTGCTGGGCTGCTGCTGTGGAGGAAATCTTTGACTGTGTCCCTTCTGTCTTTCTCTAATCTGTTTTTTCTCTCTGTCTCTCTCTGTCAGTCTCCCCATAGGTCAAACAAGCAGGGGAGCTGCACAGGACACAGGTCTCCTTTCTACCGAACCCCCTTGGTGGGTGAGGAGAAGGTTGAAGACAATTACAGGCAGCAATTGAATACAGCAGTAGGCTCTGAGGGTCCCCTGACTGATATAGGGGTTCCCCGAGCTGCCCTGAGCGGTTATTACTCTGTTATTGACTCTGATGACTGCTACTCAGAGCTTGTGACAGGCACGCTGGACAGCACTCTCAGTGTTTTGACCCCCCCTCCACTCCTGTGTGTGGGTGAGTAGAGTTTGAAGCTTTTTCTTTCTAAAGGCAGTGGTGGAGGCTTTGGGGTGGCCTGGAATCAGCTCTGGGGAGTGTTTTAGACCTTTTGGGTATTTTTTCTGGTCCTTTTTTTGGCGGGATCGGGTCCGGCGGCCATTTTGGATTTTTTTCAAAGTTGTTTTTCTTCGTGTTTTTTTTTTAGGGATAGGAGCTTCGTTTTTGCATTTCTTGATCAGATATCAGCTAATTGACTCCAGCTCTATCTAATCCTGCAATTTGGAGCGTTTTTGAGCACTTTTAAAATCGCGATTTTTTTTTTTCTGCTCTGTTTGCTTCAGCAAGGTGTTCCTGCTTTGCTGGCAAAGGGCTGTGTGCATAGCCATGCCTCCTAGTCCTCGGTGTCTGGTCTGTGGCATTCGTAGAAGAAGTAATTTGGAAGCCCGAGTCTGTGCCACTTGTTCTGCAGTGGGTGCTGGCATGGAGGACCCTCTGGAGGGCTCCAGTGCAGATCTCCCACCTGTATCTACAGAAGGGACATCAGAGCAGGCAGAGACGGTCCTTGGTCCGGGGATTTCTGCAGTGCCGGAGCGCCTGTTGGCGGGGGGGGGGGCATCCAGGAGGGATCCCTGGGAGTTCCACCCGCCTTTTTCTCTCTCATGCAGGAGGCTCTGGCTCTCTTGCAGCCGGCGGGGGGAGGCTCGGTCCTGCCCCGCCGTGGGCTAAAGCGTCCACTTTCAGTAGAGGGAGACACTGGTCCACAAAAGAAGAGCCGGCCCCCGAGTGTTACGGATTCTGCGCCTCCTGGGGACGAGTTCCACGAGGGGCTGGGGGAGGCTCTCGAGCTGGAGTCTGCGGAGGATTTAGAAGACGGCGAGTTGTTGGACGACGAGCAGAGTAGTAGAATAGTGCGTGTATTTCGTAAAGAGGAACTTCCGGCACTGATTGCCGAAACCCTCAAGATATTGAACATACCCGTGGAAGATGCCACTGCGGAGGACAAGTTGGAGGATCCCTTGATGCAGGCGGTGCGCACTTCCCACAGAGTCTTTCCGCTCCATAGGGTTTTTAAAGCTATGATCCAGGAGGAGTGGAACAGTCCAGAGTCCGCTTTGCGCGGGGCTAGACTGTTGCCTAAATTGTATCCTCTGTCGGAGGCTGATAGAGAGCTCTTTCGTTCGCCGAAGGTGGACGCGGCAGTTTCCGCGGTTACTAAACGGACTACTATCCCGGTGGAAGGTGCTGCGGCATTGAAGGACCCGCAGGATCGGAAAGTTGATAGCTTGTTGAGACAGGCGTTTGATGTTGCTGCCCTGTCAATGCAGGCGGCGGTGGCCGGGGCCTGAGTGGCGCGCGGCTGCCTCTGCTGGTCTCAACAGTTCCAGGGGTCCCAGTCGGCAGAACAAGAGGCCGCGGCATCCAGATTGGAGTCGGGTACCGCTTATTTGGCGGATATCCACTATGACCTCATTAGGGAGTTAGCTAACGGCATGGCGTCGGTGGTAGCGGTGCGTCGTTCTCTTTGGTTACGTAATTGGGCGGCTGATGGCTCTTCTAAAGCTCGCCTTAGTAAGCTGCCGTTTAAGGGCAGGCAGTTATTTGGAGAGGACTTGGATAGGTTGGTAAAAGATCTCGGGGATTCTAAGGGGGGTCGGCTTCCGGAGGATAAGCCCAAGCAGGGGAAGCCGACCTTCACCTTCCGGGGGTCTCAGCAGTCCTTTCGGAGGTTTCGTGCCTCCCACTTTGGTCAGTCCCAGCGTTCCAGATATCTGGGGCGCTGACAGAGTTTCCGCGGATTTCGGGGGGCAGGTAGAGGTTTTGGCTCCTTCCAGGCACAGGTCCCCAAAAAGTCACAATGAAGCGAGGCCGGCTCCGGTGGCGGTGATTCCCGTAGGGGGCAGACTGCGGGATTTCTACCCTGCCTGGGCCACTATCACATCCGATCGGTGGGTGTTAGAAGTGATACGAGAGGGATATGCGCTCGAGCTACATCGACCGGTGCTCGATTCCTTCGTTATGTCCCCGTGCAGCGCTCCCTGGAAACGACGAGTCGTATCCGATACACTTTCCCGGCTGCTTCGGCTCCGGGCGGTCGCCCCCGTGCTGGAGGGGCAGTTAGGGTCCGGTCGATACTCCATCTACTTCGTAGTGCCGAAAAAGGAGGGCACCTTTCGACCAATCCTGGATTTAAAGAGAGTGAATCGGTGCCTCCGGGTGTTGCATTTTTGCATGGAAATGCTGCGCTCGGTCATAGCGGCGGTCCGCGAGGGGGAATTCCTAACGTCCCTAGACCTTACGGAGGCCTATTTGCACATTCCCATTCGCCGGGAACATCAAAGATTTCTGCGGTTTGCGCTGCCGATGGGCCATTTTCAGTTTCAAGCCATGCCCTTCGGCCTAGCGACGGCGCCACGGGTCTTCACGAAGATCATGGTGGTGGTAGCGGCGTTCCTGCGGAAGGAGGGTGTCCTCGTGACTGGTTGATCTGGGCGAAGTCGAGGGAGGAGAGTCTCCGGGCGACGGCGCGGGTCGTACAGGTTTTGCAGTCGTTAGGCTGGGTGGTCAATCGGGCGAAGAGCAGCTTTCTTCCCTCGCAGACCTTGGAGTTTTTGGGGGCGCATTTCGAGACCGGCAACGGGAAGGTTTTTCTCCCAGTGCACAGAGCGCGGGCCATGAGGCGGCTGGTGGAGCAGTTTCTAGCGGGACGGGCGTCCTCGGCTTGGCAATACCTTCAGCTTCTCGGCACGATGGCGGCGACCATCGAGGTAGTTCCGTGGGCAAGGGCGCACATGCGGCCCCTGCAGCGAGCGCTGCTGCGTCGATGGTGTCATCAGTCCGACTCGCTAGCTCGTCAGTTAGTTTGCCCCTTGGGGGTTCGGCGCAGCCTTCGCTGGTGGTTGCGTCGGTGCTCTCTGGCGAACGGTATGCCCTTGGAGTCTCCCGTCTGGCGTCTGCTGATGACGGATGCCAGTTTGAGCGGCTGGGGGGCTCATTGCGAGGGCCAGATTGCTCAGGGCCAATGGTCCTCGCGGGAGAGCCGGTGGTCCATCAACCGACTGGAAATGAGAGCCGTGTGGTTGGCTCTGACAGCGTTTCAGCCTTGGCTGCAGGGAGCGGCGGTCAGGGTGCTATCCGACAATGCCTCCACGGTAGCCTACATAAATCGCCAGGGAGGCACAGGCAGCGTGGCGTTGGAAGCGGAGGCGGATCTGCTTCTTCATTGGGCAGAGCAGCATCTTCAGTGTCTGTCGGCCCAGCATATCGCGGGGGTTCACAATGTGGAGGCGGACTTTCTGAGTCATCGCAGGGTAGACCCCGGAGAGTGGTCTCTACATCCCGAGGTATTTGCGTTGCTGGTCCGTCGTTGGGGTCTGCCGATAATGGACCTCATGGCGACCTTCGAGTCCGCGCAGGTCGAAAGGTTCTTCAGCAGGCGTCGGGAACGCATGTCGGAAGGCCTCGATGCATTGGCACAAAGGTGGCCAAGGTACGGGCTGCTCTATGTCTTTCCTCCGTGGGCTCTACTGGGTCGCCTGGTACAGCGGATCGAACGGCATCTGGGTCCCGTGGTTCTGATTGCCCCGGACTGGCCTCGTCGACCTTGGTATGCGGATCTGGTGCGGTTGAGTGTGGCCGATCCATGGCTCCTTCCTCCTCGGCCGGATCTCCTTCGGCAGGGGCCGCTGCAGATGCCTCAGGTGGCTCGATTCTCGCTTACGGCATGGCTATTGAGAGGGCACGAATGAGAGCCAAATGTTATTCTCCGGAGGTCATTGCTACCTTGTTGCGGGCGCGGCGTCGGTCTACGTCGCTAGCGTATGTACGGGTCTGGCGTATTTTTGAGAGCTGGTGTGCGGCTCACGAGTTGCGGTCTTTGCGGACCTCCGTTCCTCAGATCCTCTCCTTCTTGCAAGCAGGGGTGGACAAGGGCCTGGCGGCCAGTTCGTTGAGGATCCAACTTGCAGCTCTTGCGTGTTTTCGAGGCAAGGTTCAGGGCCAGTTATTGGGGTCCCATGCGGACATGAAGCGCTTCTTGCGAGCGGTGTTGCTTATGCGTCCTCCGTGCAGGGCTTTAGTGCCCTCGTGGGACTTGAATTTGGTGTTGAGGTCTCTGGTGGCTTCGCCGTTTGAACCCTTGGCGCAAGCTTCGTTGAAGGACTTGACGTTGAAAACGGTGTTTCTGGTAGCGATCTCGTCAGCTCGCAGGATCTCGGAGTTGCAGGCTCTTTCGTGTAGGGAACCCTATCTGTCTTTCTCTGCCGACAAGGTGGTATTGCGACCGGTTCCCGCGTTTTTGCCTAAGGTAGTTTCGGCGTTTCACATGAATCAGGTGGTGTCTCTCCCGGTGTTTGCCAAGGAACGGGGCAAGCACACGGATAACTCCTTGCACGCGTTGGATGTCCGTCGAGCTCTTCGTCGGTATTTGAGGGAAACGGCGGCCTTCCGTAAGTCCGATCGCCTATTTGTCGCATTTGGCGGTCCGCGCAAGGGGGAAGCGGCGTCTAAGTCTTCCATTTCCCGCTGATTGAAAGAGGTGATTTCGTCGTCATACCTTTTACACAGCAGGATGGTTCCTGCCGGGCTTCGGGCTCACTCGACTAGGGCGCAGGCGGCGTCTTGGGCAGAAGTGAGCTTGGTACCGGCGGTGGATATTTGTCGGGCGGCGACGTGGTCGTCCTTGCACACCTTTGCTAAGCACTATCGTCTGGATGTGCAGGCGGCATCGGATGCGCGGTTTGGGTCTCGGGTGCTTCAGGCTGGACTAGCGAGGCCCTCCTGTTGAGATTTACTGCTCTGTTACATCCTCTATGGTTCCGGGACTGGACTAGAGGGACGCTAAGGAAGAGTAAATTAGACTTACCTGCTAATTGTTGTTCCTTGCGGAACTCTCGTCCAGTCCCGGATCCCTCCCTGTCTATCTGTTCTCGCTGCCAGCCAAGAAGGTACATTCATTATAGGAGTCTGCCAGGGTTTTTGTTCTCTATACTTTCGGTCAGAGCTCCTCTGCTTGCAGCATGCCTTAGTTTCCTTTCGGGGTCAAATCTTGGGGGTGAGCGGTGGCGCCTCTTGTTGCATGCGTTTTGCACAAGGGTCGCCACGACCGTTCTGGTCCGCCTTCCCGTAGGCGGGAGGTTGTTCTTACGCAATTGGAAAAAGAAAAAAAACAAAACAATTTTTGCTCGTAGTGGGAACTTTAGGATCAGGATCCTTTTTTCCACTGTGTTGTTATATCTACTTATTTGTTGCTCTGCTTAGTATGCTTTGTCAATAGGTACTGATGTGTTGGCGGTCCTTGGGGCTGCATATAGCTGGATGATCAAAGAGATGAAGATGTTCAGTCTCCAAAGCTGCTGGTGGAGGTTCACAACTCTATGGTTCCGGGACTGGACTAGAGTTCCGCAAGGAACAACAATTAGCAGGTAAGTCTAATTTACTCTTACCCATGACTGAAGTGGTATTTAAAGGTGATACCATGGAAGAATTGAAAGAAATATCGATACACCGGGAACATGTATTACAACTGTTTGATAAACTGAAGAGTAGCAAATCATGTGGACTGGATGGTATACATCCAAGGGTATTGAAAGAACTGAAATATGAGATTGCAGACCTGCTATTAGTAATCTGTGAACTATCATTATAATCATCTGTAATACCTGAAGATTGGAGGGTGGCCAATGTGATATAAACAAATGTGATATGTTATTTTTACAATGTAATATAATGCTTGTATTCCACTCATTCACCATTCTGTAATATAATTTTGTATGTCTGCATCCTAGAAAGAAATGGCAAATGACTAATAATACGTAGCCTGTCACAGGTGCAGAGGTACAAAGCTGATTCACCTTTACTGTATGTCTGCATTCTGGGAAGAGAGACTACGTGGCTAATAACATGTAGCCTGATACAGGTGTATAATATTATCCAATGAATTATGGACATGCTGAAAAAAAGGTGAGTACTATAATCTACATACTACATAAAAGAACTGTGAAACAGAGGATATTTGTGAAAAGCTCACTCAAGCATTTCACCCTTTCTTGCAAGAAAGTGATTGATTAAACCAACTCTGCATCACTGAGAAGTCTGTTATTGTGTAAAAGTTATATTTCTTACAGATTGGGGGCTCGTGTCCAGGATTGTGTCATCGCTGGAGGAAATCACCACCGCTGAGGATGGGGAGACGCATCCATTGAGTTCAATGGCCTCATGTATGACAGCGACGGGGGGGGGGGGGGGCTCCAACAGTGTACTGACAGCAGAATCCCGAGACCATGAAGGAAAAATCAATACAGACTCAGTGAAGCAGACTAGGTATTAGACAGAGACAAATGTGTCAGCCAAGTAATTCTGTGCACAGACCAAGGTAAGAAGCAAGACTGTAAAGTATTGCCTTGGTAGTTGGGTATTGAGACAGACTGTTGTGTGTATGAGACGTGTCCTAGACACGAAGTGAGTGCAGAGTCTCAATCCGCAGTTCCGACACATCCGCGAGGAGTGCGGCCGGAGAGAGACGAAGTGAAAGGTAGATTGGTGAAACAGGTCTCAATGGGTGTCAGGAATTCTAAAGGAAACTCGAGTAAGAATGGGGTCAGGGACCCCGGGGACATTCCTCTAGACAGTCAATTAGGGAGGATGTTAAAATATTGGAAGGATAATAAGAGTACTCAGGATAAAGATAAAACTAAGATTTTAAGAATTGCTGTGTTACATAGAAAAGAGAAAGCAAAAAAGCTAGCTGCAGTCTTCTGGCTGACATTTGGCACAGATGAAGGGTGGTTATGTCACATCCTTAACTTATATGTAAGCAGTGAAAAGATTAACTCAGCAAGTGTTTGCTACTGCCAAAAAGGAATAGCAGTGGTGCATGAAAATGGTCATTAAGCAGGGAATTCTTTTGAAGCCAGAGAAATATAGATTAGCAGATGAGACTGCTAAGGGAGCTGCCTTAGAGGTAGACTTAACCCCTATATACAATTTAACCCCAGAAATAGGGAGTCAGGCAGCAAATCCTCTTATCTTAAAAGTGATATAGCATTATTAGAAAAGATAAAGAGAAGAGCCACCAAAATGGTAAAGGGGATAGAAGGATACTCCTATGAAGAGAAGCTAAAAAGGTTAGGGCTCTTCAACCTGGAAAAGAGATGGCTGAGGGGAGATATGATAGAAGTATTCATTTTAGTAGACACAGGAGCTGCCCAGACATCCTTAAATTATATACCAGAGGGAATTAGATTAACAAATCAGAAGCTTACAGTCTCAGGAGTAAAAGGAGAGGATTTTTTGGTCTCAGTATTTGAGCCCACCCCTGTTAAAAATGGACCATGAGGAGATAGAGGGATAGTTGTTGTATATCCCAGAAGCAGGGAATAATCTATTCGGGAGGGATATGATTACATAGTTAAACTTAGAAATAAAGGTGAAAGACAGCCAAATCATTGTAGAAATGGCTGTCCTCACCAAAGAAGAAGAGAGTCAAATAGACCCTATAGTCTGGGCAAGGGAAGGAAATAGGGGAGGATTGAATATCCCGCCATTGAAAGTTGAACTGAACAAGGAAGGCGAAGTAGTGCGCCAAAAACAATATACCATTTCGGTGGAAGGTCGTAAGGGCCTCCAGCCTGTTATAAGAAGTTTGTTAAAAGATGCACTATTAGAGCCATGCATGTCCCCATTTAATACTCCTGTCTTGCCAGTAAGAAAACCAGATGGATCATATAGATTAGTACAGGATTTGAGGAGACTGAACCAAATAGTATGGATAAGGCACCCAGTGGTACCAAACCCCTACACAATACTGAGTAAAATACCCCATGAGCATAAATGGTTTAGTATTATAGATTTGAAGGATGCATTTTGGTCCTGTCCCCTGGACCCAAGTAGTAGGACATTTATTTATTTTTATTTATTTATTTATTTAACAGTTCTTCTATACCGCGCTTTTCAGATCAGTGCGGTTTACATTCAACATCAACTATACAACACAGGCATTCTGAGTTGTAAACTTTACAATAAACAGGGAAATCAACACGGAAACAACTGGGGAAACTATCTACATTGTATTTACACTATTACCTTTTTCAAGCAGGGTCTATCTACATCTTATTACTTTTGAAGGATCGGTGGGTTAGCCTTTTTCATACTGAGTCTGATTGTTTAGGTGTGGTGCGTGATTGTCTGAGGGGCAACATGTATGAATACTGAGGCTGGATTCAGGGTAGTATGTGGTGAACAGGTGGTGCTTTAATGCTTTCCTGAATTGGGTTAGGTGGGTGATGTTTCGTATATAGGTGGGGAGGGCATTCCATGCTCTAGGTGCATAAATTGTAAAGGCTCTGTTTGTTGTTATTTTTGTGCATTTCGTTGTTGCCTTTGGGACCTCGAGGGTGTTTTGCGTCGTAGGTCTTCTGTTTCTGTTATGTGGTACTTTGTGTATCATCTCGCTGATAGCTGTGGGAGTCAAAGTGTTTAACGCTTTGAAGGTCAAGGTTAGGACTTTGTGGAGGATTCTTGCTTGAATAGGTAACCAATGGAGGTTCATCAGTACTGGCGTTATGTGCTCTCTCCGTGAGGCCCCTGTTAGTACTCTCGCAGCAGTGTTCATTGCAAGCTGGAGTGGTGCTAGTGTTGATTGGGGGAGACCGTGTAGGATTACGTTGGCGTAGTCAAAATGTGGTAATATTAATGCTTGATAGATTGATCGATAGTCGCTGAAATCTAGTAGTGGTCGGAGATGCTTTAAAAGTCCTTATTTTCATGTATACTGTTTTTACTGTGTTTTTTATGTGGGTTTTCAGATCCAGGTGTTGGTCCAGAGTAATGCCAAGGTAGCGGATTGTTGATTTGGTTTTCAGTTCTGTGTCGCCGATTTTTAAGGAGGGTGGAGGGGTGAAGTCCTGGTTCCTTGAGATGAAAAGGACATCTGTTTTGCTGTAGTTGACTCTTAAATTTTGTGTGTTGAGCCATTCTGCTACTGCCTCAAAACAGCTTGTTAGAGGGAAGAGGTCTGGTTGGTTGGTCCTGAAAGGGATGTATAGCAGGATATCGTCTGCGTAGGCTAAACAGTTGACCTTGAATGAACGTGCTAGGGCACATATGGGCTGCATGTAGATGTTAAACATCAATGCAGATAGAGAAGAACCCTGTGGCACGCCCTGGTTTTGCAAAAATGGTTCAGAGGTTGTGGAGCCAGACCTTACATGTTTGCCTTTGAATGAGAAGACCCTGATACTGGTCGGAAACAACAGTTCCAGTGGACAGTGTTAGCCCAAGGGTTTACGGAATCACCTAATTTGTTTGAACACGTGCTGGAACAGGTGTTAGAAAATTTTTCTACACCATCCGGCATAACTCTTTTGCAATATGTAGATGATCTTTTAATATCAGAGAAAAAGAAGATCCAAGTAAGTGAAACCACCAAAGCTCTATTAGAGTTTCTGGGAAGACAAGGGTTCCGGGTTTCCAAGACTAAATTACAATTTGTAGTGTGGCACTGCAGACCAGCTGCAGGCAGAAGAAAATGTTTTAAACCCAGAAAAAAGAGGCAGACACCGGCTGCAGCATCACGAGGAGCCATATAGGGGGAGCAAGAGAGACCTCTGGAGGACTGAGGAACCACGCCCTAGAGCCAATGATGCAATACCGGCCTACACCCAATCCAGAAAGGGAAAGATTCCTTTTAAAAACCCAGATGACTGGAGGAAGTCAGAAGAAGGAGGAGAAGGGGAAGGTTGGCAAAGAGACTGGCAAAGAGATTTGCAAGCAGAGTCGCAAGGAGACTGCCAAGGAAACTGGCAGGGAGTTGTGCAAGGAGTTCCAGTTCCAGATTTGCATGGAGATCCGGAGGATCCAGGAATAGGAGTCCTGACAGAGGGAACCGGCCTAGCAGACTCAGCAGAGCCAGGTGAAGAAACTTGCTTTAAATATTTCAAAAGGGGAAAAGATACACTTTCCAGGAGAGAAAGATACCGTAAGGAAGCTAACCCTGAAAGGAGGAGGACTGTACCAGAGAGTCCAAGGCCTGAGTTTGGCAAGGGCCAGCAGCTGTTGAAAGGCACAACAGGGAGCAACAAAGAAAGAGGTGAAAGAGGAATTTTGAAGGGTAACTTTCAAGGCCCTGGGAGAAAGGAGCTGTGGCGCAAATACGGCCTAACCCCAGCAGAAGGCAGACCTGAGAACCAGAGGCCTACCTGGGCACCTGAGAAACCAAGACCCAGCAGGAACAGGCCTCAGCCCTCACCTCACTGTGATAACCTTAGAAGAAAAGGTAATTACCATTTTACTAACTATGATTTTATGAATGCTGTGACGCAGAAGGAGCAGGGCACCGGAGAATGCTGTCCTTCTAGAGGCATTCATGCTATAAAATACAAACCTGTACTAAACAGGAAACTTCCTAGAGAAGGAACAGTGTGCAGGAGAGACTGTCCGCATTATAAAAGTATACAAAGCAAAGACTTACCTTTAGATGCTGAACATTGGGACATCATACAAGCATTGTACAGAAAGCCTGAAGGAGAGCCCCTAGACATTCCGGACTGCGAGCCCATGCAGGTGGAATTCCCGGAGGATCCCTCAGACCTCCCGATGGATTGTAGCTATTGCCTGGCCGAAAGAATTGAGCCCTAGCAGAGGAATAGCTGTGGTCTGGGGTAAAGTTGATGCTATATTTCGTTTGACATTGCTGTGAAGTTAACAGGTTTTCTTCAGTTCATGATTCTTTTTCTTTTAACCTGGAGCAAGGACATTCTTTTTGTGTTGATGTAATCTGAGCTATTTGAACCTATTTGCAACATGGGAAATAAAAGCCTTTATTTTTCCCTACTCTCGGACTGTGATATTCTTGGGAGCTTTTAGTACACAGAAGGCTACCAGGACCATAAAAACCTGGGCCCTGCAATTGAACTAAACTCCTCCACAAACAAACTTTCCATGTCCACCCCCTTTCTGTTGTGACCTGCCATTGCCACCAGGGGGGCGGTGTGACATGTAAAAATGGCGTAGTTATTGGATTTTGCCCAGAACTTACCTCAGCACTGAAAAGAAAAAGGCTTAAAATTCCAGAAAAAAAAAGGAGGAAAAGTCTGGTTATGCTGCTGGAAAAAAAAACAAACCCTAAAACCCGGAGTGGATCAGCTAGAAACTGGACCGGAGGAGAAAAGACCCGGAGCGGAGTAGCTGAAAACCCAGAACGGATTGGGGGAAATCCTGAACAGAGAAAATCCTGTTGCCGATTCCTCAAGCAGAGAGCGGTGGCGAGCAACAGCAACTTCCATTCCAATGCTGATTACACACCAGAATCAGGTAAAATGTAATTGAGCCTGTCTAGTGTGGGACACCGGAGGAAGTTTAAAAAAAAAAAAAAAAAAAAAAAAGGTGAAAAAAAAAAAAGTTTTAGGGAACCGCATTTGGTTGTCTTTTTTTTTCTATCCTTGCAGGTGCATCATGGAACCCAGAGAGTTATGCGCGTGGATGGCCCACCAATTTGATAAACAAGCAGAGGTGGCGCTGAAGAATCAGGCCCAAGCACTGCAGGCCATGCAAGCACAGCAAGCACCTGTGTTGCAAACTATGGAAAGCTGGTTGGCGCAACAAAAGGAAGAAATGGCAAGGCTCAATGCAGAGAAGTCGAGTGCGACTGGTCTGAACAAGCAAGCGGTTGGACAATGGACTAGTCATGATTTGGTGGTAGGAAAATTGAGTCCTGAAGATAATGTGGACGATTTCCTAGACTCCTTCACCAGAATAGCTAGTTCAGCTAATTGGCCACCAGAACAATGGTCAATACGTCTTGCAGCGTCCCTTACGGGCGAGGCACTGGCTGCTTACCGGTCAATGCCGCCTGCCTTAGCCAACACCTACGAAGAGGTAGTGTCAGCAATTAGGGATCGCCTAGGGCTTACCCCATTGTCTTATAATAAAATGTTTAGGGCTACTACCCTTAAGGCTGACGAAACGCCAAAAGCCCTGGGGTACAGAATCAGGAGCTTAGCGTACAAGTGGCTACAGCCGGAGAGGAAGAATATAGGTTTAGGTTTATTTATTTGATATAACCGCCTTTCTGAGGCAATCAAAGCGGTGCACAAATAGTAAAATACATAAAAATTCATAAAATACATAAAATAGATAAATTATACAAAAATGTAAAAGCATAATACATAAAAACTTTGGCCATAGCCAGAAAGGAAAGGAAATGTACAAATTGTATAAAGAATAGAGACTAACATGCAGAGAATACGAGACAGGGTACAACAGGTGGGTGGGTACAGTAGGGACAGAGTCATACAAAAGGGGAGGGGATATTGAAGGCCAGTGAGAAGAGGTGGGTTTTAAGGTTTTGTTTAAAAATTGCGAAGTGTGGTTCCAGGCGGAGGGAAGGGGGAAGAGAGTTCCAGTGTGCGGGACCAGCAAAGTAGAATGCGGATAGACGTGTGAATTGGAGGTGGGCACGGGAGGGGGAGGGGAGAGCAAGACGGTTGAGATGGAAAGAGCGGGGTGTGTAACGTGAGGAGTGGAAAGATAGAAGGTCAAACAGATAGGATGGGATACCAGTGTGATAGACTTTGTGAAGCAAAGTTAGCAGTTTAAACTGAGAACGGAATGAGATCGGTAGCCAATGAAGATGAAGAAGTAAGGGAGTAACATGATCTCGAAGGGTGGAAGAAGTAATAAGACGTGCAGCAGTGTTTTGTATTCTTTGGAGCCGGGTCACCTGGTTTTTGGAGAGACCAAGGAACAGTGCGTTAGAGAAATCCACCCGTGACATGACTAAGGACAGTACTAGTGTGATCAGAGCAGAAGGGGAAAGAAAAGGGCGGATTGAACGGATCTGTCGGAGAAAAAAGAAGGAGGTTTTAGTGATGTGAGAAATATGAGAGTGAAAGGAAAGATCCGAGTCGAAATGGACACCTAAGTAACGGAATGTAGAAACCAGAGGGACTGGGGAATTAAAGAAAGAAGGGGCTAAGGTGGGGGGGGGGGGGAGCACCATAAGTAAACCAGATAGCCAGAGTCTTTGTGAGGTTGAGATGAAGGCAGTTGGTAGTGAGCCAGTTGGCAACAGAGGAAAGGCAAGAATTCAGAGGTGTGAGATCAGGGCAGGAGGAAGAAGTGTGGTGGAGTAGAAGAATGTCATCCGCGTAGAAAAAAGCTGAAATACCTGTCTGTTGGATAAGGAGTGCAAGGGGAGTGAGAAACAGATTAAAAAGAAGAGGGGCAAGAACGGAGCCCTGCGGAACCCCACAAAGGATGTGCTTCTGATCAGAAGAGGGAAAGGCAGAAGAGGAAGGGAGGACCGTGCAGGAACGAGAAGAGAGAAAAGAGTGGAACCAGTGATAAACAGTGCTACAGAGTCCAGCCTCGCGAAGTCGGTGAAGAAGAAGGGAATGATCAACTAAATCGAACGCTGCTGAAAGATCCAAGGCAACCGCCACCGATATATCACCCCGATCGTGAGCTACGTGAAGTGCATTAGTGAAAGCCAGAAGAACAGTGTCGACACTATGCCCAGAACGAAAACCTGATTGACGAGGGTGAAGGAAATTGATAGAATCAAGGTGATGGGAAAGTTGTGCAAAGACAAATTTCTCCAGAAGCTTAGACAGAAAGGGGAGGTTAGAGACAGGACGATAGTTAGACGGAAGAGAGGGATCAAGAGAGGGATTCTTCAGGATGGGGCGAACCAGAGCATGCTTCCAGGGAGAAGGAAAAGTCCCGGTGGAAAGACTAGAGTTGAACATAGTGAGGATATAAGGAAGGACACCCAGGGAAGGAGTGAGAAGCCAAGAGGAGGGAATAGGATCAGACGAGCAGGAGGTCTTGCGGGATGAGGAGATGAGATGATGGAGTTCGGGTGCAGTAATGGGTGAGAAAGTGGCCCAGAAATGAGAAAGCTGAGAAACAGGTGGAGGCGAAGGAAGAGGAGGGGGGGAGGAGATAGGAACAGGACAGGAGGGCAAGGAATCCCTCAGAGAGACAACCTTCGAGGTGAAGAAGGAAGCCAACTGCGATGGAGAGGGGGAGGACTGGGTAGTGGCAGTTGATGAAGGGGTGTGTAGGGAGATGAGAGAGCGGAAAGTAGAATACAGGTGTCGGGTTTGGTTGGGTGCCTGTAGAATAGCATTGGAGAAAAAATCACGTTTAGCGGAGTGGAGTTGAGTGCGGTAGAAGGAGTGGTGGGATTTGAAAACAGATAGAGTGATGGGGGAAGGGTCCTTGCGCCAAAGGCGCTCGGCCCTTCGGAGGTGAGTGCGTAGGAGTCGAAGGCCACCATGGAACCAGGGATGAGAAGGACGTCGACGGGAGGGATGAGGACGGAGAGGGGCTAGCCGATCAAGTGTAGCAGAAAGGGAAGAGAACCAGCAGGCGGCTTGGGAGTTTGGTGAGAGGAGCGAAAAGTCACTAGGTAAAAGCTCAGAGGCAGGGGGGAATTTTTGTAAGGTGAGAGGGGTAAGAGCCCGGGATAGAGGTACTGGGGAAGATGACCTAGAAGAAACTGGGGTGATAGAGGAAGAGACTCCTGGGAGAGAGCAAGACAAGGTAAGATAAAAATGATCTGTCCAAGGAAGGGACGTGGCAGTTGGAACTGATAGGGTGAAAGGAGAAGAGGCAGGGGACAAGAATAGATCAAGGATGTGGCCAGCTTGATGAGTGGGGATCACTGTTCCCGCTAAGCTGTGCGCGTGTGCGCGCGCACACACCTCGCCGAGCGAGCGCACATACTTTACAACAGAGCGCACAAAAATTATGGCTCTGATTCTGATAGAAAACAACACAGACGTCTTAAAATTTAAAAGTTATGATTGTAATTACTAGAAATTTCCCGCTTCATTTAGTAATAGTCTATTTTCATTTAATTTAATTAAAATCAATGTGGTGTACATACTGTATTCTGACGTGTAGTCAAATTTTAAAGTATATAACTCTGAGTGTCATTATGTGGCGCACAAAAATTTAACCTTCCTTCAAAAGCTGCACACAGATGATATTTTATGCGCACACAGCCTACAGAAAATTAGAGAGAACATTGGTGGGGATAGAGACGTGCTGAATTAAAGAAAGATCCCGGAGGAATGAAAGAAAAGAGAGCTCCCTTGATGAAGAGGGGGGGAGACCATATGAAGATTGAAGTCGCCCGCTATGATTAAATGGGGAAAAACTAAAGAGACGTCAGTGATTGTTAGTAAGAGGGTGTCCCAGAGTTGAAGGCGAAGGGCGGGAGGAGAGTAAATGAGGAGTAAATGGATAGGAGGAGAGGTGTGGAGACGAAGAAGAAGAGCCTCAGGATAGTGCAATGACGGGGAGGAGATTGATGTGTAGGATAAGGAAGGGTGAAAGATGGCAGCCACACCGCCCCCGGACTGCCCAAGGCGGGGAACAGAGGCAGCAGAGAAGCCAGGGGGAAGGCAGCGTGCGAGAATAGCATCCTCACCATCATGGAGCCAGGTTTCTGTGAGGAGAGTGAGTCCGGGAGAAGATCTAAGAACAAGATCTTGAAGAAGAAGAGTTTTATTCCGCAGAGACCTACAGTTAAGGAGGCCGATAGAAAAGAAAGTTTGGGAAGAGCTGGGGAGGATTGGAACAGTGGAGGAGGAGGAGGAAGATGAGAGGGGACACAAACGTAAATTAGTGCTACAACGAAAGCGTTGACTGGGAGGTTTAGCAGGCCGCCTGCCCCAAAGTATAGGGATAGCAGCCATGGGAGAGGAAAGGGGACAGTATAGAGGATCGTGAGGAAGAGGTACCTTTTGAACGGCTGGGCCAAAGACGGGCCTGAATGTTGGTAAAAGGGACAAAGGAGGGAGAGAGGACCCACCAGAGAGGGAGGTGATAAAGAGAACAAAGCAGATACCAATTGAACTAGAGAGCCAGGAGGGGGCCCTCGCTGCCGGAGCGGTCCCAAGGAGCGCGCCTAAGGACACTAATGGACGCCGTAGTATTAGAACAATACATGACAGCGGTGCCCAGTAGGGTACAGAACTACCTAATGTTACAAAATTGCTGTACCACTACAGAGGCAATAACCCTTACCGAGCGGTACCTAGAGGCTGAGAAAGTCACCCAACATAGGATGGGTAACCCCAAAGCAGCAATAGGTATGGAAGCCCGGAAAGTAGGGAGCCCTACCCGACCAGTATATGGTAATGTAAAGAGAAATAACCTTCCAGATAAGGAAAAAGTTAAACGCTGTTTTTCCTGTGGTAAAATGGGACATTTAAAAATTGACTGTTATGCTCGAACTGCTCTTGTGGGGGAGGCCCCAAAGACAGTCCGAGAAGGGTTTGTGTTGACTGTACAAATACATGGAGTGGATGTAAGGGCGCTTCTGGATTCAGGCGCTGATCAAACAATGATGTCCCAAAAGTTATGGTCCGTGATCAGAAGCCAAGGTTGGTCAGTTCCTGAATATTCAGAAGGCCGCGTTAAAATAAAATGTATTCACGGGGCTGCCACAAGCTATCCTCTCTATAGGCTATGGGTCAAAGGCTTGGAAATAAAGAAGGAAATGCTGGTAGCAGTCGTGCCAAAATTGCCCCAAGAATTAGTGTTGGGCCGCGACTGGCCGCAGTTCCGGAGGAGCCTTAAAGAGGGCTTGACTCCAACTAAAATCCCAAATTCCACCTGTAGTTGGCATGAGTCTGTAGATAACCCGGAGTCACGGTCTAAGCCGGCCGATCACGCCCATGTACAGCCACACAGTGCAAAGAAGAGTGAGCCTCCCAAAAAGGCTCTAGTCTCCACGAGATCCCATACCCAGGATGATGAACAGCCCTCATGCTCCAGAGATAATTCTTTAGGAACCCTCCCCTCGCATGAGGACCTAATAGGAGATCTCTTGCGGAGAGAGCGAAAGCCGAAGGCTGAACGAAGGCGGGAACGAAGATGTCGCTCTCAGGGATGGGCCGAATTGGAAGCCGGAGGAGGAATGCCGTGGGTACCGGCCGAATTGATGGAGAAGTTTCCCTCCTTCAAGAGAGAGCAAAAAGCGGACCCAGTACTAGCTCATGCCTTTGAGCAGGCACAAGACAAAAGGGATTCCTACCCCAGATTCTGTATGGAGGATGACCTGCTCTATCGAGAGAGTAAAGATCCACGAACAGGGGTACTACGGAAACAACTGGTGATACCGAACACATTTAAATCATTGATTCTACGACTGGCCCATGACCATCCCGTTGGGGGTCATAAGGGAGCACAGGGTACGCTAGACCAGATTCTGGCCAGCTTCTATTGGCCAGGGGTATTTCGGGAGACAACTCGATTCTGTGAATCCTGCGCAACGTGCCAAAGAGTGACCGCCTGAAAACCTCCTGCCGTGCCATTAGTACCTATGCCTGTGATTTCAGACCCAGTGAGAAGATTAGCCATGGACATTGTAGGACCCCTGGTTAAAACACCCAGGGGATACCAATATATCCTAGTAATCATCGATCAGGCCACCCGGTTCCCATGGGCCATCCCATTAAGAAGTATTTCGGCTAAGCCTATTGCCAGTGAACTGGTAAAACTATTCTGTGAAATTGGATTTCCGCAGGAAATACTGACAGACAGGGGCAGCAATTTTCTGTCAAAGTACCTTGCACAGGTATGGGACGCCTTTGGTATCCACCATAAGAAGACCGCTGCATACCATCCCCAGTGTAACGGTCTGGTAGAACGCCTTAACCAGAGCATAAAGCAAATGCTCCGACGAGCACTAGGTGGACAAATGTCAGAATGGGACACAATGTTACCATTTGTTATGTACGCTTGCAGGGAACGGAGACAGACTTCCCTGGGCACATCTCCGTATGAACTCCTGTATGGACGGTCCCCGCGAGGTTTATTAGACATCCTAAAGGAACAGTGGGTCGAACCCGTTGAGGCTGAAATAGGGGTGCCCCTATTTCTGCAGAACCTCAGGACTCGCCTAGAGCGAACTTCCCAGGTTGCGGGGGAAAACTTGAAGAAGAGTCAACAAAGACAAAAGCATTATTATGACCAGCGGGTAAAGCACAGACAACTACAAGCAGGAGAAAAAGTAATGATCCTGGTAGCAGGTGCAACCCCGAAGTTTGAGGCCCGATGGAGAGGACCGCATACGATAGTCAAGTCGATGGGACCGACTTCCTACGAGGTCAAGGATGACAAAGGGCACACGCAAATTTATCACATTAACACTCTTCGGCCATGGCATGACCGATCTGTTCTATTAGCATCAGTGACCAATGTATTCTACCCTGAAGAGATACCGACGGATATCAAACGGAAGAAGTATAGTACCAATCAGCTACACTTTAAGGCGGACGCAATGTCGCGTATTCCGTGCTGTGTGGAAGAGGCTTCACCAGCCCATCATATTTTAAGAGGGGGGATATGTGGCACTGCAGACCAGCTGCAGGCAGAAGAAAATGTTTTAAACCCAGAAAAAAGAGGCAGACACCGGCTGCAGCATCACGAGGAGCCATATAGGGGGAGCAAGAGAGACCTCTGGAGGACTGAGGAACCACGCCCTAGAGCCAATGATGCAATACCGGCCTACACCCAATCCAGAAAGGGAAGGATTCCTTTTAAAAACCCAGATGACTGGAGGAAGTCAGAAGAAGGAGGAGAAGGGGAAGGCTGGCAAAGAGACTGGCAAAGAGATTTGCAAGCAGAGTCGCAAGGAGACTGCCAAGGAAACTGGCAGGGAGTTGTGCAAGGAGTTCCAGTTCCAGATTTGCATGGAGATCCGGAGGATCCAGGAATAGGAGTCCTGACAGAGGGAACCGGCCTAGCAGACTCAGCAGAGCCAGGTGAAGAAACTTGCTTTAAATATTTCAAAAGGGGAAAAGATACACTTTCCAGGAGAGAAAGATACCGTAAGGAAGCTAACCCTGAAAGGAGGAGGACTGTACCAGAGAGTCCAAGGCCTGAGTTTGGCAAGGGCCAGCAGCTGTTGAAAGGCACAACAGGGAGCAACAAAGAAAGAGGTGAAAGAGGAATTTTGAAGGGTAACTTTCAAGGCCCTGGGAGAAAGGAGCTATGGCGCAAATATGGCCTAACCCCAGCAGAAGGCAGACCTGAGAACCAGAGGCCTACTTGGGCACCTGAGAAACCAAGACCCAGCAGGAACAGGCCTCAGCCCTCACCTCACTGTGATAACCTTAGAAGAAAAGGTAATTACCATTTTACTAACTATGATTTTATGAATGCTGTGACGCAGAAGGAGCAGGGCACCGGAGAATGCTGTCCTTCTAGAGGCATTCATGCTATAAAATACAAACCTGTACTAAACAGGAAACTTCCTAGAGAAGGAACAGTGTGCAGGAGAGACTGTCCGCATTATAAAAGTATACAAAGCAAAGACTTACCTTTAGATGCTGAACATTTGGACATCATACAAGCATTGTACAGAAAGCCTGAAGGAGAGCCCCTAGACATTTCGGACTGCGAGCCCATGCAGGTGGAATTCCCGGAGGATCCCTCAGACCTCCCGATGGATTGTAGCTATTGCCTGGCCGAAAGAATTGAGCCCTAGCAGAGGAATAGCTGTGGTCTGGGGTAAAGTTGATGCTATATTTCGTTTGACATTGCTGTGAAGTTAACAGGTTTTCTTCAGTTCATGATTCTTTTTCTTTTAACCTGGAGCAAGGACATTCTTTTTGTGTTGATGTAATCTGAGCTATTTGAACCTATTTGCAACATGGGAAATAAAAGCCTTTATTTTTCCCTACTCTCGGACTGTGATATTCTTGGGAGCTTTTAGTACACAGAAGGCTACCAGGACCATAAAAACCTGGGCCCTGCAATTGAACTAAACTCCTCCACAAACAAACTTTCCATGTCCACCCCCTTTCTGTTGTGACCCGCCATTGCCACCAGGGGGGCGGTGTGACAGTAGAGAACGAAGTAAAATACCCCGGACATCTAATTAGTGAAGGAAAAAGGAGAATAGGTCCAGAACGAATAAAAGGGATTACAGATTTAGCCGTTCCTAGGACTAACCGGATATTGTAGATTATGGATAGACTCATATGCCCAAAAGACTAAGGGAATATATTCAAAATTGCTAGAAGAGCAACCTAACATTATAATTTGGAAAGAAGAAGAGAAAGAGTTGGTTAAGGATTTTAAACGGAGCTTGGTAGAAGCCCCGTTTCTGGCCTTACCCTCACTATACAAACCCTTACATTTTTTTGTTACTGTAAATGAGGGAGTAGCCTTAGGGGTCCTCACTCAAAAATGGGCAGGGAAGAGACAACCAGTAGCATATTTATCTAAAATCTTAGATTCAGTGTCTAGGGGATGGCCAGAATGTGTTCAAGCAGTAGCGGCAAGAGCCCTATTGGTAGACAAGAGTAGGAAATTGACATTCGGAGGGGCCCTGGTAGTAAGTACCCTACATCAAGTGAGAACCATCTTAACCCAGAGGGCTGGCAGGTGGCTCACTGATTCTCAAATCCTGAAATATGAAGCAATATTAATGGAAAAAGATGACCTAGTGTTGACCACAGATCGGTATTTAATGGTACAAAGCTGATTCACCTTTATTGTATGTCTGCATTCTGGGAAGAGAGACTACGTGGCTAATAACACGTCGCCTGATACAGGTGTATAATAATATTCAATGAATTATGGACATGCTGAAAACAGGGTGAGTACTATACTATAAAGGAACCGTGAAACAGGATCTTTGTGAAAAGCTCACTGAAGCATTTCACCCTTCCTTGCAAGAAAGTGATTGATTAAACCAACTCTGCATCACTGAGAAGTCTGTTATTGTGTAAAAGTTATATTTCTTACAAATGTAACACCAATTTTTAAAAAGGGTTCCAGGGGTGATCCAGGAAACTACAGACCAGTGAGCCTGACGTCAGTACCGGGAAAAATGATAGAAACCATCATAAAGAGCAAAATTACTCAGCATGTAGATAGTCATGGCTTAATGGGAGACAGCCAACATGGCTTTAGACAAGGAAGATCTTGTCTTACTAATCTGTTATTTTTTTTTGAAGGTGTGAATAGACAGTTAGATAAAGGTGAGTGGGTTGATATAGTGTATCTGGACTTTCAGAAAGCCTTTGACAAGGTCCCTCATCAAAGACTTTTGGCAAAACTAAAAAATCATGGGACTTGCTGTTGTGGATCAGGAACTGGTTAAAAGATAGAAAGCAGATGGTAGGGCTAAATGGCCAATTTTCCCAATGGAGAAAGGTGAATAGTGGAGTACCCCAGGGATCTGAGCTGGGTCCGCTGCTTTTTGACATTCATAAATGACCCGGAAAAGGGAATAACGAGTAAGTAAGGTTATCAAATTTGCAGATGACACAAAACTATTTAAAGTTGTTAAAACCCATGAGGATTGTGGAAAATTGCAAGAGGATCTTGATAAATTGGAAGACTGGGCATCCAAATGGCAGATTAAATTTAATGTGGACGAGTGCAAAGTTATGCACCTAGGAAAGAACAACCCAAACTGTGGTTACACAATGCAAAGTTCCACAATAGGAACCACCACCCAGGAAAAAAATTTAGGTGTCATTGTGGATAACATGTTAAAAGCCTCCGCCCAGTGTGCAGTGGCGGCCAAGAGAACAAATAGAATGCTAGGTATAATAAGGAAAGGAATGGAAAATTAAAACAAAGGATATTATAATGCCTCTATATCGTTCCATGGTGAAACCGCACCTTGAAAATTGTGTGTAATTCTGATTGCCGTATCTTAAAAAGGATATAGCATTATTAGAAAAGGTACAAAGAAGAGTCACCAAAATGGTAAAGGGGATGGAAGGATACCCCTATGAAGAGAGGCTAAAAAGGTTAGGGCTCTTCAACCTGGAAAAGAGAAGGCTGAGGGAAGATATGATAGAGGTCTATAAATTAATGAATGGAGTGGAACGGGTAAACGTAGATCGATTGTTTACATCATCAGAATATAGAAAGACAAGGGAACATGCAATGAAGCTACAGGGTAAGCTATTTAAGACTAATAAGAGAAAATATTTTTTCACCCAACGTGTAATCAAACTCTGGAATTTATTACTGGAGGATGTAGTAAAAGCTGTTAGTGTAGCTGGGTTTAAAAAAGGTTTCAACAAGTTCCTGGAGAAAAGGTCCATAAACCATTAGGGACACGGGATATCACTGCTTGACCCAATACACCTGTGTCTTTTGGGGAAACTGCTTGGTACTGATGACCTAGATTGGCCACTGTTTGAAACAGGATACTGGACTTGATGGACTTGATCTGACCCTGTATGGCATATCTTATGTTCTTATACTGCTTTATCATTTAGTCAAAGCAGTTTAAATTGTAACTTAAATTTGGTAATGTACATTAAACAGGGGCATTGATAACCTGGATTCTTCTGAGGCAATGGAGAGTTAAGTGACTTGGCCAAGACTACAAGGACTGCTGATGAGAATGAAATCCTTGTCTTTTGCCGCCAAAGCCAGTGCTCTAACCATTAGGCTACTCCTCAACTCCACTCCATTAATGACACCCTTCACTAATATTTGGTTGCACAACCCTTGGCAGTGATGACAGCCTCCGAACATTTCTTGTAGCCATCTATAAGTTTTGTACATCTGTCTGCAGGTAGTTTCTCCCACTCTTCAACTATGATTTTTTCCAGCTTATGAATGTTTCCAGGATTCCTTTTACCAATGGCATTACATTACATCCCTATCAGATAAACCACCATTGTATTTAGTTACCCTATTTCTCCAAGTTATACTTCCTGTTAAATGTAATGACCAGACATATGTAAACTGTCGGATGTTTTCTATTCAATGTAAACCGCGCTGATGTCTAATAGTGCGGTATATAAGAATTGTTAATAAATAAATAAATAAATGGCAGATTTGAGCTCTTTCCAAAGGTTTTCTTTTGGATTGAGATCAGAACTCATTGCTGGCCAATTTAAAACAATCCATTTGTTCCTTTTTAACCATTCTTTTGTACTTTTGGATGTATGTTTTGGGTCATTGTCCTGCAGGAGGCCCCGTGACTTCCACTCAGACCTAGCTTTCTGACACTAGAGGCACATTCCGTTCCAAATACCTTGGTAGTCCTCTGACTTCATGATTCCTTTAATATGTTCCAGACCTTCAGTTCCTGAGGCAGCAAAACAGCCTCACAACATTATGGAACCTTCACCATATTTAACTGTAGAAAGAGTGTTTTTTTTCCTTATAAGCTTCATTTCTTTGCTTGGAAATTTATCGCTGGTCTGCATTGACGAAGATCTCAAATTTGGTTTCATCTGCCCACGGAACATTTTCCCAGAAGGATTGTGGTTTCTCAAGGTAGGTTTGGGCAAAGATCAAATGTGCCTTTTTATGTCTGTCTTTGAGCAGTGGGGTCCTCTTTGGCCTTCACCCATGAAGTCATCTTTTGTTTAATATGCAGCGTATGGCACGGGTTGAAGCCACCACTCCAGATTACTCCAGGTTCGTCTTAAGCTCTTTGCATATTTTACGTGGTGTTTTTCCAACAGTTTGCACTAACCTTCGAAGACTTTGTGGATAAAGTTTCCTCTTCCCACCAAGTCCTGAGAGGTTCTTGATAATTCCATGAGCAGAAAATGTTTTAATAACATTGCAAACTGTAGACACAGGAATCCCAAGGTCTTTGGAGATGGCCTTGTACCCCTTTGAAGTTTGATGTTTGGTGATAATGGATTTTCTGATGGTCTCAAGCAGCCATCTTGTCTTCACCATTGTGAAAATGGAACAGGGTTTGAATGTGACCATTTTAAACGTTAGGATCATCATTCATTGGTTGATTCAAGTCATGTGAATACTGAAAATTGATCACAGGTGCGTCTAATTTTACTGCGGTAGGAATGTGGTTCAAACTGATTTGAATTGTTTATAAGGGTGCCAGTAATCATGTCCTATGATTGTAGTAGTTTTAGCTGGTATAGACCAAGTAGTAATGAATAGGTGGAGAATCTGACTTCCTGGGTTTTTTATCTTTATATGTAGGGCTGCTTCTGGTGTTATAAGAGGTGCAATTTGGTTTGCCCCATTAGCAGTCACCGGGAGCAGTTCTGGATTTACACTTTGATTTAAACCCCCCGGTGAGATGGTATTCAATCTATTGATTGGTGGAGCATTGTTTAAATATGAAGAACTACATTTCCCAAGAATCTTCGGGACAACATGTGATCACCTTTGGGGGCTTTAATAAGCTTTCTTCTTTTGATAGTGAAGTGAGTGACTGGGTTTGAGAAAGGGTCAGGAATGATTACAGCCCGAAACGCAACGTTGGGTTACCTGATTTGGGAGATTTCTCCTTACATTGTTGCCACTTTGAAATTTAAGAATTATCTGCATGTCATTCTATGCTGGATTTGTGACCGGCGTCGGACCGATTATTTGGAATTCCTCTCTGCCTGAAGAGTGAGAGGATAAGGACGGAAGCGGTCTTACTACTCTAGCTAAGTAGTTTTCCAATCTTTATGATATAAGAATGACTATTGAATAGCTTTGGTGTTGGGAGCTCACTCTCTCAGGGCCTTTTAGTGGATGTTCCACTTTTTTAAACTGATTAAAAGGAACTTTGCACCTCGAGAGGACTTGTTCCTCATGGTGTATGTTCCGACAAAAATATATGTTTGTCTGTTTCCCTGTATTTGGTGTGTTTAGGTGGGAGATAGTTGAGGGTTAATTGCGATTCCTCCATTAGCATTGATGGCAGATTGCAGGTTTGCCTCCTCCTGATGAAGTGGATGGTGTTGGGACTCTGTGCAGAAATGTTTTGTGTCATGCCATTTTGGATCTTTGTATTAAATCCAAGTGCTGCAGTTTTCCGTATACATGCTTTATCAGCTATGTTATTTAAGTGTGTGGTTATTCATTTTATGAAGAATTAAAAGAAAATCAAGGAAATTTATTTAGCTTAAATAAGAGAGCAGGGTTGTATATACACCTGACCTTTGGGAGTTTTTTCAGAATCACTGATGTTTCAGAGCCTAGTCCAAGGCTTAGGTTGATATGTTTGTACATATATGGTCGAGGGTCTGAGATCCTTTTCTCCTTTTAAGATAGTGAAGCATTTGGCCTTATTATTGTTGTATGGTAGAATGAAGTGCTTTTGGTGGATATATCTCCTTTCTTTATTCTAATATTTCTGGACAATAAAGGTTTTGGGGTTTACTGATTATCATGTCCTGGCAATGTCCCAGTTTTCATACTATTTTCCTACTAATTCTTTTTTAATTGGTCTTGCTGTATTTGTTTCTTTTATGTGTGAAATATGTGTACATTTGTAGTCTAAAGCCATTTCACTGGCCACATTATTTTAGGAGATATTGAACATTAAGGGGTTGAACTGCAATGGTGCCAATAATGCTAACCACAGCTGTTCAATGGAGAAACCCTCTAAAGGGGATATTGTGAGAGGTTTATAGGAAGGCAAATAAAGGCCATTAAAACAAATAAATGAATAAACATATAAAACCAAGAAGCCATACACAAAGTTGCAGGTATTCTATTTGGCCATACATTAACCAGTATGCAGCATAAATGTAATGCGCTATTATATTGTGTCCTCAGTCGAGTGAAGTAGTCAGGCAGGGACAGCAATATAGTATTAACCATATTACGTACAAAGCAGGGCATGGGGGTGGGGCAGCGAGGATATACCTTAGCTGTATGAGAAGCTTGGAGTAGACTGCGGCTAAGGCACTGTTGATATTGCACACAGGCAGATCAGGACTTCACTGCAATGAGAATGTGGCTTTACTTTAATAAAAACCTATCTCAAAAAGAGGAAAAAGACAGGGTGACTTAAATATGACTATTAACTAGGGGAGAGCATGTTGATATAAATATGCTGATCCCAAAAAGACCCCAACATAATGCATTTTAGTAATAAAAACTATTTTTAACAAAGGGAGGAGGGGAAAAAGGAAAAAAAGATTAGATGTAGAGAAGGCAGGGTAAATTTAAAGGGGCAGTGGGCAGGAGGTGAGAGTGCAAAGTGGAAGGGAGAGCATCAGGGAAAGGGAACAGAGAGTGGGGCAGGCTGGCAGGAGAGGAACTGGAGGAGGTGAGGGTACAGTACAAAGGGTTGGAGGTTGAAGAGATGAATGTATAGGGGCAAAAGGTGCACAGCCTATTGCACCTCACACACACGCGCAGGCTCAAAGAGACACCCCATTCCATATCTGAAGCACAACATACAGGGTCGGCCCCAGAATTGGTGCTCTGTAGTTGTTGTTAAGTGCCGTCAAATCGGTATCAACTCATAGTGACCCTCTGGATAGTTGACCTAAATTGTGTTCAGTCTTCAGTCAGACGGCTCATTGTTGACAAACTGGCACCCAGAGCTGCTGTAATTGTATCGATCCATCTCATTGCTGGCTTTCCTCTTTTGCGTTGACCTTCTACCTTGCCAAGCATGATGTCTTTCTTTAATGATCTGTCTCTTCGCATGATGTGTCCAAAGTATGAAAGTCAAAGTCTTGTCATCTGAGCTTCTAAAGAAAGCTTAGGTTTCATCTCCTCTAGTACTGACCAGTTTGTTCTTCAGGCAATCTATCACCAGCACCATAATTCAAAGGCATCAATTTTCTTCCAGTCTTTCTTTTTCACTGTCCAACTTTTGCATCCATATGACATTATTGAAAATTCCATGGCTTGAACAAGTCAAATCTTTGTGTGGAGAGAGACATCTCTGCTCTTGAGAATCTTGTTAAGGTCCTTCATAGCCATTCTGCCAAGAATAATGTGTCGTCAGATTTCTTGACTGTTTGCTGCTACTTTATTGATAGTTGATCCAAGGAGGATAAAGTTGTCCACTATTTCAATTTCTTCTCTATCAACGATGAGCTGATTGATTTTGCCAGTTGTCATGATTTTTGTTTTTTTTACCTTAAGGTGCAGGCCCATTTTAAGACTATGGGGCTTGTTTACAAAGCCGTGGTATCGGTTTCCGATCGTTATCGGAGCCGCGGCCCCATTGAAATCAATGGGGCCGTGGCTCTGATAACGATCGGAAACCGCTACCGCGGCTTTGTAAACAAGACCCTATGTTCCTTGATCTTGAGAAGCAAATGTTTCAGATCGTCTTCACTTTCAGCCAATAATGTGGTATCATCAGCATAGTGAAGGCTGTTGATGAGTCTTCCACCAATCTTCACAGTTCTGTTGTCTTCATACAATCCTGCTTCTCTGATGATTTATTCTGCATATAAATTAAACAAATAGGGGGAAAGTATGCAGCCTTGTCATACACCTTTGCTGATTTTAAACCATTCTGTTTCTCCTTGTTCTCTTCAAACTGTTGCTTCTTGATCAATGTAAAGGTTGTGCAAGAGAACAATCAGGTGTCCTGTTATACCCATGCTTCTTAATGTGGTCCAGAGTTTCTCATGGTTTACACAGTCAAAAGCCTTTTTGTAGTCAATAAAGCACAAATAGATATCATTTTGGTATTCTTTTGTCTTTTCCATGATTCATCTCACATTCGCGATGATGTCTCTTGTTTCTTGCCCTTTCCTGAACCCTGCTTGCACTTCAGGTAGTTCTCATTCCAGGTATTGTTGTAGTCTCTGTTGAATAATCTTCAGTAGAATCTTGCTGGCATGTGGGATCAGAGCGATTGTGTGATAATTTTCACAGTCAGTTAGATCACCTTTCTTTAGTACTGATATAAACAGATCTTTTCCAGTCAGTTGGCCATGGTGTTGTCATCCAAATTTCCTGGCAGAGCCTTGTAAGTATAGTAACAGCTGTATCAGCTTGTTGTACATCAGATTAATGGCATTCTATGGGAATGCCATCAATGCCTGGTGCTTTGTTCTTTGATAAGACCTTCAATGCTGCTTCAACTTCTTTCACCAATGGTTCTGGATCATAAGGTACAGGTTGAAACGGTTGTTGGTCTTCTTGATCTTTATCATAAAAATACTCTTTATATTCTTTCCAACTTCTTGATTTTCTCAGCATCTTTCAACATAGATCCTTTAGCATCTTGTAACATTCCAATTCGAGCCTGGATTTTTTTTCTTTAACTCTCGTAGCTTTAGGAAAGCCCGTCTTTTTCTTCCTCTAACAGTTTTTGCTTCTATTTCCTTGCATGTGTCATTGTATCATTTCTCCTTGTCTTATCTTGCTGCACTTTTGAAATCTCTGTTGAGTTCTGAGATTGCCTCTCTTTCTCCTCTGGCTTTAGCTTCTCTGCATTTCTGGGCAATTTTCAGAGTTTCTTCGGTCATCCGTTTTGGCCGCTTTTGCTTTTTCACCTTTTGTAGAGACTTTTCGCTTTCTTCCAACACAGCCTTCTTGATGTCATCCCATAACTCTTCTGGAGCTCTGTCATTTGTATCTAAAGCAGCAAATCAATTTTGCAGGCAGTCTTTAAATTCCAGTGGTATATTCTCCAGGTCATATTTTGCTACATTCATGAGTGGCTTGCTGTTTTTCAGTTTTAACTTGAGTTTGCATACTAGTAGTTGGTGATCTGTACCACAGTCAGCTCCAGGTTTTATCTTTGTTGATGTTATAGAGCTTTTCCATCATTGACTTCCATAGATGTAGTCAATTTGATTTTTGTACAATCCATTGGGTGAAGTTCATGTGTACAGTCACTGCTTGTGTTGCTGGAAGAAGCTGTTTGAGATGAATAGATAGTTGGTCTTGAAGAATTCTATCAGCCTTTCTCCAACTTCATTTCTGTTGCCAAGTCCATATTTTCCAACTATTTTGCCACCTTCTTTGTTGCCAGCTTTTGCATTCCAGTCACGCATGACTATCAGGATGTCCTGTTTGCATGTTCTGTCAATTTCAGCTTGTACTTGTTCATAGAACTCATCAATTTCATCCTCTTGTGCAGCTGTTGTTGGGTCATAGTGTTTCGCCAGCATCAATCAGTGCTGCTTCAGATGAACAACCAAGTTGCCATCTTTTACATCAACAAATAGGGAGGCACGGGCTCCCTCCTCCTCTGCGAGGAAGTGATCTACCTGTGGACATTTGTCCTGGTTCATGGACTGCTTCTCTGAGCTGTTTACTTGCCGGGAGAGCATATTGTTCTTGGAGAGTCTCAGTCAGTTCCTCCAACCTCACGAATGGACTCCTCATCAGAGAGCAGTGACTCACATCTTCCTGCTCTGGGAAATCCCTCAGATCAACCTCTTTGCCACTCTGCTCAATGTGCAGGTCCCTTGGTTTTGCTTCAGGGTGCCGTCTCCACAGCTTTCTTCCTTCATTGGGGAATGGGTCTGTTATTCGCTTACACACCGATTTTGCTAATAGCCAAGACACTGTTCAAGTTGAAGGCTGACAAAGAAACCATGATCCTGGTAGTCCCATTCTGGCTCTGACAGTCATAGTTTCACCTGCTTCTTCATCTTAACTCAGAAGCAATCTCTTCATCTGGGATGCACACCAGACCTGATCTCACAGGATCATGGGGTGTTGCCCGATCCCAATATCTGGGCGCTCTACCTGATGGCTTGGCTGCTGAGAGGGTAGTCCTTTCAGACCTCAATATATCAGATGCCATAATGGACATCCTTCTGGCATCCTGGAAAGACTCCACAAGATGCATGTATGCTTTTAAATGGCCCCAGTTCACAGTGTGATGTGCTCAACACACCATCAACTCCTTCAATTTTCTGGTGGAACATCTTCTAATATACCTCCTCCACCTCTCTTTTATGGGTCAAAAAACTTGTTCCATTCATGTCCACCTCAGTATCATTTCAGCTTCTCATCATGGGATTGATGGAAAACCCATTTCCACACATCCATTGGTAGCCCACTTCATGCACAGTTTCCTATTGACTAAGCCACCGATTCAGCCCCCACCTATTGCCTGGAACCTCAATGTGGTTCTTGCTCAATTGTTCAAACCTCCATTTTGAGCTTCTAAGCACTACCTCCCTTAAGTTTCTTACTTGGAAGGTTTCCTTCCTAGTTGCACTCACCTCAGTTCGCCGAGTCAGTAAACTACAAGCTTTGGTTGCACATGCCCCCTATACACATTTTCATGATAGGGTGGTCCTGCAAACACATATCTGTTTCCTTCCAAAGGTTATATCTCCTTTCCATCTCAACCAGCCGGTAATTCTTCCAACCTTTTTTCCCAAGCCACATGCATCTTGGGCTGAGGCAGCGCTTCATACCCTAGATTGCAAATGAGCTTTGGCATATTACCCTGACAGAAGCAAGGCACACCAAAAATCCTCACAATTATTTATTTCTTTTGACCCTAGTCACCTTGGTCTTCCTGTGACTAAAAACACTCTCTCTTTGGATAGCAGAATGCATATCCTCTGCATACGCTCAGGCAAATCTGCCATTAGAGGTGCATGCAACTGCCCACAGTGTCTGTGCCATGGCCACATCTGTGGCCCACTGATGCTCTGTCTCCATAACAAAGATCTGCCATGCTGCCACAGGATCCTCCATTCATACCTTTGCAGCCCACTACTGTCTGAACAAGGACTCTTGTAAGGACAGTGACTTTGACCAAGCCGTACTACGGCACCTTTGGTACCTAGCAATTCCTCCTTCCTTTCAGCCCTCCGTCCATCCAGATTACAGCCACTACCATCTCAATGGGGGTGTGCTGGGGATGCCGAGACTCCTAGATCCCCTTGACTCTCCATGTTGTTCTTCAATGCTTTTTTTTCCCCATTTATAAAGGGCCATGCTCCTTGCTGTTTTCCGGTAGCCTGAAGCTAGGAAGTCCCATATGTGATGACTGCATTCCTACTTGTTCCTGGAGATAGCATAGTTACTCACTTCTAACAGGTGATCTCTGGGAACAGCAGGAATCATTCTTCACATCCCGCTCTCCTCCATGGAGTTGTAGATGTTTCCTTTTTTCTCAGTTATATACCTCACTGAGGAGATTCACTGGTAAGGCATGCACACATGTGCAGAGGGATGCTCCCAAATGCTTTCTGTTGGATGCTGGGGAGTGTTCTTGCACGGGCTTCGTTGGGGGACATCACCCATATGTGAAGACTGATTCCTGCTGTTCCCGGAGATCATCTGTTATAGGTGAGAAACTATGCTTTTCATTTTCTATTAGTTTACTATTTCCTTACATACATGAAAGGTATGCTTATTGTTTTCTTAGTAAAGTCGTGTTTGTAGTGGTTAACTATTATTCTGTGTATTCAAAATTTACAATTCAATTGATTTTAGTTTATTTTAAAATTTTCTTAAGTGACAGCCTCCTCTCTATTTCTCGGTGCTTCTGGTCCCTCCTTAGATCTTTCCCTTAGCCCAGCAATATGGTGACAGTCCTGTAGTTGAGGGGCATATACTGCTGCTTTTAAATCCCAGCTGTAGGTGTTGAGCATGGCTGGGATTCCATTGCCTGGTAGGTCTGGCTGGTGTTGTCTCCACAGCATCTCAAGTTCTAGCCAGTTTGAGGGGCTGTTGCTGTAGGCAGGAATCAAGTTTATTTAGTCATATTTTAGTATGTGCCTCAGTATAGCATTTAAAGCAAGTTATATTAAAATGCATAATTCAGTTCAGTAAACAATGTAAAAATCAACTAAATCCCCCCCAAGCCTCAAATATTTACTTACTCTGCCCAAAGAGTCATGGGGGAAGAGGATATTCAGCGGTGGTGGCAGCTAGCTGTCGCCGCTGAATTCTAACTCCAGATATCCAAGGCTGGGGCCATATCCAGATACTGGCATTGTATATCCAGGTGGCAGCAGAAGCCTGAAGCTAACTGGACAGCAGCTCAATCTTGCTACTGCCTGGTTAGGTTCTGCAGGTAAAGTTAGGCTAGCCAGATCGCTAACTGGGCAGTGGCTCAATATCACTGCTGCCCGATTAGTGACTAGTGCTGCCTCTGCTCTGTGCCAAAATGCTCACAACATGCCCCGATGCTACTTGCTAACTAGGTTTTACATGGTTTTCAGCTCTGTAAACCATGTAAATGTCTTTGAATATCCTCCCCCCATGTCTTTGCCTGCTTCCTGAATGTCAAATAGTTTCTAGGGGCATGCAGGAAAAAAATTTGCATTTTGTTTAGCTTCTTTTGTCATTTGTAGGTATGTTTTGTTTTAATAAATTTTAGTTTTGTGTCTGTTTTGCTTTTATACATTTTTATTCCAGGGCAGTTTTATTAGAGGTAGCTGTGTCTGCTGTCCAAATGAAAAACATAGCTGAAAGGTTACTAGAGATTTCAGGCACATAAAAACCCAACTGGCTTCCTTTCATCAGATGCTAGCTCCAAACCAGTGACCTTTGGGCTAGAAAGCAAGCACTTTGTAGGAAGAGCTATTACAGAGGCAGCCTGCTCTGAACCGTGTCTTATATTGCTGATGCTGGTGATCTTTGTATCTGTTTCCCAGTTGACCCAAAGTTTTGTTTGATCCTTTATGGAAAACATTTATTGGATTATTTTGCCTTGTGACTCTTGACTCCTGCTTTTCTATAAACTTACTCATGCTAGAAATTCTCATAGCCCTCCCCGCCAACCTCTAACCCTGGATATTCAATGCCGGAAGTCATATACGGCCCTGGCATTGAATATCCAGGATCGCCGCATGGCCTCTCAGCCGTTGTCGATAACTGAGCAAAAGCGATATTACATGCTGTCCGGTTATCGATTGTCGCCGCCTCTGCTGCTCCCCAGAATGCTCCCGGTGGTTAACATCGGGGCATGTAAGGGAGAAGAGAGGGGATATTGAATATCCCGGATAATGGCATTTACATGGTTTACAGGGTTGTAAACCGTGTAAATGCCTTTCGATTATTGGGCCCATACTATATAAGTATGCTGGAGACATTTACCAAGTCTAATCCAAATCCTGTTCAATTAGTGACCATCATTGGGGGGGGGGGGAAGAATTTTGTACTTTTTTAATGTTGTGTTTTTGATTAAAAACAATATGAAATGTTGATATTTCCCATGTCTCCTAATAGTTTCTCTCCTGCTTCAGCTCTAGATGCAAGCAATGCAAAAAAAACCAAAACAAAACAAAGGATGCAGTTGCCAGGAAGGGAGAAAAAAATAGAATTTTGGATTTTTTAATGTCGTGTTTAGATTAAAAACAATATAAAATGTTGCTGATATTTCTCATGTCCCCTAATAGTTTCTCTCCTGCTTCAGTTCCTGAGCAAGCAATGCCTAACAAAGACAGAGACTACAGTTGCCCACTGTCCTGTGCACTGAAGGTATAAATTGTCTGCTGTTGTGACCACCAAGCAAACTCACTGGTACATAAGGCAACAAGTAATAATAATGCTTATAGCACTACTAGACATATTCAGTGGAGGAGTGGCCTAGTGGTTGGGGCAAGGTACTTCAGGCCGGAAGGTTGGGGGTTCAAATCCCACTAGAGGACAGCAACCTTGGGCCGGAAGGACTGGGGTTTCTAGTCCCACAGGTGCTCCTTGTGGTCTTGGGCAAGCCACTTAACCCTCCATAGCCCATGTTCCCTGTAAAATAGTTATCTCCAAGTTATAATGCCCTGTTCAATGTAATTTCAGTTTGTTCAAGGTAAACCACACTGATGCAGAATAGCACAGTATATAAGAGAATGTAAATAAATAATGTACATTAACCTATAAATTAACATGCATGCAACTGATTTGTTTCTATTAAAATAAATATGGGAACAGAAGTAGAGGACACATGAAAACTGGAAAAAAAATTGAAAATGAACTGGAATTATTTTTGGCCATACACATTCCTACAGTCAATTGAAGTCTCCTCCGCAAAGCCCTGCCAAGAAAATGTGAATAAAAAGGAGATAGAGCAGATTTTAAGCTAAAAATGGAAAGAAAACTGACAATTGCTTAGTCAGAAGCACATGGGTTGGAGTCAGGTTGTCTTTGAAAGCTACTGTTCAATGTAATTTCAGTTTGTTCAATGTAAACCGCACTGATGCAGAATAGAGCGGTATATAAGAGAATATAAATAAATAAATAATATCCAGTAGTGATAACAATTTGAGCACAAATCCCTGTCCCAAACAGCTTATAATCCATGTGGGTACCTGAGGGAATGGGAGATAGGTAGTTGCCCAAAGTCACAAGGAGCACCAGTGAGAGAAACAGGATTTGAACCCTGACTTCCATGGTTCTCAGCTCATTGTTTTAACTACTAGGCTATTTCCTAATTTGGACCATTAGAGTAAAAGGTCTTAAATATCAAACATACCACTTTGAATGGATTTTCAATTCTATAAACAACTAATGCAGGATAATCCACAGTGGCATCACATGGTTAAGCCTGCTGAACTCTGCACTAGATGTAAAAGTTTCAGTATTATACTATAAGCTATTGCAGTATCCCAGCCTATGTGTCACCAGTTCATGAATTAATGTGTAAATTCCCAATGCTGAACGAGCTGATCAACCTGATGCAACATACAAAGGGAAAGAATAGAAGCCAGTACTACTGCTGAGATTTACTTAGAGAGTTCAGCATCTCGTACACAAAATTGTCACTGGGATAGTTTAATGTATTATTCCTAATGTCAATAACTTGTTTTATTATTTCCATCACCTACTGGATCATGTTCTAAGCATGAAATTAATTGCCAGTGTACAAATGGAAATAAATAAATATTAAGCATCATTGATTGGTAAAGCTATTGTCATAAATAGCTGCAATTTGGAAATGAAATATGTGCTCTTCATGTTGCAGATACCGCACCTATGTCCTTTTCCTTCTTTATACAGTAAAGGATTAGGGCATAGGTTTTGGAAACTGATGAATTCCAGAGACTCGCTGCCATGCATTCTATGCATGATTGCAATCTGTCCTTGGCAGCAGCAGCTATGTAGTGTAATGTCAGAACAATTGAATGCCTTTTACCACTTTTGGTTGAAAGGATACTGTCAGGGCAGGTAAAAAAAAAAAAAGAGTTATGAAAATTAGGGAAACTTGTTGAGTTGAAATTAGTTTTAGAGCTGCCGTGTATCATAGTTTTCTGACTGTCATGCATTAATACCCCTGATGTGCAAATGAAAGCAAAAGGATTATAGAATGAAGTGTTGACAGATAAGAACAAAGAGACAAAGAGGTTCTTAGCCACTGTGCTGTCAGAGGTCTCAATGTATATGCATTATGATGAGATCAAGAGTTTCATGCCTCTATTTTATGAATGTTTTACTGCAAGTTTGTCTAAGTTTCTTTCTCGAGGGCTGCAGACCAGGTTTTCAGGATATCCCTACTGAAAGTGCTTGATAGAGATTTGCACACAGTGGAGGGTTTATGCTTATGCTTATGTTTATGTTTATTTCGTTTCTTGATAGACTGCCCTTCATAACACCAGGGCGGTGTACAATATACAAATTTAATCAGAGAAGTGGCTAATGCCGAAAGAGAAAGGAACTACAATGTTGAATAGGAAAGGGACAGAGAGACAGAGGACATGTATAAGGAGGGAGGAGTTTCTAAGAATGGGGAATCCTAAAGGGGAGGAGGGGGGAAGATCAAAAGCGGAGCAGAAAAGATGAGTTTTCAGGCGTGCTTTGAATTTGGGGAAGGCTGTTTCAAGTCGGAGGGTGGTGGAAAGGGAGTTCCAAAGGGAAGGATCTAGAAAAAAAAAAGCAGAATGGCGGGTGGACTGTAGGAGAGCATGTGACAGGGAAGGAAGATGAAAGCGGTTTATATGGGCTGAGTAAAGGCTGCGGGTGGTAATATGGAAGGGTAGTGGGCATGCAAATCTTTCATGCATATACATTATGGATATCCTGAAAATCTGGCCTCTTTGCAGCCTTTGATGCCTGAATTTGCATAAGCCTATTTTACTGTATTTAATATGCTCTGTGCTGGCACTCTACGAGGTGCGATCAAAAAGCATCGAGACTTGTACGATAATACAAGTATAACACTGACAGTTATTGCACTCAGTCTCCTTCAAAGTAGTCCTCTTCCGATAAAATACACTTCCTCCAGCATTCCTACCACTGCTGGAAACATTTTTGAAATGCCTCTTTTGTTATGCTGTGAAGCTGCAGTGTTAAATTTTGCTTAATGGTTTCCAAATCATTGAATCTCCTTCCTTTCAGTGGTAACTTCAGTTTTGGAAACAAGAAAAAGTCACAGGGTGTGAGGTCAGGTGAGTGCAGAGGCTTTCAGACTTGCTTGATTTGATGTTTGGCCAAGAACCGCTGGACAAAATATGATGTGTGAGCTGGGGCATTATCGTGATGAAGCAACCATTCACCATTCCTGTGCAACTCTGGCCTCTTACGACAAACTGTATCTCTTAAACGAGTCAGAACTTGGACGTAGTGCTCCTTATTGATGGTTTGGCCTTTTGGAGCATACTCATGATAAACAATACCCTGGTTATTAAAGAAAACTGTGAGCATGACCTTGACATTGTTCCTCACCTGACGGTCTTTCTTGGGTCTGGGAGAGCCTGGAGTCTTCTATTTGGAGGATTGAGCCTTTGTTTCCGGGTCATATTCTTAAAACCACGATTCATCACCAGTAATAATCTTTTTGATGAAATTTGAATCATTTTCAACGCATTACGACAATTCCCCTGGCTGCAGACAGTTGATCTTTTTGGTCAGGGGAGAGGACTTTTGGCCCAAATTTGCAGACACACATCTCATCCCCAAATCAACAGAAATAACGGACTCTACCAACCCAAAACTGATGACCATATACTCGGCAAGCTCCCTGATAATCAATCAATGATTTGAGCGTATTGCTGCACACACTGCTTCAATTTTGTCTTCATTCCTGCTTGTAGATGGCCTTCCAGAACGTTCATCACTGTCAGTACTTTGGCGGCCTTCTTGGAAACATTTGTACCAGCCATAAACTCGAGCACGACTCATGCATTCATCACCATGCACTTGCTATAACTTGTCATAAGTCTCTTTGCACGAATCTCCAAGTTTCTGGCAGAATTTAATGCAAATTCGCTGTTCAATTTTTTCACTCATCATAAATCTGGAACTGCTTTTACACAATACCAAACACTGCGTAATTTAAAAAAGTACAGGTATGCTGCAGCCATGCTACATTCTGCATATGCAGAGCACATAACAAGGTCACTGCATGCTTATTAGCATCGTGGTGTGACGTATTGTGATATAGCTACACAATAAGTCTTGATACTTTTTGATCACACCTTTCATATATTGTTATTACTATGATTTAATAATACACTTAAGGGGTCGCTATTCAAAAGCACCTGCTAACCAGATAAGTGCCAGCCAGTGAGATATTCAGCGGCACTATCCATATAGGGTCAGGATAGTCTGTGGGTGGAGCTTGGGCGGTGTTCTGAATTATCCGCAGCAAAAAGACTGTCCTAACTTTATCCAATTAGCTATCCATATAGTGCAGAATCCATATATTCAGCCCCAGCCACTCTCCAGATCCCAGCAGAATATCCAGATTTAACCAAAGTGGCTGGCATTTATTTAAAAAATGCTAACTGCTATGATTAAATATTAACCATTAAATACTGGCATAGTACACAATTAGAATAGCAAGTTAAACTTGGAAATAAATATATATTACAGCCATACGTTCATTATAATTGTAAATTGCCTATGTCCAGTTACACTTGCAATACATTGCTTAGGTGAAATTCTTCGAAAAGACAGTACATAAATCTAAATAAATAGATAATGATCTGCTCCCTCCCTCTACCAGCCATTAAGGTTGCTTTCTCTCTGTCCTGTGCATGCTTGACTTCTGCCATTGTTTTGGCTCCTGCCACCTCCTGTGGAACTCTGTTTCCATGTTGAACTGCTGCTGAGTAACTGTGACTTTGGTTTGTGGGTCCATGCTGCTGCAAAATATAGTGCACTGTGTCCCTAAAACATTAATTTTCATGAAAAAGAGACTCTTAGGTAACTCCATTATAAGAGGCATTAGCTTCGGAACTCAGTTGAAGGTCACAAAATGTTGAAATGTTTGCCAGGATCCTCAGCCAGCAGAAATACAAATCAAATACTAAGTATCAAAGAAGAAAGTAAGGACTCTAAAACTGGGAAAAAATGAGCTGGTAGGAAGCACACCCTTGTAGTACAGAGGTATTTCTAGAAGGTGGGGGGAGGTGTAAAGCCCCTGGAAAAGACCATTACATTCTCAGAAGTACTTGTATATGGAAATGAAAAAGAAAGGCAAATTTGACAGACAAGTTCAATAAGTGGCTCAAAACCCAGTGTAAACAAAAAGGTTTATGCGTTGAAGGGCGGTATATCAAATTTTAATAAACCATAATAATAAGTGGCTGGATCTCAGTGTATGGGAAAACAAAAGATGATATTATAAGGTGGTCCAATAACGCAAAAAGGTCACTTCTAGAGTGAAGTATAAATCAAAAACCAGAGAAAATTTGCAGTAAAGTAGAGGAAAAGACTGGGCACAAGGCTAAAGAGATCAATAGCTAGACATCTCAAAATAGTTGGAAAGTAATAAGTATAAATGTTTGAGGAGGACTTACAAGGTATTGTTGCTATTACGAAAACATGGTTCCGTTCGTCCCATGAATGGCATATCATGGCCATACCAGCCTATAATCTGCTTAGGTGGGATAGAGATGGCTGAAAAGGGGGAGGAGTAACAACACATGTCAAGAATGGTATCAAAGCAAGTGAAATGCAGGGGCATGGGAAAAGGAGAAAACACTGTAGCCTTGGAAAGATGGCATTTATATCCACATCAGTGTTGTCTACAGACCTCCATCACACACAAAGTATTAGAACAGAAATCTGATGATAGATATGCAAAAGCTGGGAATGAAGGGAGCTGTTGCTAGGCAATTTCAAACTACCCAATGTGGACAGGAGTATCCCATCTGCAGAATTTGAAAGAAATATATCTTGGATGTCTTTCAAGGAGCTCTACTCAGGTAAATACCACTACTAGCCAACGAGCATTCTCCTACTCGGCCCCGTCCATCTGGAACCAACTACCACCGGAGCTACGAGCTGTCAAAGACCTTATGGAATTCAGAAAGAAGCTCAAGACACATCTTTTCCAGTGCCAATACAGTCTGTTATAATCCCAGGGTTTGAAATGATACCACCCAATGAAACATGGTGGCAGTTTATGTAAATAAGTAAATATGTAAATATGTAATGTCTGGATCATCCCCATATGTCCTCCCCACGTGTGCTGTGCTTTCTCCTCCAAATCAATGTGTGTATATTTCTAAATTTTGACATGATTGTACAACTCCGTATTTCGTTAATCAAACCGCTACTGATCGCTGGAAGTAGCGGTATACAAATGTATGCTAAATAAAATAAAATAAATAAATGGTGATGGAACCTATGAGAGAAGAGGCAATGCTAGGACTCGCAAATGGAAACCGTGTGTAATGTTAGGAGAGGGGCTACTTAGGCAGCAGGGATCATCATTACAGTGTAGTTTGATACAAAAGCTAAACGGGTCTCTGGATACAGCAAGCTCAAAATGCTGGATTTCAAATGTCAGCAGATAAAGAACACACGGCCTATCCAGTCTGCCCTCCTTAAGTTGTACAATCCCTTCTTCCTCCTTCTTTGTACCATGCTTTTGTAATTCAGATATAGGTTTCATCTCCACTGAGAGTCTGATCCATGAATCCATGGTAAATATTACCCCTGAGTCTATCCCCTTCATCTTATGATCCCTCATTCCAGAGCTTTCTTTCAACTGGAAGAGAGCCTCCTGTGCATTTATTCCAGGGAGGTATTTAAAATCACCCCTTATTTATTTAGCAATGCTTACTGTGTATACTGCTTTTCACAGGGTCAAAGTGGTGTATACTCAGGTATGGTATATATTTCCCTTGTCCCCAAAGGAACTCACAATCTACATTTTGTACCTGGGGCAATGGCAGGTTAGGTGGCTTGCCCAAGGCCACAAGGAGCACCTGTGGGACTAGAAACCCCAGTCCCTCCATCCCAAGGTTGCTGTCCTCCAGTGGGATTTGAACCTCTGGCCCTTTAGCCTGAGGCAACTTGCCTCAACCACTAGGCCACTCCTCTCTTCAAGCTATGAATATTGAGATCCTTAAGCTTATCCCCATATGCCTTATGATCAAGACTCCTGACCAGTTTTGTAACTGCTCTCTGGACCAACATCTTGTTTATATCCTTTTGAAGGTACAGTTTCCAGAATTGTGCATGGTACTCCAAATGAGGTCTTACTAAAGACTTGTACAAAGGCACTATTACTTCCATTTTTCTGCTGGACATTTCTCTTCCTATGCACCCAGGCATCCTTCTGGCTATTGCCATCATTTTTTCTATCTGTTTTGCCACTTGTAAGATCATCTGATATGATCATCCCCAGGTCTTACTCTTATTTCCTGCTCTGAAGACCTTCACCCCTATACTGTAGTACTCCTTTTGTTTTTTTGCAGCCAAAATGCATGACCTTGGATTTTTTTAGGATTAAATTTTAGCTGCCAAATTCTCAACTATTTTTCAAGCTTTGCTAGATCCCTCCTTGTGCTATCCACACCTTCCAGGGTGTCTATCTTGTTGCAGATTTTAGTATCATTTGAAAGAGGCATACCTTTCCCAACAGACTTTCTGAAATATCACTTACAAAAATGGCTAAAAAAAAAAATAAACAGGGTGAAGGATCAATCCCTGAGTTGCTGACATTAGTAAAATGAGACAATACCTGAGGGAGGAGCTAACAGGATAGGAGGTGGGCCAGATTTAAAAGAGCTTTAAAAAGGGCAAAAGATCTTTATGTTAAGAAGGTATATAAAAGGAAAAAGAAAAGAAAACCACTTTGTTTTTCCAAGGAAGTGGAACCAAAATAAGATTTTAAGCATCACAAAAGGAAGAACATAGAAAAGAATATCAGATAAGAGAAAGAAATCAGGAAGGCAAAAGTAAAGGCAGAAGAAAAATTGGTAAAATACATTAAGTGAGATGATAAGATGTTTCTGGAGAACTTCCAGGACTGAAGGTGGACAAAGCCATGGGACCAGATAGAATACATACCAGGATACTGTGGGAGCTCAGAAAGGTTCTGGTAGATACACTAAGACAGATGTTTTTAACAAATCCTAGAGACTGGAGAGACTCCACCTGAATGGAAAGAGACACATATGGTCCCCTTTGACAAACATTTTAAAAAGAAGAAGTGAGACGCTACAGATTGGTACTTGGATTTCAAAAAAGCCTTTGATATGGTTCCTTATAGACTTATAAAAAAAACCTGAGTGACCCGAGGATGGATCTCAGGGTAGTTAACTGGACTAAACCAATTGGTTGACTGACAAACGACAGAGTGGTGGGAAATGGAATTCATTCAGAAGAAAGAAAGGTGAGCAGTGAAATACCTTAGAGGTCAGTCCTGGGTCCTATTCTATCTTCGGAGCAATATTGCTGAATGGTTAGAAAGGAAAATTTGCCTTTTTTGTAAACACGAAGATCTGTAACAGAGTGGACACGCCACACAAAGAAGACAAAATGAGGAGGTATTTACAAAAACTAAAAGACTGGTCGAATACTTGGCAGTGAAGAAGTGCAGAAACCCAAGGGAGATCTCTGTGATAGGAGGGGAGAGGCTTCTATGCATGGATCAGGAGAGAGATATTGGGGGTGATAGTGTCTGAGAATCTCAAGGTAATGAAACAATGTGACAAGGTGATGGCCAAAGCCAAAAGGAAGGGCTGCATAGAGAGAGGCATAACCAGCAGGAAGGACATGGTGATAATGCCCCTTGTACAGGACACCAGGAGCAAGAGGATGGTAAGCAAACATGGAGCACCTCAACTCAAAACAGATGTGCAATGACTGTTTAAAATTCCATAGGGCAAGTAGCCTCCACTCAGGGCTGGCTCAACCATTAGGCAAGACTAGGTGGTTACCTAAAGACACAGTTTTTGAGTGGTGGCAAAGAGTAGCAGCAATCAAAGCAGAACAATAAATCCTGACATACAAACAAACTCAATGAGCCATCAACACATTTTTTTTATCTGCAGGGAGGCGGGTACATACATATATACATACAAAAAAAGCCATGTTTAATATTTAGAAGTATAAAGTTCAGTTATGCATTTTTTACAGGATTGCTGTAGAAGGGTGTTGAGATGATAATTATTGCTGAGTTTAACTACCAAACCTTTTTGGGGGGGGGGGGGGGGTGGAGCCTGAAAGTTTGCCTAGGGTGCTCAGCATCCTTGCGCTGGTGCTGCCTGCACAGTGAGGCAGCTACAACTCCCAAATAAGACACGTCATATGGCAAAGCAGGTATGGATGGGCCCCTTGGACTGGTTGCAAAAAGAATATGCCACCTAGCACATCTGGGATAGTTGTACCTTAGGATGGGTTGGATGGGTTCCCTTGCTGTAAGGCAGGGGGACCGTGGACTGGGCCTTGGACAGATTGCAGAAAGAATGACAACATTGCTGGCCACACAGCAGTCTGAGGATTGTTGAAAACCAAAGGCATAGGAAAAGTAAGAAAATACAACTCGGAGTCATGGGGAAAGTAAGCTGTGCTGCATTGCAAGTTCGACCCATGCTAGGCAGGCTGGATGGACCATAACAATCTTTATCTGCTATCATTTTTAATACCTGGGTCCTGGCATTGTACCTTGTTAATGTGAGGGCATTTGATGGGCTTATTTGTGAACTGGAATAATACAAATGAGGAAATGTAAAATGCACTTTTTTACATAAACACATAAACTAATTTTCTCGTAGAGCAAATGGAGATTAATTCTGCCTGAGTTTTTTTTTTTTTCTACAAGGGAGCTAGGTGATTGAATTAGCAGAGGTGAATTTTCATTTGGATCCTGAAATGGTAACTTTAGTCTTGTTTTTCACTGTGAAGTTATTAATGTGAAGATAATATAAAAGTACCCTTCTAATCCAGAAGAGGAGGTTTTCATTTAGATTTTATATTTCAGCACAGAAGATCCTTAATTGTGAAGAAGTGAAGGAACTTAGGGAAGTTCTAGTGGCTCCACTATCTGACCTTTTCAATAATTCTTTGGAGTCTGGAGTAGTCCCAGAGGCCTGGAGAAAGGTGCATGTGGTCCCTTTCCATAAAAGCAGAAGTAAGAATGAGGTTCAGACCTACAGGCTGGTTAGAATAACCTCTGGGGTGAGTAAATTAATAGAACGCTGCTAAAACCAGAGGATAGTAGGTTTCTGAAGTCCAATGGATTGCAGGATCTGAGAAAACATGGTTTTACTACAGGCAGGTCTTGTCGGACAAATTTGGTTAATTTTTATGACTGGGCAACAAGGTAGTTGGACCGAGGGAAAGCCCTAGATGTGGTGTAATTAGATTTCAGTAAAGCCTTCAACACCGTTCTGCACAGGCTACTTATAAATAAATTGAGTACCCTAGGAATGGACCCTAAAGTGACTGGGTTAGAAATTAGTTGAGTGGGAGGCAACAAAAGGTACAAGTAAATGGAGCTCATGCTGATGAGAAGGAAGTTACCAGTGGTATACCACAGGGATCTGCTGTTGGTCTGATTCTTTTTAATATTTTTGTTAGTGATATTGTGGAAGGGCTTTCGGGTAAGGTTTGACTCTTTGCAGATGATTCCAAAATCTGCAATAGAGTAGACACCCAGGAAGATGTAGATACCATGAGGAGGGATGTAGCAAAGCTTGAATGTCGAGAATTTGGCAGCTGTAATTTAACGCTAAAAAATGCAGGGTCATGCATTTGAGCTGCAAAAATCCAAGGGAGCAGTACAGTATAGGGGTTGAAGTACTTTTGTCCATGAAAGAAGAGTGGGACCTGGGCATGATTGTTTCTGATGACCTTAAGATGGCTAAACAGGTAGAAAAGGCAACAGCAAAAGCCAGAAGGATGCTTGGGTGCATAGGGAGAGGAATGGCCAGCAGGAAGAAGGAGGTGATAGTATCTCTGATAAGTCTTTGGCGAGACCTTATTTGAGTAATGTGTGCAATTCTGGAGGCCACACCTTCAAATGGATATAAACAACATTGGAATCGATGCAGAGGGTGACTACCCAAATGGTCAGTGGGCTTTGTCATAAGGAGACAGACTTAAAGATCTTAATATGTATACTTCGGAGATGTTTAAATACCTCCATAGCAAAAATACACAGTAGGGTCTCCTTCAATTCAAAGAAAGCTCTGTATCAAGAAGGCATAGGATGAAGATAAAAGGGGATAGACTCAGGAGTAAAATGCTTAATATTTTTTATGGTAAGAGTAGTAAATTCATGGAATAGTCTCCCAGTGAAGATAGTAGAGACCAGGACAGTATCTGAATTCAAGAAAGCATGGGACCAAAACAGATGATCTTGGGGGAAAAAAGGGACTATAGCAGTTGGTATGGAAGGTCAGACTGAATAGGCCATATGGTCTTTTTCTGCTGTCATGTTTTTATGTTTACAAAATGGTCAATGGGCCTTCCCATAAGACATATGGAGACAGTCTTAAAGATCTCAATATGTCCTCAAGATGTGCTGTCCGGTTAGGGGCATGGGCACATGATTTTGCAGCTTCTGAAACAGTGAGTTCTTGCTTAGGGTTGTTATTTATGGCCAGGGGGGAGGACAGTGCAGGAGAACACATAGCCAGCTGTATGGCTGGACTGCAGCTGGGTGGGAGTGTCCAGAGACCAAGCAGTTCTTGCAAGCCTATTCTCAATTCTGCAGCCAGGAGAGGTGTGCAAGGAGAGAGAGCTGCAGCAGGGAAGGCCTATAGGGCTGGCATCCACTTTCACTTACAGTGCTGTTTGCTGATGCTGGCTTCCCTCCTCCCTTGGGTATTGCCACATGGTCCTGGGAACCTTCCCAGTTGCAACAGAGGTCTTTGGAGGGTAGTCATCCAGATTGGGTGGTTTCCAATGAGGCTGTGTATGAGTAAGAGACAACTCACTGGGGGAGGTCAGGCAGCATTCATGAAAGTATAGTAGGCGCTGGTGACAATACACCAACTTGGGTTATTTAATGTTATAGATTTACTACTATATATATATATGACCCATGAAACATTGCTTTCAAACTCGTGCCAGGTTTCCTTTTCTCATGACTCCTTCCCATCCATTTCTCAATTGGAATCTTCCATTAAAAATGGGACTAAATAATTTAACTGGGCCCAGAGCTGCCCGGTGGACTTACTTCCACAAAAAGCTTTCAGATCCAGTCTTGTTTATGAATGTTAATCTTGCTGCATTCTGGGATAGTTTAATTTAAAATCGATGGTTTCATATGATGCTACCTTCTGGTAACCATACTGGCACATGTCAGCACTGTGGCCCAATACACTGAGGCAGTGTGCCTATGAATAGAGGGTCACAGGTTCAAGAGCTGACTGAATCATGTTTCTTCAGGGCAGTTTGCATCATTGCAAGGGGCCTTCACAGGAGGGATTTGGATTTTGCAACTGTTCTAGAGGGAAACTGATGGCAGACGGTGATCATTTGGCGACTTAAAGTTTGGAAAGAGGTGAGATCTTGGGTTTAATTGTTGATGTAAAAAAAAAAGCACAGTTCTGTTTGCTTTAGAAGTTAATTTATAACTTAAGAAATTCCCTACTGGGTCAGACCAAGGTCCATCAAGCCCAGAATCCTGTTTCCATCATTGGTCAATCCAGGTCACAAGTACCTGGCTAGTTCCCAAAGGCCACAGGTTCCACTATGCTCATCTGGGGATAAACAGTGGATTTTCTGGGTCCTCCTTGATAGTGGTTTTGGACCTTTCCAGACCTTTTTTGAACCCAGATACACTGGCAGCTTTTGCTGTATTCTCTGGTGGCAGATTCCAGTGTTTGATTGCATGCTGTGGGTAAGATGTTTCTCGTATTAGTCTTGGATGGGTTGCATTGTGACTTCAATGTGTCCCCTAGTCTTTCAGCTTTTGGATACTGTAAACAATTGATCTGCACTGCTCCATTCCATTCCATTCATTGATTTGTGAACCTCTGTCATGTCTCCCCTCAGCCTTCTCTTTTCCTAACTTGGGGACCCTAGCCATTTGGGCCTTTCCCCATAGGGGGTGTCCTTCCATCCCCTTTGCCATTTTGGTGTCTCTTCTCCTTCCCATTTCTAGTTCCACTATATTCTTCCTAAGATAGGGCAACCAGCAACCAGATGGGCAACATTAAGGACCGGCACCAGGGTAGTGATGCTGTCCCCAATATAATACCAGCAGCTGCACATGGAATTCATGTAAGTCCCGGCATGCCTGTTCGGTCTGTGGAGCTAGCCACTCAGCTTCCATGTGTAAATCCACCATTAAGGGAAAGCCTTTTAAGCCACTGCCCCAATGACCCAGTGAAGGGCATGGCTTCCTCACACATCATTATTGGATGGCTTTGCAGAAGGTTTTCCCTATTATGTCCTCCACCCCCACTTCCTTGTGCACCATATGCAACTCCCCTTCCTTCCTTCAGCACCTGAAAAAAAAATCGCCAAGGAAAATGACTTGAGAAGGGTGGTGGGTCCCTACTGGGACCCCCTCCCCTTCCCAGGTCTGGTGTTATCCCCATTGGGAATAGTGCCAAAGAAGGTGCCAAAGAAGGAGCCAAGCAAATTCCGTTTGATACACAACCTGTCCTGTCCTGTGGGCGAGTCAGTTGATGACCATATTGATCCTTCTTTGTGTTCTATAAGATGTGCGTCTATCAACCAGGCCATAACAATCATTCAGAATTTGGGCCAAAGGCACAACTGGCTAAGGCGGAGATACAGTTGGCGTTCTGCGTATGTTCATGGGCTGCTCAATTCCTGTGCATATTTTAAGCAGTTCAGTTCATTCCTGCTTTGGCTGGTCGAAGAAATAGCAGGCTTGGCTCAACAGTTCATTACCCAGATGATTTCCTGTTCATGGGGGGTTGGGTTCGAGGAGTGCAAAAGAATCTTGGATTCCTGTGAGCCCATTGCACAGTGGTTTGGAGTACCTCTGGCGGCAGAAAAGACCATGGGACCTGCAAGACACATTTCTCAGAACTGAGCTAGATGTACAAGCCCAAGTGTCTAGACTGCCCAGAGATAAGTTGGAGAAATTAAAAAGCATCATTGGGCAAATGAGAGGAAAGCTAAATTAGAGCATTTTCAACCTCTGCTCAATTTATTATGTTTACCTGTAGGATGATCCTGATGGGGCAGATTTTCTATCGCCGACTGGATCTTGTGACAAGGGGGATCAAGTAGAGGCACCACCACATTAGGGTTGATAAGAGCATACGTGAAGACCTACGAACATTTCTTGGCCTTTAATGGCTTAGCCTTCTGGCAAGACTCCCCCTGTTGAAACTGCAACCTGGAATTGTTCATGGATGCATCAGGGGGCCGGTTTTGGAATATACTTCTGGGGGACCTGGTGCTCAAAGTCTTGGCCCTGCAAGTGGCACTTCTTCGGCACTAAGGAGGATATCACATCCCTGGAATTATTCCCCATGACGGAAGCCGTGTCTGTCTGGGCCCCTCAATTGGCTAACAGGGTGATTACATTCTGCACCTTTAATTTGGCGGAGGTCCAAGCAGTACACGGGATGTATGCCAGGACACCAGGGGTGGTGGCGCCGCCCCTGGAAATTGTTATGCTCTGCATTCAGCATAACATCTCCTTTAAGGCAGAACATATTAAGGGATTCTATAATAACATTGCTGATGCCCTTTTTCATTGTTCCATGCTATCAAAATGTCCATTCCAGCAACAGTCTGGGCATTTGGCCTGCCAAAGTGTGGGAGCTATTAACGGGTTTCCTTGACTCAACGCAACAGCCAGAAATATTTTGGATACCTTAGAGCATTTCTGTGAGTTCTGTAGCCTTAACAGGATCAGGGACGGTGACTAATGTGTGACGAGCTCCACTCTCCAGTGGATTCTATCATGAAAGGACAGTGGCATGATGAAATCTATGGTACAAATGTGTCTGGTGGCAGTCACTTTCTTCGCCTGGGCAATGGGGAAAAAGAGCCCTTTGGCCAATTTTATCATTAAAGGATGATGGGCGAGGCAGCTGACCATTGCTGCGCTCCGGACCACAGGTGCCCGATTGCCAACAAGGTGTTAAGGAAACTACTTGCTGTCAGAGATGGCAGACTGCTAGGACACCTTTGAGACCCATCTTTTCAGATGCACCTTCTCCTTCGTGTTCTCCGGGGCACTAGGGTAGAGCTTTTTTTGTCCTCATGTTCCTGGTTCCATAACACAATTGCTGATGCCCTTTATCGTTTTAAGATGGCAACATTCTGGGCCAGTGCTCCTGGGGCAGATGCAGTCAAGACATCCATTCCAGAGGCAGTCTGGGTGTTTGGCCCGCTGAAGTTTGGAGCCTCTTGATAGGTTTCCTGGCAGAGCACACAAGGCCAACATACTTGAAGGCCCAGGATCACTTTCGGGGCTTTTGTGTGCAGGACAACATCAGTGAGGGTGACTGCTTTAAGGCCAGCACCATTCTTCACTGGATATTCTGCTGCAGGGACAGGGGCAGGAGTAAATCCATGGTAAAAATACGCTTAACAGCCATCACCCCTTTTGCCAAAGCAATGGGAGAATGGAGCGCTTTGGTGGATTTCATCATTGCAAGGATAATGAAGGGATGGTCAGCCAAGCATTGCCGCATGCCTGACCGCAGACCTGTAGCTCTAAGACCTGTCCCATGAAAAGGGGGGCCAAATTGTCATGGTCACTCCTGCCAGGAGAATGCACATGTCCGTTGTGGTATTTTGAGGATTACAAATGATTATGCTCGATGGGAGGTGAGCAGTGTTGGTCCATGAGGGCGGAGCACCCCTATATCACTTCCGGTTCACCAGAGTGCAGAAGCCGATCATCGCAGAGGCGTATTTTGAGGTTGGCTATTACAGCATTCATTCCTTCTGCATTGGGGCAGCTACCATGGCAGCTGGCCGTGGCATGACAAGGGATCAAATCACATCCATGTGCGGGTGGCATTCTGACAGTTATAACCTGTATGTTTGCCCAGAAGCTAGGGATAGACAATTGTTGCTGTGACTAACCTGACTTTTTTTGTGTTCTTCTTTTGATGGTTTGCCCTAGGTGTACTGTAACTCCCCAGGAAGTGTGGATATGAGGCCAGCTAGATGTTCACTGGGTGCAAAGGAGAACCCGGAGCAGACCACAGGGCTTTAATTTGGGCCTGAATCCTGCAGAGGTGTCGATCTTCGGGATGGGGGTGTGGGGAATGATATGGGACCTGCTGGTTCTGTCCCTTCCTCCCTTATGTGCAGAAGGAGGGCGGCCAGGAGCTCTTGGGTCTTAGTGGTGCATCTGAAGAGGGAACGATTGGCCAATACCCACAGTGTCGAATTAACCGGAAGATGCAGCTGGCTGACATTTTCTCTGGGACTCTCGTGGTGTGGTCCCATATCATACCACAGAGGGTCTGAAAAGGCAAAAAGGTTACAATGGGCAATGGAGAAAATGAGACAAAAGGCTAACGGATGGTTGGCTCGCTTCATGGAGGCAATCAAGGGGGAGGGGGGGGGAGTTGCATTTTGCATGACCTCATCGATGAAAGTGACTCTGGCCTGTGTCGCGCAGCCGGCATACACTTGTCGGATATCGACAGGGATGTTTTCCTGTACATAGCCCAGGACACGGTAGAAATGATTTTGGCCACAGCCGAGTACCGGTGGGGCCCCCTCGAAAAGCGAGAAGTCACTGTCAGTGGGGTGTGGCCAGAGCTAAAGGACCATCGGACTGAGCGCACAGCTGTACAGTTGAGTATAGGGGGAGTGGCGACAAGGAAATTGTCCTCCCCATGACAGCGTCAATGGATTCGCAGCAGGATCAGCGGGTAATGTGCTTCCCCATGCTTTGACAGGCTGGGTCAGAAACAGAGAAGGAGGACACTGCTGCAACCGGGGGTATAGTGCACACTTTAATGGCATGCTGCCCCATGCAGCATATTATGGATAATGTGTATCAGTTATGACAGCAATGGTTAAGAATGGTTAAGTGTTTTCAGGTCAATGAGCAGGTTTTGATGGTGCCTTCCTTTCCCGAGTATGGGCTGAGCACCTCGAAGATAAGTGTCAGAGAGGTTTAAGGCAATTTAATGTTGTATATATGTTTGAGAATTGTACACTGTGAATTTTGGTTATATTTTTTTTACGGTTATGCTGTGGTCAACATTCTCCAATAAACTCTAAATGTTTGTGGCAAAACTGGTCATCTGTGCATTCTGTTAATGGCGAGGGATGACAAGCAAGAGGACAGAGGGCAGGGCAAAAGGGGGGAGAAGGAGTGGGGGGCAGTAGGGTAAGGAAACATGGCCTAGGCCTTGATGCCACATGTCCAGTTGTGAAAACCCAACTATCTGGCAAATTAGGCAGACTAGACGACCCTTCAGGTCTTATCTGCCATCACAGTTTATGCCTATTTCTACTATATGAACCAGGTACTAAGTGATAAACTGAGGTTTTACTGAATGCATTAGAAAAAGACAACTGGAAAAAGTGAGTTTTCGGTTTAGTGTGGGAAACGGTGAAATGGAACCTTAAAGTTTAGAGGGCAACTCAGTTCAGATGGAGGAGTCTAATAATGCGAAAGCATAAAAAGAAGACGTTGCTTGGTTTATATGGGAGTGGTTATGGTTGGGGGTGGGGTAGAGGAAAGAAATGGTGCAAAGGAGAAGGATATTAGACAGATAACGAGGAGGGATGTAGTTAAAAAGCAAAAGGGCAGCGAGGAACTAGATTATATATGTGCTGGTAGATAAGAACCAGAAATGTCACTGAGAAAATTTCTCTATTAGCCAGTGGAGGGAGGAGTGATGTGAGAGAGCTTTTTTTTTTTTTTATTCACTTGCAGTAATTCTGCTAGCTGTCGATTTTAATGCAAACCTTAGCACTCGTAGTAATAGACTTGGCAAAAACCTGTATAAAACTGATGCAATGCCTAAAAAAGCTATCAAAGAGGGGATGAAAGACCTGCTTTGGTTAATGTCTGGAGAGAGGCTTAGGCGTGTTCAGAGTACTCCCATTGTATTTCAGTATTGGCAATGTTCTATTTCTGGCCTTGCTTTTTATATTTCTGTCAGTCAAACTGAGGACACTGAAAGGTGAATTAAAGGGTAGGAAAATGAAGGGTTGATCCAGAGATCCAGAAGCTGCTATAAATTAAAATGTGCCTGGGCACAATTCTTGACTAACAATGATATGTGAAAGTTAATGGTTGTAATACCCTATGGTAAGCTGGCAAAAGTAGCTCGGAGTGGGTGGGTGGAGAAGAATATAGTTTCACTTCCAGAAGCAAGAAAGTTATGAGCAGCCAAATGTCTTATCTCTAGCACGAGATAAAAGAATTAGAGAAAAAAATATAAAGTAACACCCTCTAAATGTTTTACAGGAAAATGGATTTTTGCTAGAGGCCATTTAAATAATCTAATAAACCATAGAATGGAATTTTCTATGACAATTTCTATAAGAAAAGTACTGCTAGACAATTGAAAACACAAATGGGCCAATGCAGAAAGAGTAAAGCTCCCCTTGCGTGCAGATAACACAACTTATATGCACAAGTTCTGACACGCCAAATGCAGAAAAGAGATTGACACGTGTGTAAACAGCAAAGCAAAAGCAAGCGCTCACCGTAACACCAATCATATTTAAATTATACGCAAATGAGCAGCACTTATTAAAATAGCATTCTAATATTGTCTGTGCCTGATGCAGAGAAAAGCGTAGGATTACATAACCAGTCAAAGAACCAATACCCTTATTGGGTCAAGCATTGATATCCTGGGTCCCTTTTTAATAATGGTTTATGGACCTTTCCTCCAGGAACTTGTCCAAACCTTTTTTAAACCCAGCTGCACTAACAGTCTTTACTACACCCTCCTTATGCTATACTGATATTCCTGTAGGCTTATTTCTGAAGAGTAGGAGAGATCTGTCTTGCTGGCAAGGTGGAAGAGTGTAAAGTGGCTGACTAGGGGCGGGCTGACTCATCCTGCTTGTCCTAGGAGAAACAAGAGGAGCAAGCTAGATGCATGCACACAGAGGCTGTGTTAAGTCTGGCATGGACTGGATTGCAGATTGCAAAAAAAAAAAAGTCATCTGAAGTGAAGTTTGATAGATGACCAGATTCCCCCCAATCACAGCCTGACCCTTAATCCCATCCCGGTCATGGACCCACTAAACATGGGCCATCTACACCCCCCCCCCCCAAGCCATGCAAATAAATGCTCTAGTACTCTGTCTATTAACCCTTAGCTCTCATCCCTTCCCCCCCCCCCCCCACAGTAAAATGGCCTGGGGACTGACTTTGCCGAGCTCATCTCAATTAATACTGGACAGTAACTGCATTGAGCCATATTGGGTTGTAAGAAATGAAAATTGATACCCTATTTAAAAACTCTTCCTTGTATGATTTTATACGGTCATATGAACATGCCAGAGGAAAGTATCTGACTATCAACGTCTTAAGATGAACACATTAAAAGGTCGCAAAGCACAGAATTAGCAAGCCAAAATAGGCTGGTCTCTTTTTTCAGTCCATGTCTCTTTTTGAAAAGCAATTGAACCATAATCCCACACTAAGCATAAAACAGGAAACAATTTTTTCTATTTTTTAGACACAATGAAACTGCAATTTTGGAAAGCTGTCACAGTTCATCCTGAAGTTTAAACTCTGTTCAGCTCACATGGTTCATTGAAATTAGAAAATTACAAGAAGTGTCATGTGTGCTGTATGCATGGTGATAATGACATAAGCAGTGAGAGTCGATTCTGCTTGTGCCTACTGCCACCCTAACATCACTTTTCATTCAGGTCTATCTCTCTGGCCTTCTCGCATGTACTCCTGTTTGCTAGGCAACTGCAGCCATATCATTGTGGCGTTATCCTATCCACAGTCATGTTTTATTATTCAAATAAAAAGGAGAACATGGGAACATGTCTGTATTTTAATTTCTAATGGTCAAGTCATTTCTGTGGGAAAATGCAAAGTTTCCACTGTGATTGTGTCAGGAGTTAATGATTCACAAAACACATCGTCGAGCTCCTACACCCACACACAACTAAAAATAGCATTCTCCCTCAGCCAAGGGTGCTTAGGCGAGTTATGTAAAATTGTCAGGTGGGTGGTAGTATACCAGGCCCCCTATCATCACATCTTTGGTGATAAAGAGAAGATTTTTAAACAGTTGTAATACACTGTACCAATGTTTCATGTAAACCGTCTTGACTAGTAGAAAGACGGTATATAAAAACTGTTAAATAAATAAATAAATAAATAAATAAATAAATTTTTTCAAATGCAGAAAATAGTGCAATGGTCCCAGTTCAGTGCTCTGTAGATAGTTACAAGTTATGGCTTTCAAAAAATCTGTTCACTAGTACCGACCATGGAAACTAACTTGTCTGCAGTTTTCATCAGCAGATGGCCTAGTAGGCAACAGATTTCATAGGGATTTCTGCTGCTCTGGCTTCAAAATTAGCTGAAGAATGCTCATAACCTCCCAACAGAACAGCACAGTGGTAATTATAGAAAGAAAAAGGTTCCATGTTGAGACCAATGGGGCAAGAATAGAGGGGGTTCTTTCAGGGATGGCTCAAGAGTATCTGATGTCCTGCCTAGGCAAACCATCAACCATGCGCCCCTGGTCTGTATCGCTGCACCCCCTATAGTCGAGCATCTCCACTTCCCCATGTGTCTGTCATCTCCTTTTCCCTACTCCCAGGTCTCAGCTTCTCTCTCCTTCCTTTTTCCTCCTCAGATGTCTAGCCCTCTATCCTCTTCCATCCCTCTGCAGGTGTGCAGCATCTCTCTCCATCCCTCCATGCTAGGTATCCCTTCTCCCCAGGTGTCCAGCATCTCTTCTTCTCACCCCTCCCCACCCCCACAACTGTCCAGCATCTTCAACTTCTCCTCCCTCCCAGAGTCTCCAGCATTTCCCCTCTCTGCAGTGCACTGCTGCTGCCCACTTTCCTCCACCAAAGCTGACTCATCCCTGCCTAAAAGCAGCACAGAGCGGCATGGGCCTTTGAATACCTGCACATGTATGCTTAAGGTCTGCATGTCCTGCTCCCTGAGCATCGGAGGAGGCAGGCCTTCACAAATTTTCTTTGGATTTTTAGGAGCCAGCCCAAACAGTTAGGATCCAGGAGCTGAACCCTCCCCTCCTCCCTTGTCCCAGCTAAAGATGAGGGGTGGGGGAGATTTGAGATTGCTTCTGAGATCTACCACAGCTTCTTTAGGGCCTCATTTACTAAGACTTTTTTCCCCCCATTTTGAGTCTAAATGAAAAGAAAATTCAGGAAATTAGGTCCTTAACGCACCCTTACAAGCTACTGGCAGCAGCTCCCTTCCCCACCCACCCTCTTCCCTCCTAACCAAGTTGTTACCCAGTCTCTCTTTTATCCCATTCCTCCCCGCCAGTCTGCCTGCTCCCTTAAAATCTGTCACCCCCTACCCCAGCAAATTAGTCAGTCTTCACTGCCCTGAAAACTAGTCAGTCCCCCTCCTAGTCCATTTAGCCATTGCCACCCAGCAAGCCAGTCTGCCACACCCCCATCCTGTACCCCATCTTCTACTCTGTCTCAGTAAGCCAGTCAGACATTCCATCACTTCTTCCTCCCACCTTGCAGTCACTCACCCTCCCTGTTCTTCCCTAGCTAGCACAGAGTGAAAGCTCACTCTACCCTCTGTGGCCACTAGAGGAGGAGCATCCTCTTTTGTGCATGCACTGCTCTGTGTAAATCTGAGCTATGTAGTGCAGGAACTGTCACTTTGGTCTCTGATTCAAATCTCGTGAGACTTCCTGCACTATGCAGCACAGAACCACACAGGCAGGGAGGAGATATTCCTGCTCTGGTGGCAGTGCAACAACAACAAAAAAACCCAACATACACACACCTTTTTTTAGGGCACAAAAATCCCAGGCGCCAGTGACAAATTCCTAATCATGGTGACCCAGCATCTGTTAAGCCCTGCCTTAAATACGTGCAGAAATTCAAAGACCACTGTGCTGTGCTGTTTTAAGCAGGGCTGAATCGTCTCTGGTAGAGGTAGGGTGAGTAGCAGCATGTGAATATTCAAAGGGTCACTGCTCTGTTCAGCCTGGCCTGCTGCTGTCACCAAGCTTCCACCCCCAAAGTGTGCCACCCTAGGTGAACACCTAGTCTGCCTAGTAACTGGGTTGGGGAGGAGGAGACTTTAGACCATTCCTAGGTCATGATCTTATGCCCCACTGCATTGTGATATATGTAGTCATTCTTTTAAACTTAAATCAGCATTCTCAGTAACAAATGTTTCAGGAAGGAATGTCAAAAACTATTTGCTGAATGCCACCTTGAGACTTTTGAAGATGGGGCAAATAATAAATGGATTAAATAAATACATAAATAATACATTGGGGTGGGGGAGAGGAATTTTAGAAGGGATGCCCATGTGCAATCTGGAATGTCTAAGCCAGAAGGTCTAAAACAGGCATGTTCAGGTGCAGATGTAATTTCACAAACGTGGATGTACCCAATATAGACTTCTGCAGAGACATCTACGTAAACATCCCCAGAACCATATTTTAGTACTGGACATCTAGGATAGCTAATGATTAGAGTAGTGGGTCATGAACAGGGTAACCAGGGTTTAAATCCCACTGCTGCTGTTGTTGCCATTGTGTTGAGGGCACACCCTGATGACATGGGGAAAGGGGCAGTCTCACCTCCAGTCTGTTCCTCCACTCTATTCACTGCACTGAAGCCATGTAGCAGCCCAAACCCCATGGGCACCTCCTGCACTTCAGCAAACGTTCTGGGCTTTCCTCCCAAAAACTCCCATCTCTGACCAGCACACCATGTATGTGTCTCTTCCCACAGTTTTGCCCCCAGTGTTCGTGTGTTGTTGGTCTGGATCAGATGGACAGGTATGGTGTGTCCACCTGTCTCTGACATCCACATACAGCAGTGCCTCTGCCTTGGGGGGCTGTGCTACACTTTGTGGCTCAGGGTCATGGTTGAGAACATGTCTGGTGGGGATCTGGTGACCTGACAATTGTCCTGACATTTTCTATAGACACTCACCTTGCTCCTGCTGTAGCTGCTGTCAAATCTGCTGTAGCAGCCTGGGCCACGTGCAGCATATGATCCTGAACCTGACCCTGTAGGCCTCCATGTCCCTCATGATATGGAAGCATCTGTGGACAGAAAAGATAGAGCCCTCCATGAGTGTATGCATTTTGCCCTACTGGGTCAGGCCAAGCTGCAGTGTGCCCCCTGTCCCATTTTCTATGGTGGCTGGACCACTGCATACTGAGCTGACATGTGCCCACAGTTCCCATGGCATGGACAGTGGCTTGCTCTGTTCGTCCAGGCTTCTTCTTTAACTGGTTGGTGCATGGGCTGGGGGACTGGAGTTAATTTCCCAGTTCCACTCCTTGTGCAGGTCACCATTACCCATTGTTCTGACATGCTTGGAACATCAACAGCTTGGCCTGGGATGCACATTGTGGACCCTGCATGCATTTTTGGGGACCTGTCAGGTTCTTGTAACCTGGATTGGTGACTGCTGGACACAGGATACTGGGCTTGTTTGGACCTTTGTCTGACCCAGTGTGGCTTTTCTTATGCTGTTCTGACCTTTTGTCAGCTATCTTGTGCTTAACCTTTCTATGGTGTGCCTCCCTGACAGCTTGGCCAGGTGCATCCAGTCACAGATTACAGCATTGCATGACACCTTGGCTGCACCTGTCTTTTATGCAGTCCCTGTTGTAGGGCTTCCACACTAGCCTCATTGCATGTTCACTGCTGGCCTGGTGGTTGTTGTTTCTGACTTGGGTTGGGTTGGGTTGGGTAGGGTAGGGTAGGGTGGGGTGGGGTGGCCTTGTGGTTCTGGCACTGGCCTGGGACACATGGGAGAAAGATTCAATTCCTACTATCACTTCTTATGGACATGGGCATCTCACATGATATAAAGGTGGGGGCATGATATAAAGCTGCTTCCTGTTTTCCTATTCTGAGCCCTGTTTTGAGTGTCCATACATTTTATGCTGGGTAGTGTCATTGCATCCTGTCACTCATATTTGGGTTGTTCAGTGGTGCTGTATTCCTTACTCTCTGCCCTTTTGTTGTTCCTCCACATTCATTCATCCTGCACATATCTGGTTCCTCCCTTTTGTGCCCTCTCTCTGTCCCTCCTTTGTGATTGCCTGTTTTCATCTATCCCTGTCTGCCAGCTTTACTGCTATTTCTGTACTTACTGAGCTAGGGTGGTTCTGATCCTTTCCCATCCCCTGCATGCTGCAGCATGGGCTGACCTATGCCCTGTGGGAAGCAGCACCTCCTCCTCCTGCAGAACAAATCTGCAGAGCAGGCGGGTCGCCTACTCTGAGAAATTTGGTTGCCTCATTGCCAGTGTTTCTCATCCGCAGTCTGGATTTTCCTGCAGTGGGTGGGAGGCACCACTTCATCCTGTTTCTGTTGCACATGGACCACAGTGCAGGTGGGCATGTTTTTGTCATTACACATGGACAGAGTACTCACCGGACTCAGGTGCGGTGGGCAGTACACATACACCGCAGGAGCGGTATTGATGGACAGCAGGGGGACACGTTTTTGGTGTTGACACATGCAGGGTGTGCACACCCAATGGAGTCTGAATGCATCCACACCTACACATACAGGGTGGCCCAAAAAAAGTGAGAACATCTCGTAGCATATAAGTTATTTAAAAATTCAAAAAGACAGATGTAAACGATTGACAAATTTAAAAAAAAAAAAGATGCAGACAGGAAATTGTCGAAATAAAGATGTTATGTAGCTAAAAGAGGTAAATAAGTAAACTATTTAGGCTTTTAATTTACGAGATGTTCTCACTTTTTTTGGGCCAACCTGTATGTGTAAGTGTGGATGCATCTTTGGGGCAATTCCATAGATGCAGGTGCGTACATACACGCACCTATGGAATCACCACTGGGAGATGCCCATTTCTGACATGCATGTTTTCACTAGGGCTCGCTCTCCTTTCCTGAACTGGCCTCCAAGTGACAGTCCTACTTGTTCTCTTTCCCCAGTAGGAGATGTATTGGTATTCTCTGAGATGTATTGCTTTAATATTTGCAGTGTTGCTTTTTGATAGGTAAGTTTGGTGCTTTGTGAGTCCTGGTAGTGCTGTTATGATATGTCAGGTTTGCTATGGGTTCTAAATGTAGAGTGGAGGAGTAGCCTAGTGGTTGGGGCAAGGTACTTCAGGCCAGAAGGTCGAGGGTTCAAATCCCAATAGAGAACAGCAACCTTGGGCCAGAAGGACTGGGGTTTCTAGTCCCACAGGTGCTCCTTGTGGTCTTGGGCAAGCCACTTAACCCTCCATAGCCCATGTTCCCTGTAAAATAGTTATCTCCAAGTTATAATACCCTGCAATTTCAGTTTGTTCAATGTAAACCGCACTGATGCAGAATAGCACGGTATATACGAGAATGTAAATAAATAAATAAATAAAATGAACTCTTGCCTACACTTAATTGGAATCAGAGATACAGCTCTGCAGTGGTTCACATCATACCTCTCCAACTGATCACAACAAGTAAGAATCGGATCTGACACTTCCAAACCCTTCCAGCTGCTACAAGGCTTACCTCAAGGCTCAGTCTTATCTTCACTGCTATTTAACATTTTCATTCAACCCTTATGCATGCTCATAAAACAACATAAAACCCACTATCATATGTATGCACATGACATCCTGATATATGCCCCAATCTCCACCACCAACCCAGACTATTCTACAATTAGCAATTGCCTAGAAGAATCCATTCAATGGCTCAACAACCACAACATGCATATCAACCCCAGCAAAATGAAAGTCCTCATCATCTCCAAACATCCATCCTTTGCCCCACCATCTACCATCAAGCTGGCCAACCTCACCCTACAGGTCAAACAATTCGTAAAATACCTAGGTGTCACACTGGATTATCTCCTCAACTTCCAACACCACATTAAACAAGTTACCAGGACAGCATACTTTAAAATGAGAACTCTACAACCCCTCTGCCCACTTCTGGACCCCAACAATTTCAGGAACGTATGTCAAGCCCTCATCACTCCCATCCTGGACTATGCAAACATAATTTACCAGGGTCTTCCTAAAGACACATTATTACCCTTACAGCTTGCCCAAAACTCCTCAACCAGAATAATCACTGGCACGGGCCCATGAGAGCACATCACTCCCACTCTGAAAGCCCTACATTGATTTCCCATCAAAGTGAGAATCAAGTACAAAGTTGTTCTAGCCATGTTCAAGATCATCCAGCAACTCTCTGCAAACATCCTCTGTCCCCTTCAACAAGCACTCCACAAGAGATCAACACATTCCACTAAGAACATAAGACATGCCATACTGGGTCAGACCGAGGTCCATCAAGCCCAGTATCCTGTTTCCAACAGTGGCCAATCTAGGTCATACGTACTGTCAGACGGCTGCCTAGGGTGAGAACTTGCACAATCTTGACGATGCATATATTCATATGATTCTTGCAAAGTATTGTGGGTATTGTAGTTCATTCACTCCCAAACACAGCTGATGACAATAATTTGAGTTGTGAAACCAAGTGGTAAGATCAATAAAATACTTCTTTTATTGATGGGGTTTAATTCACCCAGCACATGTATGCTTGATAGCACTATAAATGAGGTTACTTGCTTGCAGTGTTTAAAATGGATAACAAAAAGTCACAAAGTAAACCAGAAAACAACCTTCAGCTTGTCAGGCAATTAGCTAATGTTTTCTTAGCAAATAATTACCAAATACAAAGGCACAAAGTAAAGAATAAACTTTGCTGGTTAGGTTAACTTCTGCTTATTTTCCACGCCGATCTCAGCAGGGATTCTCCCTTGCTCACACCCACAATCAGGTGCAGCCCTAATTACTATCAATGGACCAGCTGAAAGCCTTTAGCTGGCTGGCTGCTACTGTGTGAGCCCAAATCCTGCTTTAAGAGCTGTTTGCAGTGGAAATAAGGAACAAAGTTAGGTTTCTTTGTGATGGCTGATGTGTTTGCTCAGAGAAAACTAGTAATAGCATTTAGATAGAGAACAGTCCATATAAACTGTATTTTCATCTGCTGTATCAATCAGCATATGGTCACTATCATACATTGGCACAGACGAGTCTTTCATTAAGGCACTATCATGAGAATGCTCATTCCCTTGCTGCCACTCTCTATTATAGATAGGGTCTGGATCAGTGTTCATACCTGAGCCTCTCCTGCTATCATTATTCCTCTCTGTATAGCCTGGCCAATATGTAATCCAATTCTGATGTCCAGCCTTCCAATCTTGATCCCTGGACACTGGATCTTCTCTCACATACCTTCTGGCCTTGGTCTGAAAGTCCCTTCCACATGCAGTCTTCTCTCTTCCAGGTAGCCACTGGTGATTCCTATCTCTGCCACTCCATTCCTCTGGCTGAATCCAGTCCAATGGACTCTGCTGGCTTTTGGAATACCTCCCAGTATGAGTACTGCCTTGGAATCTCCCAGACCTTCCAATGGCCTTTCTTCTCTTCCTTCCAGAGAGTTTCCTTCTCTCTCTATCCGCTTGGCTTGGCTTCTGTTTCTCCAGGTGATACTGGTGCTTGAGCTTGTAGCCGTTGCTGTCTCTGTATCTCTTCCTCCCTCTGTAGCTTTTGCTGAAGCTCTCCCTGAAGCTGTTATCTGAAGAATAAGCTCTATTCTTATCCTGTTCTAATGTGTGCTGCTCCCTAACACAGCACAGCTGTGTTGAATCAGGCCCTGCCCTTTGAGATGAGTGCTTAGGGATTACCTCATAGCTCTCTTGATTGCACACACATTCTCTCACTTCAGCCCCTCTCATGGCTGCTGGAAACCTGGTGCATTCTGGGACTGGTAGTCTTTTATGTGAAAACTCTGTTTTCTTGCTTCTACCAGAACTGACAGGTTGCTTGTTCAGAGTCACATCATCTTTTCTATAGCTCCTACCTGAGCTATGATAAGCTTCCTTATCACAGTACCTAGCAATATCCCCAAAAGACACAGGTTCCACAATGCTTGTACTGGGTCAAGCATTGATATCCTGGGTCCCTTTTTAATAGTGGTTTATGGACCTTTCCTCCAGGAACTTGTCCAAACCTTTTTTAAATCCAGCTACACTAACAGCCCTTACTACATCCTCCGGTAACAGATTCCAGAGTTTGATTACACGTTGAGTGAAAAAATATTTTCTCTTATTTGTCTTAAATAGTTTACCCTGTAGCTTCATTACATGTCCCCTAGTCTTTCTATACTCTGATAGCGTAAACAATTGATCCACGTTTATCCGTTCCACTCCATTCATTAATTTATAGACTTCTATCATATCTCCCCTCAGTCGTCTTTTCTCCAGGCTAAAGAGCCCTAACCTTCTTAGCCTCTCTTCATAGGAGTAGCCTTCCATCCCCTTCACCAATTTGGTGGCTCTTCCCTGTACTTTTTCTAATAACGCTATGTCCTTTTTAAGATACGGTGACCAGAATTGCACATAATATTCAAGGTGCGGTCGTACCATGGAGCGATACAGAGGCATTATAATATCCTTTGTTTTATTCTCCATCCCTTTCCTTATGATACCTAGCATTCTATTTGCTTTCTTGGCCGCCGCTGCACACTGGGCGGAGGGTTTTAACATGTTATCCACGTGCCAGCACTAATAACAACCTCCTCTCGGTTCCAGCTACTTTTACCAAATACAACAATGCAACTTCCAACAGAGCCTTCTCCTTCTAAGCTCCACTCATCTAGAACGCCCTCGCTGCAGAAATACGGGCCCTCATAGACCTCACCGAATTCCGGTGTAAGTTAAAAACCGCCCTCTTCTCGGAACACTTCGACACAGACTCTGAACTCCCCCCATCCATCAGATCCACACCGAAAACCTCCATAGCACCAATATAACTCTTCATATACTCATGCCACAGCCAGATAAGTTTGATGTAAATAGTTATGATGTGTTCAGTTAATTTAACTTTTAACAAATGTTCAATGTAAAACGTTAAGTTAATTTTTTCATGTAAACCACTGTGGCTTGTAGATACAGTGGTATAAAATTGCTGCTAAATAAATAAATAAAATAATGTGCCTCACAGTTGGCACTGGAGTATAGTAATGAGAAATCCTCACTGCCCATGCAAATGGTATTCAGACACTCATTAAGAGGCATGTTTATTAAAATTTAATGTGCAATCACAAATGTTAAAGTGCGCTAAGTGCAGAAACACCCATTTATTTCTGTTGGTGCAGTGGCACTTAACACACATTAATTTTTAGTAAATATGCCCCTAAGTCATTGCCAGGACAAAAAAGGGGTTTGTGAAGGGCTCCTTTGAAAGCTGCCTAAAATTTTAGATGGGCAACATATACATTTTAGAATAAAATAAATTAAATCTTTGCAAATGAGGTCCAGGGGATATGCAGATAGGCCCCATAATGAGTGTCCGCACATGGCTCCGCCTCATCCTTGGGCTGTTCCTGAATGCTGGGGCCATATCTGGGCCTAGCATTGAATAAATGGGTTGCCCATATTGCTATGAAACTAACCAGTGTGATAAGGAAGCTTATCATAGCTCAGGAAGGAGCTATAGTAAAGGTGAAGTGACTCTGAACAAGCAACCTGTCAGTTCTGTTAGAAATAAGAAAACAGAATTTTTCTATAAAAGACTACCAGTCCCAGAATGCACCAGGTTTCCAACAGCCATTAGAGGAGCTGAAGTGGAGAAACGTGTGTTCAATAAGGAGGGCTATGAGGTAATCCCCAAGCACTCATCTCAAAGGGCAGGGCCTGATTCAGCACAGCTGTGCTGTGCTAGGGTGGAGCACTCATCAAAGCAGAATAAAGGTAGAGTTTATTCTACAGAGAATTATCCTCATCCTCAGATTCACCTTGGAGATCCTCAGCTTGGACATCTTCATCATCTGGAGGATCATCAGAAGCAGAAGCCAGTGCGGACGGACAGAGAGGGCAAGAAACCCTTTGGAAGAAAGAAGAGGAAAGCATATGGGAGGCCTAAAGGAGTCCAGAGCAGTACGTATACTGGGAGACATTCAAAAGGCCAGCATACACCATTGGACTGGGGAAAGCCAGAGGAATGGTGCTGCCGAGCTAGGAATCTCCAGACAGTACCTGTGAGGGAGACGGCTGCACTTGGAAGGGACCCTAGGACCCGTGCCAGAAATTATGTGAAGAGAGATCCAGTGTCCAGGGATCTGGATTGGAAGGCTGGACATCAGAACTGGACTACATACTGGCCAGGCTATTTAGAGAGGAACTCTAACAGCAATGGAAGCTCAGGTATGAACACTGATCTATGCCCTAGCTATAACCTTGAAAGACAGCAGGGAAACAAGTATTCTCCTGAGAGTGCTCCATTGAGAAATTCCTCTGTGCCAATCCATGATATTGAACCCATGATTGTTGAAGAAGGGGGAGCGGTCTTAGATACAGGCTGTGAATATATGGATTGCTCTCTGTCTAAACTCCTTTGGTAATTTTCTGTTACAAAGTACAACAACCATCACAAAGAAATGCAAACTTGTTCTTTAATCTACTCAGAAAAGCTCCTGAAGTAGGATTTGAGCCACGCAGTAGAAAGCAAGCCAGCTAAGGGGTTTCAGCTGGGTAACTGCTAGCAATTGAGCCTTACCTAATTGCTTGTGAGCTCTGAGGGAATCACTTCTGAATCTATGTGTGAAGATATAAGAAGTTAACCTGAAAAGAACAGTTTTTCCCTTCTTTGTGGGTTTTGCTTGTTGTTTGATGCACAGCTAAGAAAATATTAGCTAGAGCCTACAGAAAAGACCAGTTTGTTACCAACCAGGTCTTTATTCTTTTGCTTTGATTGCCTGACAAGTTCATCTGTTGTTTAACACTGAAAGCAAGTATCCTGTTTTATGTGCTACCAAGCATATCTGTGTTGGGAGAAATAACCCCATAAATAAATATCTTATTGGCTTTACACTCAAGCACAACTAATTATTGTGAGCAGCTGTGTCTGGTGTGAATGGACTGCATTTCCCACAATCCCTTGCAAATCATATTGATATATGCACTTGCCAAGACTGTGAACATTCTCACCCAGGCAGCCGTCTGACACCAGGCAGCGGTGATATTCAGCTATTGTCCTGTTAGCTTCAGTGTTGAAAGTTGAGCCGGCCTTTACTACACCTGAGTTTTGCCACATTGTGATAACCGGGCAGTAGCTGAATATTGCCATTGGCCAGTTATTACTGGGTGCTGACCTTGGAATTCCCTCATGATAACTAGTTACCTTCGGGGTATTAAGTGATGGTACACACGGATATTCAGCGGTACTAATCATGTTAGTGCCACTGAATATCCCGAACAGAGACATTAACCTAGTTAACCTGTCTTCCAACTGTGTTAATCCTGTTCAGTATCGGGCCCTATATCAATAAAAATCCATACATATGCATCAATAAATTACAAAAAAAAAGCAAACTCCCCCCTTAATCATAGATATCTACTTGTCTCATCCTGAATGTTTTGACACTAGGAGAGTAAGGGAGATTAGTAAATAAAAATAAATAGGTCTCTTGAACAAAAAGAGTATGTAGTACACTTGACTTTACCACAGGGAAAGAAACTCATGGAAATGAGCAAAGAAACATGAAAACTGGATCTACACCAAACCAGGACTTTCCAAACCTTCCTAACAATCTTATCGCCAGTCAGACTCTCAAGACATTCATTGCAAGCATGAGATACTTGCATACTCTGACGACCCAGTGTATACAGATCCATCACATATATATTTAACATGGTGCCATAGGTAGGCACCTACAGAGGTGAATATGTAGACACTATTTTTTAAAGGCAAGTAGGCACCTACTGATCTTTATAAAATACTAGCATAGATGGCAGACAGCATTTGCCTTGATGTAAATGTTTCCATGAACTTACCTTAATCTACACCTGCACATAAGTAATTTTATCATCAGCATGCATTATGTGAAAAACCATCTGCACTCCACCCATAGATTCACTGGCTACACCTACTAGCAAAGAATGCACGTTCATGCCAAAGCACACACTATAACACCGTTTGGTATTTCATAAGAGCTCATTTACATATGCATGGCAATGACATCATGAAAACCCAATAGACTGTAGGACAACCAGGACAGGTGCAGGAAGACCTCCACTAAGCAGACAGGTGCTGAACAGAGTGGCTGAGGTCTACTGTACTTTTGATTTAATAAACTTCTTAAAGTACCTTCTCACTAATCCATTACCCAAACGTCCTCTAGAACATGAACAGCATGAACAGGAGTGGCTCTATAATGAGGCAGAGTAAGGTAGTTACCTCAGGTGGTAAACTTTTGGGTGCGGCAAAAAATACCCCCCAAAAAGCGGCCTCACTCTGCCTTCAAAGATTTAAAAAAAAAAAAAAGGATGGACAAGTTGCTTCCGCTGCTTCTCAGCAGTGGCAGAATCAACCCTCTTCCTGCCCCCACATTCCCTCCCCTCATGTCACTCCTTTCCTGCCCCCACCTCCCCCTCTGTGTCAGCTCCTTTCTGCCCCCTCCTTCCCCTGGCAGCCGTGGCTGCAATAGTGCTAGTAATTTAAAATAAAAGAAAAACCGGTGCAGAGCCTTCCAGCCTCTGCTATGCAACCCCTGCTGCTGCATCCCACCTCCAAAAGGAAGTTACATTAGAGGGAGCAGTACGTAGCAGCAGGGGTTGCATAGCAGAGGCCAGAAGGCTCTACACCAGTTTTCCTTTTATTTTAAATTACTAGCACTATCGCAGCTGTGGCTGCCAGGGGAAGAAGGGGGTAGGAAAGAAGCTGACACAGGGAGGAGGTGGGGGCAGGAAAGGAGTTGACATGGGTGAAGTTGGGGTCTGGAAGGTAGCTGGCAAGGTGGGAAGGTAGGGGCTTGAATAGAGATGACAAGGGGGAAGGTGGGGGTTGGAAGGGAGCTGACACAGGGGGGAGGTGGGGCAGGAAGGGAGCTGACATGAGGGAGGAAAGTGGGGGCAGGAAGGGAGCTGACACAAGGGAGAAGGTGGGTTCAGGAAGGTAGCTGACAAGGGGGGAAGGTGGGGGCTGGAAGGGAGCTGACATAGGAGGAAGGTGGGGGCTGGGAGGGAGCTGACATGGGGAAGAAGGAGGGGGCTGGAAGGAAGCTGATACCTGAAGATAGTACTGGAGGGGTACTACAAGGGTGATGACACTAGGGAAAGGAGGAAGGGGATGGAAGGGAGCTGACACTTGGGGATGGTACTGGAGAGTGACTGGAAGGCAGCTGACACTTGGGGGTGGGAATGGAGGGAGCTCACACTTGGGGATGAGACTGTTAGGTGACTGGGTAATGGGGAGAAAGCTGGAAGGGAGGGGGTACTGGGACTGGAAGGGAGCTGACACATGGGATTGGCACTAAAAGGGGGATGGACAGAGGATAGGGTGACTATAAGGGAGCTGACACCTGGGGGTGGGACTGGATGGAGGTGACACTTGAGAATGGGACTGGTAGGTGGCTGGGTAATGAGGAAGAGGCTGGAAGGGAGGGGGCATGTGTGGATTTTACTGGAAGGGGGATGGACAGAGGGTAGGGTGATTGGAAGGGAGCTGACATGGGGGGTGGCACTGGGCGTGGAAGTGAGCTGCTCCCTGGGATGGTATTTGGACTAGAAGGGGCTGGACAGTGGAGATGAAGGGGGACTGGAAGGGAATGGATACCAGTGGCAGTCCTGGGAATGCAAGGGGTTCGTCATTGGAAGGTACTGGGAGGGGAGGACTGGAAAGGGGCTGATACTGGGGAGGATTACTGGGACTGGAAATAGGCTGATGGAAGGAGGTGAAGAAAACAAAAGGAGAGAGAAGAAATGGCAGATGGACTATAGACCATAGAAAGAGAGCTAAGAGAAGACAGGAAAGCAGAAGACTGAGATCAGGACCAACATGATAAGAGAATAAAATGGTCAGACAACTATATTTATTTATTTTATTTAACACTTATTTATATACCGCATCTTCCAGCGATCAGTTGCGGTGTACAATAAACAACAGTTAACAAAGCAGAGTTTGTTTACATAGAACATTGAACATTATAATTTATTACATAGAACATCTTAACTTGCATAATTCAATGATTCAACAAATAATCAGGATATTTCAGCTATAACAGATTGTGTAACAATTTAAACAGAAAGTACTGTCTGTACCGCATTAGGCAGAACATACCAGTTGTAACTATATACAAATAGGAATATAAGGCATAGGAGTGTAGTGTTATTTATTTAAGTTTTGAATGTTATCCTTTATAGTAGGGTGTATTAGCTTGATATGGATAGATTCATATTTAGCCTTTATCTAGGTTGAGTGGAGGGTTTTCCAAGGTATTATAGTGTTTATTAAATAGATACGTTTTCAATTTTTTTCTGAATTCCATTATCTCTGATAGTGATCGTAAGTCCTCTGGTAACGAGTTCCAGATGGTTGGAGCTATATGGGAAAAGGCTCTGTTATTTGTTAATTTGTGGGTTTTTATGAATTCTTTTGGAATCTTTAGTTTGTTTGATTGTCCTTTTCTAAGAGTGGGCTTAGGTGGTTCTTTGTCTATTAGATTACATAATGTCTTCGGTGCCAAGTCGTTTAAGGCTTTGAATGTCGTTATTATTGTTTTGTAAATTATCCTGCTTTGTATTGGTAACCAGTGAAGGGATGCTAATATCGGTGTTATATGTTGGAGGGAGTTTATTTGTAATATAACTCTAGCGGTTGCATTTTGCGCAAGTTGGATTCTTCTGATGTTTTGTTTTGAAATGCCTATAAGAATTAAGTTGGCGAAATCGAAGTGGGGAGTTATGGTAGCCTGAGTTATATTAATGAAATCTTGTATAAATACAAGGGGGCGTAATTGTTTGAGGATTTTAAGTTTGAAGTAGATTTTCTTTATGGTATTTCTGATGTGGGTTTCCATTGTAAGGTGTGTGTCTAAGATGACACCTAGATATCTTATTTCATTTTTTATTTTAATTTCTTGGTTTTGTAGTGTTATATGGGTTGGAGGCATATATGATTGGTTTTTTGTTACGATTAATACTTCGGTTTTAGCATGGTTTATGTGGAGGTTTTGGGTTTTTAGCCAGATTGTGATTTCATTGTAACATTCTGATAGAAGTTGGATCGGTAGGTTAGGAATTGTGAAAGGTATGTACATCATAATATCATCCGCATAAAGGTGATATTGTACTCCAAATTTTTTAAAGATGTTGCAGACCGGCTTTATATAAATATTGAAAAGTAAGGCTGAAAGCGCTGAACCTTGTGGTAAACCTATTTCTTGTTTGTATGTGTTTGATGTTTGATTACCTATTCTTACATTTTGTGTTCTGTTATTTAAATATGAGGTGAACCATTTATGTACAGTAGAGTTTATGCCTATCTGTCTTAGGTTGTTGAGCATTATTGAGTGATGCACGCTATCAAAAGCTGCTGAGATGTCGATGAAAAGGAGGATGAACGCTTGGTTATGATTGTCAATTCCTTTTAGGAGTGTATCTATTAATACTGTTAGAAGTTAAAATTAACTCCCTCCAACACATATCACCTATACTAGCCTCCCTTCATTGGCTACCAATTCAAAGTAGAATAATCTATAAAACAATAATAACATCATTCAAGGCCTTATATGACCTGGCCCCTTCCATGATATGCAACCTAATACACAAAGAACCATCTAAGTCTACACACAGAAAAGGGCAATTAAACAGACTGAAAATCCCGAAAGATTTTACAAAAGCCCATAAATCAACAAACAATAGAGCCTTTTCCCATATTGCCCCTACAATCTGGAACTCCCTCCCAGAGGAGCTACGAAAGCTAACAGAGATAATGGAACTCCGCAAGAAATTAAAAACCTATCTGTTTGCCAAACATTATAATACAGATAATTCATTATCTACTTTAGACAAAGGTTAAAGAGATAATCAGATTGCTCCATGCAAAAGCCCTTAACCCACACAGATAGCACTCACCCTCGATATATTCATATATAAACTTGTACATAGTTTGCACACGGTTTGGTATTATATTGCACTATTTACTCTATATTTAATATGATGTTCCTTGTAAATAAGTTCTGTGATATCTCAATGTTCCATGTAAAACAAACTTGCTTTGTTAATTGTTGTTAACTGTAAACCGCAACTGAACTTTGGAAGATGCGGTATAGAAATATGAAATAAATAAATAAATAAGAAGTGTTTATACTCCGTGGCGGGGTCGGAATCCATATTGTTGATCGTCAAGTGGGTAAGATAAATCTATAAATTCCTGTGTCTGTAATTGTACTACTTTTTCAATTATTTTGGCCATAAATGGTATGCTAGAGATGGGCCTGTATGATGTTGGAGATGTTTTGTCTAGTTTGCTGTTCTTTAGAATTGGGCGTATTTGTGCATGTTTAAGGAGAGGTGGAAGGTATCCTTGGGTTAGTGATAAGTTTACTATTGGGAGAATATATGATAGTAGAGTTGGTAGTGTATTTTTTATCCACGATACTGGGCAAGGATCTAAATATGAAGTTGTGGTATTTAGGTCTGAGATGATAGTTTTTAATGACACTTTTGACATGGGGTAAAATTCTGACCATTCGTCTATAGATTGACAAGGGATGTTGTTATTGTCTGAGGGTATAGTAGGTTTTTTTGATTTGTTTTGATAGTGATTAGCTAAGGTTTGTACTGAGATGTCTGTGATTTCGTTGCTAGAAGTTTGATCGTTATTGGTTAGGTTTCTGACGATAGAGAATAGCTCTCTAGGTCTATTATATGATTTTGATAAGGTTGCTGCGTAATAATTTTTCTTCGTGTTGTTTATTGTTTCCTTATATTTTGTTAGATGGTTATTATATATTTCCTTGTGTACAGACAACTTGTATTTCCGCCATTTCATTTCAAGTTTTCTTAGTTCTCTTTTCATTTGTCTTAGTGTGTTATTAAACCATGGTGAGCTGTTTGTTTTGGTATGTGTGGTCTTTTTATTTAGATGATTATTTTTGGCTGCGTTATTGATAGTCACATTCCAGTTGTTAACAGCATCATCCAAATTAGGTGTTGATAAGAAGTAGGGGATTGTTGAATCAAGGAAGTCTGTTTCATGAAATTTTCTATATTTTGAGGTGGGGCCATTTCTTGTGTAGTTTTTGACGTTAGGGATGGGATATGTAAGGTTTATTTTGATAATAAAATGATCAGACCAAGGTGTCTCTGTACATTCAATGGAATTTGAGTTAATTAGCTTGAAGAGTATCTCAGGTAGAAGGACCAAATCTAGTGTTCCTCCTTTGATATGCGTTGCTGTTTTAATTATTTGATGGTACTCTATGTCTGCTATAGTGTCTAGAAATAATTTAGAGTCTAGTGATGGAAGTGACGGCAGGTTAAAATCGCCTAGCATGATTACAGGATTTTGTTCAGTAGAAGAGTTAAGGAGTTCAATAAGAGAATCCAGACCATCTGTTTTTTGATCTGGGGGTCTATAGATTAAGCAGATTTTTATGGGACCGATTTTTATTAATAATGTGTCCATGTTATTAGAGATGTTTGATTGGATTAATTTGGCGTTTAATATCTTTTTGTCATCATTAGAACTCCACCACCTTTTTTATTGGACCTGTGTTTGTAAAATGTGTCATAATTTTCTTTATCAAGTTGATTTAGATAGATGGTATCTGTTTCAGAAAGCCATGTTTCTGTGACACATAAGATATCTGGTTTTAAGTCAGTTATCAGATCATTAAATATGGGTAGTTTATTTTTCATTGATCGTGCATTAATAAGGATGCATGATAGAGAGGATGGGTTGTTAGACCCGGTTTTCTTGTCTAATTGTTGTGGATTTGTTTGTTGTATGTGTATTAGTCTATGATAATTAATTTTTGGGTAGTTAACATGAGTGTGTCCAATATGACAGTCATTACGGGTATGTGTGTGTATTATAGGTATAGTCATGTGAGTTTTACTGTTTAAACTTATTGATAGGTCAATAATTATTATTGCCAGTAATAAACTGGTATATGATATTCGTGTGAGCATGTTGTTTGGGTGTAGCATTTTCTATAATTGGCTCAGTAGTCTGTGGAATATAGTTGTGATAAAATGGCTCAGTAGATAAGATAGATTCTGATAGTAATGTGGGTGTCTGGCAGCAGTAATAAACTCTGATAGAGTTAAATTGCAGTAGTGATAGTTGTAATTCAAGTGAGTTACTGACGACAGTAAGTTCAGAGCAGGTTACTGGTGACAGTAAATCCAATATAAAATACTGACAACAGTAAAGCGACTTGATTCAATAACACTATATCAAACGAGAGTTATTGACAGCAGTAAATTCAAAGTAAATTACTAGCGGCATATAATCAAAGTGAGATTATTGGTAACAGTAGCAAGTCTGTGAGCAATAGTAACAAGCCTATTTGTAATAGTAACAAGCCTATGGGCAGCAGTAGTAACAAGCCTATGGGTAGCAATAAGACTAAGGTGAATTACTGACAACAGTAAAATGAGATAGAATTACTTATAGCAGTAGTGTGACATGAGATAGAATTACTGATAGCAGTAGTGTGAAAGTGAATTACTGACAACAGTAATTTCAAGGTAAATTACTGACAACAGTAAGTCAAAGTAAGTTAGTTATTGATAACAGTTGTGATTTTACAGTGCATTAATGGCAATAGATAATCTGAATCATTAAGTTATACTTGCGGTTTAGACTAGAAGTCCAATTATAAGTGGAAGTCCTTGTTTCTATGGCGTTGAGGGCTATGTAAGTGCCACTGCCTAAGGGCCACGCCAAAGGGCCCTCTGGCGAGGCCCGCAAGGCGCGGGTGCGCTTTGACGGTGGTGCTTTATGCCTGCAGCTCCTCTGGTCCCGATTGGACGGTGCAGTCAGGTGGGTTGCTCCGGCCTGCTCTTACCTCGCCGGGGAGAGCTCTTCACGAGGCCGGAGTGATGAGAGAGGGCCGCACACGCTGACGGTGGTGCTTTATGCCTGCAGCTCCTCTGGTCCCGATTGGACGGTGCAGTCAGGTGGGTTGCTCCGGCCTGCTCTTACCTCGCCGGGGAGAGCTCTTCACGAGGTCGGAGTGATGAGAGAGGGCCGCACACGCTGACGGTGGGGCTTTATGCCTGCAGCTCCTCTGGTCCCGATTGGACGGTGCAGTCAGGTGGGTTGCTCCGGCCTGCTCTTACCTCGCCGGGGAGAGCTCTTCACGAGGCCGGAGTGATGAGAGAGGGCCGCACACGCTGACGGTGGGGCTTTATGCCTGCAGCTCCTCTGGTCCCGATTGGACGGTGCAGTCAGGTGGGTTGCTCCGGCCTGCTCTTACCTCGCCGGGGAGAGCTCTTCACGAGGCCGGAGTGATGAGAGAGGGCCGCACACGCTGACGGTGGGGCTTTATGCCTGCAGCTCCTCTGGTCCCGATTGGACGGTGCAGTCAGGTGGGTTGCTCCGGCCTGCTCTTACCTCGCCGGGGAGAGCTCTTCACGAGGCTGGAGTGATGAGAGAGGGCCGCACACGCTGACGGTGGGGCTTTATGCCTGCAGCTCCTCTGGTCCCGATTGGACGGTGCAGTCAGGTGGGTTGCTCCGGCCTGCTCTTACCTCGCCGGGGAGAGCTCTTCACGAGGCCGGAGTGATGAGAGAGGGCCGCACACGCTGACAGTGGGGCTTTATGCCTGCAGCTCCTCTGGTCCCGATTGGACGGTGCAGTCAGGTGGGTTGCTCCGGCCTGCTCTTACCTCGCACGGGAGAGCTCAGCACGAGGACTGAGTGATGAGAGAGGGCCGCACACGCTGACGGTGGGGCTTTATGCCTGCAGCTCCTCTGGTCCCGATTGGACGGTGCAGTCAGGTGGGTTGCTCCGGCCTGCTCTTACCTCGCCGGGGAGAGCTCTTCACGAGGCCGGAGTGATGAGAGAGGGCCGCACACGCTGACGGTGGGGCTTTATGCCTGCAGCTCCTCTGGTCCCGATTGGACGGTGCAGTCAGGTGGGTTGCTCCGGCCTGCTCTTACCTCGCCGGGGAGAGCTCTTCACGAGGCCGGAGTGATGAGAGATATCTCTTATATATATCTCTTATTTATATATTTACACAGCATGCGGAGTCTGACTTCTTGAGGTTTCAGTTTAATTTTTGTCTACATATTTTTATTTTTAATTTAGGTTGTAGACACGTACTCTGTACTTGGTGAGGGTCTGTGTTCTGAGTGTGTAATTGAGACTAGGTGTTCTATTAACATGTAGTTTGTACATAGGGAGCTATACTGTACTGTAGTAATTTGACTTGTTCAGCTTTTCAAATAGGTATATGGATGTTATAGGGCCTGTTTCAGTATTTATAGTGCTGCTTTTTTTCTGACTAGGCCCCTTGTATGAGTTTTGGAAGTTTATACTGGTATTATATGGTAAATTTTGCCTTGTAGATCTTAGGTGACTTTTGTAGGGTTTTATTTATTTATTTTATTTATTTATTTATTTATTTAATTCTCTTATATACCGCGCTATTCTGCATCAGTGCGGTCTACATTGAACAAACTGATATTACATTGAACAGGGCATTATAACTTGGAGATAACTATTTTACAGGGAACATGGGCTATGGAGGGTTAAGTGGCTTGCCCAAGACCACAAGGAGCACCTGTGGGACTAGAAACCCCAGTCCTTCCGGCCCATGGCTGCTGTCCTCTAGTGGGATTTGAACCCCTGACCTTCCGGCCTGAAGTACCTTGCCCCAACCACTAATATATTAATATATTAATTCCCAATATGCCTGGTACTGGAGAATGTTTGTTGGTGAGGTGACCAGAATCAGAATTTTTTTAAATATATCGAGTTCTGTGGGTGAATGTCTTACTTCTGCTCTGCCATTGTCGAGGGAGATGTTTCTGTGGATGCAGACTATATATTCAAAAAGAAAAAGTGAGAACCATAACACAGTTTATAACAGAATAAAATGAGTTACAATTCGGTTTTATAAACTGTGCTGTAGTTCTCATTTTTTCTTTTAATTCCTTGATGTGCGAACATCTTCCATTTCCTTTGTTTTTTACGGATTATATATTTACATTAACACCATGCTAGTCCATTGCGCAGTTTCAGGAGTTATGTTGGGGTTGCCAAGCCCTTCTTGGTGTTTATGTTGGAGTGTGAGGTGTTGTGTTGGGGTCACAAAGTGTCTCTTGTTTTTCAGAGAGTGGGAATTGCTGTGAAGGAGCCATTGAGCCTCTCTTTGTTTTTGAGAGGGTGGGAAGTGCTGTATTGGGGTGCCAAGTCACTCTTGTTTTTGTGGAAGTGGGAGATGCTGCATGGGTGCTGTTGAACCCCTCTTGTTTGGCATATTTAGCAGCATGTTTCCTAGGCTCTGCACTGGTAACATATGAACATAAGAAATGTCATACTACATCAGACTAAGGTCCATCAAGCCCAGTATCCTGCTTCCAACAGTGGTCAATCCAGGTCAGGTTCCCAAAAAGGAACACAGATTCTACAATGCTTGTCCCAGTGCAAGCAGTGGATTTCCCAGGTCCTCTTTAATAAAAATTTATGGACCTTATCTCCAGGAACTTGTCCAAACTTTTTTAAACCCAGCTACACTAACAGCTTTTATTGCATCCTCTGATAACTAACACCAGTGTTTGATTATGCAGGGCCATAGGCTAACTTCAGGGAAGCAGTTACATTTCCCTGTAGTTACCGCATTTCAGCGTGGCAAAACAGCTGCCAGTGCAACTAAGACCACCCACTGAAGTGGCATTAGCTGCACTCATGCTACTTGCACTGAGCCATTATGTTGGTTTCTGCCGACAATGCAGATGTCTGTGTGTGAGAGTTCTTTCTCTTGCCTTACTCTGCAGTAAAGTATAATTTTGGGAAAGAAATCCTGTAAACCTAACAGTAATGGGTAAAAGCATTTTTTTGACTAGATATGTCTGTTTTTAATTTGTACTGATATGTTCCATACTTGGTGAAGATCTAAATCTGTTTTGTACATGTGTGACTGAGGCTATGTGTTCTGTTAGCATGGAGTTTCTATGGAGGGAATTATAGTAATCTGGCTTGTTCAATTTTCTGAATAGGAATATGGATGTTCTAGGGCCCACTTTATGGTGCCGCCCTCTTCTGGGTATGCTCTATGTTGTGTGAGTTTTGGAAGTTAGTGCTGTTATGGAATAGTAGATTTGCTCTATGGATCCTGTACTCTGGGTTCTTGTTGAGGTCAACTGTAGGGTGTTGGTTGGGGGGTGGGTGGTAATGTAATATGTATTGTTTTTGAGATTTGCAGTTTTGCATTCTTTATGCTGCCAGATTCAAATTTATATTCAAATTTGTTTATTAACCCTTGAGTCAACATGTAACACGTTATTCATAACAAAAACAATTGTGCTGTCATTTACAATATATATATATCAGGTCACTATTAGAATGTAAAAATATCCCCAAAAAAGTTGTACAACCTACATTCAAATACAACAAAAAACAATGCATTGTATATGATTATGAATATACAATTGCCAACCAGCACTACTGTGGAGGCCCCTGGCCCAGGCAACAGCCTGTAAGCCTAGGGCTGCACTTGTTAGTCCTTTAATTAAAGAGTTTTCTTCCTCATCCAGCGCCGGGGCTGCTGGGATTTGTAGTTTTGTTGTTTAGAAAAAAACAAGTAGTGTGGAGACCGAGGGTTTACAAGGCAAAACACAGGAATTTATTTCTTTTTCTAAAGAGCATTAAGGCTCAACGCAAAACAAACAGGATTCTTTTCTCCAAACAATAATCCATAGGCGTTTATACCAAACCAAACAATGAAACTGCTTTATGTAGCTTTTTAACATGTGTCGCTGTTTTCAAATCATTCAGCAATCAAGCAAGGCTTCTCTTCTCTTCAAACCCAAAAGAAATATCCTTTTGTCAGCAACAGGGTTCTTTAGCATTCCTGGCTAAACACATTTTTCCCTGTTTCCACACTGCCTTCTAGGACATTCAGGTTATAGGCTTTTCCCTTCTTTTATCCAAGAACTTTTATTCTGCCTTCTGGCATAGAGAACAATCCATTACTGAATCTTCAGACCCCTCATCAGATTCATAATAGTCTATCTGCATTTCATCAGGACCTGTGTCCGGTAAATCTGGCTTTAAGCCAACATGAAAAACTTCAGGCTTTATATTCTCTAAAAGTTCCAGAACCTTTCTCCACTGAGGCTTTTCCCTATGCACATGGTTTCCACCGGGAACGTGGAGATTCTTTTCTTGCATCAAATGACACAATGCCTCTAACTGGCTTACGGCACTTTTGGCTACCCTTTTATTCACGCACCTTTTTGGAAGTTGCAGCTCTTTAGCTGGTTCAGGAACGGTTGGCACTGCAGCCTGACCCTTATCAGCACTTCTCTCTGGCACAGCTCTCCTAGTTTTAAAACCAATTGCAGTTTCCCTGCAATCCTGGCTTTCCTTCTGACTAGGGCTTTCACCTCTGAGATTCTCTCGGAAGTCTCCACCGTTCTCCTCCACGGTGAACTCTCTGGGTCTTTCTCTGGTGCTTCTCTCCCCACTGAATTCTCCAGTGTTCTCCCTGGTCAGCTCTCTCAAGTGCTGGTTTCCTGTATCTTTCCTTCCAGCGTGCTGCTGCGTATGCTGCCTCGTCCTGGTACTCCTGTTCCTGTTGCCCTCTCTCTGACTGTTCTCTCTGTCCGTCCTCTCCTCCAATATTTCCCTGGGTTTATAAGAGTGCACTGCCCTTCCCCCAGGTGTCTCTCATTAATTTCCAAGCCTGCCCTTGGATTAGCAGAGCTTGGGTGTGTCCTGTCCTCAGTAGCTACATGTTTTTTTTTCTCTGCCTGCAGTTTGAGAGCTACTGATTCCTTGCCTGTCTCTTTCTTTAAAGGTAAATGTCTGATTTTCTTCCAATTCCATAGACTCAACCATACTCTCCTCATCACACTACTCTAAAACACTGGTTTGTTCTTCACAGATGAAGGAAGGTCTCAGCAATCTAGGGCTGGTATCAAAGCATAGTACTAGCTCAACAGCACTTAATATGCCAAGCCCATTTCACATCAGTGATCTCCAACACCACAACCCCCAAACCAGTTTACAAGAAAGAGCCACATAGAAAACTTAACTTAGCAACACTTCAACTGCATGCGGCCCTTTCAACCCCAACGCCTCCATTAAAGCGCTTATGAGCATTTTGCCAAACACATTGCTTCTTCAGGGGAAAATACCCAACTCATAAGGTTCCTGCACGATAACAACTAGCTCTGCGGTGACCAAACATATTGCCACCAACAAACAAACTTCATGCGGTCCTTTCTCTATCAGGTGTATGGGTAGTTCTTCTGCCTATGTTCACCCATTTTACATTTTTCTTCCCACCCCACCTTCCCCCTCTGCCATCCCATGCCTGTCCCCCCCCCCCATAAAGTATGAATATTGCATAGTCATAGTGACAACTTAAGTATCCCTATTTTAGTGTTGTATTCTGGGAAGGAAGAAATCCTTTGTGGCACAAGCATATCGAGGCTTACATCTTTATTCCCTTCACAAGTGCTACCCTCCCCTCATTTAAAGTTCTATGTCTCCAACCTGAGTGCCTACCTCTCATTTATCTCTAACCTACCAAATCTACGTATTGATTGTGGCATGTGCTGTGATTAATGTATTGATACATTGATTGTGCTTATAATAGAGCATGGTATTTAATCTTAGTTCAGGGACACTTACCATCTTGCATTTGCAGTAGGGCTTACATTGGATCATCACCTTCACATTTCCGCCTACATTCCTTCATTCAATAATTAGGCAGAAATGTGAAGGCGATTATCCAATAATTATCCAGTAGGCACTAGTTCAGTATTCAGCTTCTCAGTCTAGAGGATAATGTTTGGATATAAGGTTCCCATACATTTAGGAAACGTTCCCAAAGCTGGGCTGATCCTCTTGATTGTTCCTATTCAAATAACATATGCTGATGTAGGGCTAACTTCTGGTCCCACTGCCTGTCCTTCTGGGCTCAGCCAAATGCCTGAAATACATTTATGTGCTAACATCGTCGATATACATATCCATTTCATCTCCATGCCCCCTCCCCTTATTGGACAATCTGTCCAGTCCTGCTCCAGGTCGAGAACCACTATTTGAGGGCTCAGTGTTGGTGGAGTCTTTAGTACCTTGCTCAGGTAATCATTCACATGTGTCCAAAATTTTGTTATTACCAGGCATTTCCAAAACATATGGCCTAGGGATGCCTTGGGTGTTTTACAACATAGACAATCCAGAAAGTCTGCAATTCCAGCTCTATATGCCCAAATGGGGGCAAAATGAAGCCTCCAAATTATTCAAAATTGCATTTCTCTTAAGGCATCTTTGGTCGTTAATCCAGGGTCTTGGCTAGTGCACTGAGTACCTCAGCTCCATCAAAAGAAACCTCCAAGTCCACTACCCATTGGTCCACCAGCCCCATCAGGTCAGGCGCTGGCTCCATAGCCAGTAAACTTTTCCATATATCTGCAATGCGGACTTGGCCTTCCCCTCCAGCCATCAATACCTCTTCTTTCGGGTTAAGATTTGTTGCTTTATGCCTTCCTGCGGTAGTGATTGAACATAACTCCACACCTGCAGATACAGAAAAATGTCCTTCATTGAAAGGGCAAATTGCTCGTGTACTGCAGGGAATGGCAGCATCTCCCCAAACTCTGTCATCACCTGTTCTACCCCTTCCTATCTACGCTCTTGCCACTGTTGATATATTTGTCCAGTCATGCCTGGTCGAAAGGCTGGATTTCCCCACAATAGAAGGAATGGTGTGGTCTCTGGTGACCATCCCATTTTGAGACATAGAGCGCGCCACCCCTTGTATGTTGAGGTAATTAGCATATCCTTTGGCAGCCTGGGTGAAGTTAGAGGAACATGTAGTATATATCTGAGTCACAGTGGAGCCACCAACGCCCGTTCAGATTCCAGAGGAGTATAGTCCTCTAACTCATAGAGCCAAACTATGTTCCACCAAATTCTTGTGGTGGCAATTGGGAGCAGAAACTACAGTTTTTGGAACAGTTTTGGATTTTCAAATTATCAACAGTATCCCCTGGTGATTTGAATCAGGAACTGGATTGGGCAAGCCTTTTGTGATGTATCAGTGGCTGATTGGTTCAGTATGCTCTGCATTCATTGGTTCAATTCGTCATGTGCTTTAAATATCAGCTGAGTTTTGAAAGCATCCATATTGTTTGGTTACTTCAGGACATCATTATTGTGCTTCTCGGAGCGTTGAAACAGGGCATTTATAGTTGGCATGCCCTAAACGGAGTACTGTGTCCGCTGTTAAACCGCATTATATTTTTTTTGCAAAGGATTGCGGTTGAGCATTGCAGTTTTGGAGAATCTATGCTCAGCTTAATGAATGGATCCAGGACATTTGGAGTCATAGTAACATAGTAAGTGACGGCAGATAAAGACCAGCATGATCCATCTAGTCTGCCGAGCAAGATGGCAAGAGTAGGTGCACCTGTCGCTCTGTGCAGGCCACCCCTCCCCATGTCTTTGTTTAGGGGTGAACCCACCACTCCATGTAGGACACCCATATTTGTTGAGACGTTAGATGGTTCAGAAGTTAGATGGTACCGTTTATTTAGTTTTTATCCTGTTGCTGTAAAGGGATCCACTGAGTTTGTCCCATGCCGTTTTGAATTCCATCACCGTGTTTGCCCCCACCACTTCCATCAGGAGGGCATTCCAAGCATCCACTACCCTTTCAGTGAAGATATATTTCCTGACATTGCCTTTCAATTTACCACCTTGCAGCTTCATGTTATGCCCTCTATTTTTACAGCTTCCCCGTCTTTGGAAGAGGTTTGTTTGTTCATCATTTCTCTTTAAGTATTTAAAGGTCTGAATCATATCTCTCCTGTCCCTCCTCTCCTCCAAAGTGTACATATTTAGGACTTCAAGTCTCTTCTCATAAGGCTTCTGACACAGGCTCCAAAGGTAGAGGCCTTCTACCTAGGGGGCAAGAGACCTGTGAAACGTTTTCAATAGGTGTTAACACCAGGTGGCAGGTCAAAGGGCCATTTTGAAAGACTCCTTCTATCCAAGCAAGGACTGTTAATCATCCAGGAAGTTGGTCACAGCTTACCTCAGCAATACAGGCATAAATAGCTCAACCAGAGTTCTGTGATCCTCAGTCTTGAAGGACTAGAAAAGGGGACTGCTACTTCTGGAGAGAGATCTGCAATTGTGAGTATATACTTCTGGGAATTTTCTGAAATGAATAATTTCTATTAAAGCTATTTAATCTGTGAACCCACTATTTTTTCTTAAATCAGTCAGAGCCTAGTAGCAGCAGTTTAAGTTTAAATTTAAAACACAGAAGGGAACTTTCTGGTTACATTTCATACCCAGCAGAGAGCTTGTAGTTTTAATTTAATAGTCACTCAGGGCCTAGTATCAGCAAAGTACTTTTAGTTTAAATTTAAAACACAGAAGAGAGCTTTCTGGTTAAATTTGGAACCCAGCAGAGAGCTTGTAGTTTAAATTTCATAATAAGTTACAGCCTAGCAGCAGCAAAAAGCTATAATTAAAATCAAATAAGAATATAGCTTACCTCAGCAGCACAGGGCAGGGTACTGTGTAGCAACCCTCTTTTAATAAGTGTTATTTCCCTCCCCCCCTCCCCACACCCACCCTCCCCTGGGATAATCGTAGCTTTATAGGTACTTACACATCTTAAAAGAGAGGAGGTGCTCTCAGGTGAAGCTCGTTACCCAAATCAGTCATACACTAAGGACCTGGAGCTTCAGGTGAACAAGGTATATTAAACGTATTAGGTACAGTTTTATTGGTATAAATATCCATAGCAACCCTTAGTAAGTAAAGAACTTAAAGATTTAAACAAAAACTTAAAACTAAGATGCAGACAGCAGTCCAGCAGCGAGATGGGGGCTTTCCAGTCTTTTGCATTGAGTGTCACATGTATGATTTTCTCCCAGTTGGTGAGATGTCTTACGTGTGCACTAGGTGCAAGGAGTTCTTTGCTCTCAGGGAATGAGCCCGTTCTCTAGAGGCTAGAGTACCAGACTTGGAAAACATAAGAAAGACAGAGAGGTACATAGACGAGACCTACAGGGATATAGTCCTGAAGTCCCATCTCCAGTCTGGCAGCATCCCTGTTGCCATGGAGGAGAGAGGTCACGTGACAGGAGAGCATCACCCTGGTGTGGCAGGAAGTGGTCCTGTAACTAGGACCTGTCCTCCAGGTGATGTAAAACCCTTTCACACCGAGGAAGTTTCTCCAGGGCCATGTGCCCATGAGGGAAGGGTTAGGACAGCCGTTATAGTTGGTGATTCGATCATTAGGCATGAAGATAGCTGGGTGGCTGCTGGACATGAGGATCGCCTGGTAACATGCCTGCCTGGTGCGAAGGTAGTGGACCTCACGCGCCACCTAGATAAGGTCTTAGATAGTGCTGGGGAGGAGTCTGCTGTCTTGGTACATGTCAGTACCAATGACATAGGAAAATGTGGTAGGGAGGTTCTGGAGGCTAAATTTATGCTTTTAGGTAGGAAGTTGAAATCCAGAACTTCCAGGGTAGCGTTCTCCGAAATGCTTCCCGTTCCACGTGCAGGACCCAAAAGGCAGGCAGAGCTCTGGAGTCTCAATGCGTGGATGAGACAATGGTGCAGAGATGAGGGTTTTGGATTTGTTAGGAACTGGGGAACATTCTGGGGAAAGGAGGGGCTCTTCTGAAGGGATGGGCTTCACCTTAACCGGGATGGAACCAGACTGCTGGCATTAACCTTTAAAAAGGAGACAGAGCAGCATTTAAACTAGATAATAGGGGAAAGCCGACAGTCGCCCAAGAGTGTATGGTTTGGAAGAATGTATCCTTGAAGGATACTACCAAAAGCAGCGAGGTTCCAAAAAAGAGTAAAGTAGCCCAAATGCCCTCGAGTATGGAGCAGACAGATCTTAAAGATCCCAAAATTACCCATGTCTACCAATAGCCAAATTAATATGAATAAAATACAGTCTCTAAAATGCTTGTATGCAAATGCTAGAAGTCTAAAAAATAAGATGGGAGAGTTCGAATATATAGCACTAAATGAGAGGTTAGATATGATTGGAATATCAGAGACATGGTGGAAGGAGGACAACCAGTGGGATACTGTGATGTTGTTGTTAAGTGCCGTCGAGTCGGAGTCGACTCATGGCGACCCTCTGGATAGCTATCCTAAATTGTGTTCGGTCTTCAGTCAGGCGGCTTATTGTTGACAGACTGGTACCCGTAGCTGCTGTTATTGTATCGATCCATCTCATTGCTGGCCTTCCTCTTTTGCGTTGACCTTCTATCTTGCCAAGCATGATGTCCTTCTCTAATGATCTCTCTCTCCGCATGATGTGTCCAAAGTATGAAAGTCGAAGTTTTGTCATCTGAGCTTCTAAAGAAAGCTTAGGTTTGATCACCTCTAGTACAGACTGGTTTGTTCTTCGGGCAGTCCATGGTATACACAATATTCGCCGCCAGCACCATAATTCAAAGGCATCAATTTTCTTCCTGTCTATCTTTTTCACTGTCCAGCTTTCACATCCATATGATGTTATTGAAATACCATGGCTTGAACAAGTCGAATTTTTGTATGGAGAGACATCTCTGCTCTTGAGAATCTTATCTAGGTCTTTCATAGCCATTCTGCCAAGAGCAATGCATCGTCTGATTTCTTGACTGCTTGTTGCTTCTTTATTGATAGTTGATCCAAGTAGGTTAAAGTTATTCACAATTTCAATTTCTTCTCCTTCGACGATGAACCTGTTGATTATGCCAGTTGTCATGATCTTTGTCTTCTTTACATTAAGGTGCAGGTGAGACTATCTTCTTTGATTGTGAGAAGCAAATGTTTCAGATCATCTTCACTTTCCGCCAGTAAAGTATACTGTGATACCTGGGTACAAATTATATCGTAATGATAGAAACATAGAAACATGATGACAGAAAAAGACCACATGGCCTATCTAGTCTGTCCTTCCATAACAACAACTACAACAGTCCACTTTTTACTTTTAGAGATCCTCTGTGTTGGTCCCATGCTTTTTTGAATTCAGTTACTGTCCTCATCTCTACCACCTCCACTGGGAGACTATTCCATGGATCCACTACTCTTTCTGTAAAGAAATATTTCCGCATATCACTCCTGAATCTATCTCCCTTCACTCTCATCCCATGTCCCCTCATAGCAGAACTTGCTTTCAATTGAAAGAGGCTCTCTCCCTGAACATTTATGCCACGGAGGTATTTAAACATCTCAATCATATCACCTCTATCCCGCCTTTCCTCTAAGGTGTACATATTAAGATCCTTAAGTCTGTCCTTATATGCTTTATAATGAAGCCCATTAATCATTTTAGTAGCAACCCTCTGCACCGACTCCATCCTGTTCACATCCTTTTGAAGGTGTGGTCTCCAGAATTGCACACCATACTCCAAATGAGGTCGCACCAAAGACTTATACAGAGGCATTATCACCTCCTTTTTTCTGCTAGCCATTCCTCTCCGTATGCACACAAGCATCCTTCTAGCTTTTGCTGTCGCCTTTTCTACCTGTTTAGCTACTTTAAGGTCAAATTGGTGGAGGGGTTGTGCTCTATATTAGAGAGGGCATTGAGTCAGAAAGGATTAAAGTTTTGCAGGAAACAAAATTTGCTGTAGAATCTCTATGGATTGAAATTTCATGTAAAAAGGGGAAGGTGATGGCAGTGGGGGTGTACTATTGACCGCCTGGCCAGAATGAACAAATGGATGATTTAAATGCTCAAAGAAAGCAAGGAAGCTAACAAAAGTTACAGCGCAGTAATAATAATGGGTGATTTCAATTACCCCGGTATCGACTGGGTCAGTGTCACGGCAGGACATGCTAGGGAGATAAAGTTCCTACATGACATAAATGGCTGCTTCTTGGAGCAGCTGGTTCAGGAACCGACCAGAAGGGAAGCCATATTAGAGCTAGTCCATAGTGGAACACCAGATCTAGTGCAAGAGATAAGGGTGTTGGGGCCACTTGGCAATAGTGATCATAGCATGATCACCTTTGATTTAGTTAGTGGAGGAGGGATAGTAAGGAAATCCACAGTACTACCTTTTAACTTTCGAAAGGGAGACTATGATAAAATGAGGAAAATAGTTAAGAAAAAACTAAAAGGAGCAGTTGCAAAGGTAAAAGACTTACATCAAGCTTGGGTTTTGTTGAAAAATACTATCTTGGAAGCCCAGACCAGCTGTATTCCATGCTTTAAGAAAAGTGGAAGAAAGTCCAAAAAACTGCCATCATGGTTTAAAGGTGAGGTCAGAGAGGCTGTTGTTGCCAAAAAAGCATCTTTCAGGAAATGGAAAAAAGAGCCAAATGACAAAACCTGGAAACAGCACAAGCACTGGCAAGTCAAATGCAAGGCATTGATAAAGCAGGCAAAGGGAGAATTTGAGAAGAAGCTTGCTGCGGAATAAAGATTTTTTCAAGTACATTCATAGCAAAAAACCTGTGAGAGAGTCAGTTGGTCCATTAGATGATAGAGGAGTTAAAGGGACACTAAGAGGCGACAAGGTGATAACGGAGAGACTGAATTAATTCTTTGCTTCGGTCTTTACTGAGGAAGATGTAGGGATGTTACCCATGACTGAAGTGGTATTTAAAGGTGTAGAAGAATTGAAGGAAATATCTATACATCGGGAAGATGTATTGCAACTATTAGATAAACTGAAGAGTAGCAAATCACCTGGGCCGGATGGTATACATCCAGGGGTGTTGAAAGAACTGAAATATGAGATTGCAGACCTGCTATTAGTAATCTGTGAACTATCATTAAAATCATCTCTTATACCTGAAGATTGGAGGGTCGCCAATGTAACACCAATTTTTAAAAAGGGTTCCAGGGGTGATCCAGGAAACTACAGACCGGTGATCCTGACGTCAGTACCGGGAAAAATGGTAGAAACCATCATAAAGAATAAAATTACTCAGCATGTAAATAGTCATAGCCCAATGGGAGACAGCCAACATGGCTTTAGACAAGGAAGATCTTGTCTTACTAATCTGTTATGTTTTTTTGAAAGTGTGACTAAACAGGTGGACAAAGGTGAGTCGGTTGATATAGTGTATCTGGACTTTCAGAAAGCCTTTGATAAGGTCCCTCATCAGAGACGTTTGGCAAAATTAAAGAGTCATGGGATAGGAGGCAGTGTACTACTGTGGATCAGGAACTGGTTAAAAGATAGAAAGCAGAGGGTTGGGCTAAATGGCCAATTTTCCCAATGGAGAAAGGTGAATAGTGGTGTACCCCAGGGATCTGTGCTGGGTCCGCTGCTTTTTGACATATTCATAAATGACCTGGAAAGTGGAATAACGAGTGAGGTTATCAAATTTGCAGATGACACAAAACTATTTAAAGTTGTTAAAACCCAAGAGGATTGTAGAAAATTGCAAGAGGATCTTGATAAATTGGAAGACTGGGCATCAAAATGGCAGATGAAATTTAATGTGGACAAGTGCAAAGTTACGCACCTAGGGAAGAACAACCCAAACTATGGTTACACGATGCAAGGTTCCACATTAGGAACCACCACCCAGGAAAAAGATTCAGGCGTCATTGTGGATAACATGTTAAAACCCTCGGCCCAGTGTGCAGCGGCAGCCAAATGAGCAAATAGAATGCTAGGTATCATAAGGAAAGGAATGGAAAATAAAACAAAAGATATTATAATGCCTCTATATCGTTCCATGGTGAGACCGCACCTTGAATATTGTGTGCAATTCTGGTCGCCATATCTTAAAAAGGATATAGCGTTATTAGAAAAGGTTCAGAGAAGAGCCACCAAAATGGTAAAGGGGATGGAAGGATACCCCTATGAAGAAAGGCTAAAAATGTTAGGGCTCTTTAACCTGGAAAAGACACGGCTGAGGGGAGATATGATAGAAGTCTATAAATTAATGAACGGAGTGGAACGGATAAACGTAGATCGATTGTTTACGTTATCAGAATATAGAAAGACTAGGGGACATGCAATGAAGCTACAGGGTAAACTATTTAAGACTAATAAAAGAAAATATTTTTTCACTCAACGTATAATCAAACTCTGGAATTTGTTGCCGGAGGATGTAGTAAAGGCTGTTAGTGTAGCTGGGTTTAAAAAAGGTTTGGACAAGTTCCTGGAGGAAAGGTCCATAAACCATTATTAAGAAGGGACCCAGGATATCAATGCTTGAACCAATACAAGCATTGTGGAACCTGTGTCCTTTGGGGAAACTGCTAGGTAAGTATGACCTAGATTGGCCACTGTTGGAAACAGAATACTGGGCTTGATGGACCTTGGTCTGACCCAGTATGGCATATCTTATTTTCTTATGTCACTTTTCTCTGAACAGTGTCCAGTCTTTTTACATCTTTTTCAAGATATGGTCTCCAAAACTGAACACAGTATTCCAAGTGAGGCCTCACCAGTGACTTGTACAGTGGCATAAGTACCTCTTCCTTTCTGCTGATAATCCCACTTTGTATGTAGCCCAACATTCTCCTGGCTTTTGCCACCGTCTTGTCGCACTATTTTGCCACCTTGAGATCATCTGAGATAATCACACCAAGGTCTTTCTCCTGAACCGTGCATACCAACCTCTTGTCCCTATCGTGTACATTTCCCTTGGATTTCTGCTAGCCAAGTGCATGACCCTGCACTTTTTCGCATTAAATCGTTGTTGCCAAGCATTAGACCAGTCTTCCAGCTTTTGTAGATCTTTTCTCATGTTAATCACTCCCTCAGGGGAGTCCACTCTGTTGCAAATTTTTGTGTCATCTGCAAAAAGTCTGTCAGTCAACCAATTTCTAATCCAGTTTACCATCTTGGGACCCATCCCCAAGCTACTGAGTTTATTGACAAGCCTCCTATGAGGAACAGTATCAAAGGCTTTGCTGAAATCCAGGTAGATGACATCCATTGCATGCCCCTGATCTAGTTCCTTGGTCACCATGTCAAAGAACTCAATCAGATTTGTTTGGCAAGACCGTCCTTCGGTAAAACCATGTTGCCTCGGATCTTGCAACCTGTTGATTTTGAGAAAGTTCACTATTCGCTCTTTCAGGATGCCTCCATTACTTTTCCCACCACCGAGGTAAGGCTCACGGGCCTGTAGTTTGACACTTCTTCCCTGTCACCACTTTTGTGTAGAGGTACAACATCAGCCATTCTCCAGTCCTGAGGAATCTCTCCTGTTTCCAAGGATCTGTTGAAGACATCCTTTAAAGGTCCTTCAAGAACCTCTCTGAGCTCTTTCAGTATCCTGGGATGTATCCCATCCGGTCCCATGGCTTTGTCCACTTTCAGTTTAGGAAGTTTTTCTAACACCTCATCTTCTGTGAATGATGTGGTATCTACTTCATTCCCATTTTTATATTTGGGAGTCAGAGCTGGTCCATCTCCAGGATCTTCTTTAGTAAAAACAGATCAGAAGTATTTGTTTAGCAATTTCGCTTTTTCAATGTCACTTTCCACGAGTCCTTTCCCAGTACTTCTGAGTTCCTGCAATTCCAACTCTGATCTTCTTCCTTTCCCGAATATACCTGAAGAAAGTTTTGTCACCACCCTTAACATCTTTAGCCATCTTTTCCTCTGCCTTTGATTATACTATCCTTATTTCTCTTTTAGACTCTTTGAGCTTGATCTTGTATTCATTTCTGTGTTCTTCTGTTTGCAAGCTTTTGAATTTTGCGAAAGCTGTGTTTTTTGCCTTTATTTGAGCAGCCACCTCTTTGGAAAAACAAATAGGTTTCCTTCTCCTCTTGTTTTTATTTACTTTTCTTACATATTTATCTGTTCCCCCTTTTATTGCCACCTTTAGTTTAGCCCATTGCAATTCCACTTCCCTTATCTCCTTCCACCCCGTCATCTCCTCCTTTAAGTACTCGGCCATTTTATTGAAGTCAGTGTTTTTGAAGTTTAGGACTTTGAGCTTGCTATGATTGGCCTGTACCATGACTTTTATCTCAAACTACACCGTGTGATGGTCGCTGTTGCTCACAGGGGCACTCAGACATTCGACACACTATCACCGTTGGTGAGCACTACATCCAGCGTTGTGCTTTCCGTGGTCGGTTCCATCACCATTTGTCTAAGTAATGCATCTTGGAGAGCATCCACAATTTTTTTTCTTCTTTCCAGATGTACAGAAGGAGTAATCCAATCCACATCAGGTAGATTAAAGTCACCCAATATGATTGCTTCCCCTTTTGTTGCTATCTTGGCAATATCTATAATCAATTCGTTATCTCTATCTTCAGTTTGAGTCGGAGGTCTGTAGACTACAGCAATATGGATGACAGTGCCATCTCCTCTTTCCAACGCAATCCAGAGCACTTCTTCTTTTCCCCATGTCCCCTGCATTTCAGTAGCTTTAATATTGCTTTTGACATACAAGGCTACTCCTCCTCCTTTTCCATTTTCTCTTGTCTCTTCTGAATAGATTATAGCCAGCTATGGCTATATCCCAATCATGCGATTCATTAAACCATGTTTCTGTAATGGCCACGATGTCCAAATCTATTTCCACCATTAGGGCTTCCAGGTCCAGAATTTTGTTGGCTAAGCTTCGAGCATTTGTGTTCATTGCTTTCCAGCATTTATCTGGCTTGTGTGTATTTTGAATTGGTTTTCTTCTGCCCACTTCTTCCCACTTGTTTTTGATGTGTGGTTTAAAAGTGTGGCTGTTTCTGATGTTATTCTGCTTTTGCAGGGGGTGGCATGCAGATGTTGACCTTCCACATCTGTCACCCCCTTTTCCTAGTTTAAATGCATATCCACATACTGCTTGAAGTTTTCACTTAGGTTTCTTTTCCCTGTGACAGAGAGATTTAGTCCATCAGCACAGTATAGTCTCTTGTTGGTCCATCTGTTGCCCCAGTTGCCAATAAATCTGAATCCTTCTTGTTTGCACCAGGTCTGGAGCCATGTATTAAAGTTGTTAATGTGATGCATCCTTTTTGTCCCCTTACCAAGAACAGGTAGAACTTCTGAGAATGCAACAGTGTTAGCAATGGGCTTGAGTTTCTCTCCCAGAGATTGGAAGTCCTTTTGGGCTGTAGAGGCACTGTTTCTAGCCAGGTCATTTGTGCCCAAGTGGATAATTACTGCAAGTTTGGAGTGTTCACTTTTTGCGCTAAGTATTTCAACAACTTGGTTTGTATTCCTGCTGGCTGAAGAGCCTGGTAGGCACATGACTATCTTCTCTCCTTTGAACTGTGTTCCCAAGTTGGTGCCTCTGATGATGGAATCTCCAAGTAGTAGTAGTTTTCTGTTTGGTGAGGTTTTCTTCTTATTTGGTGCTTTAGCAGGAGATTGGGCATTGTCTGACTCATTTAACGGCACCTTCAGTTTCTTTGGATTGGGCATCCTCATTAGCCAAGGCAGAGAAGGCATTGTGCAGGGATATCTCTTGATATATAGGATGTCTCTGTGTTACAGGTCGAAATCTACCAGAACCCACTGTGATCCATTTGTTCCTGTGTTGTTTGATTCTTTGTGGGAGCGGTGGTGGACTTTGTTCAGTTTGTATCCTAGAAGAGGTGCTCTTCATTGCAGCCAGTTCTTCCCTCAGTAGAGACACTTCTTTATGCATGGCAGCTAGGTCTTTCCTTAGTAGAGTCAGTTCTTCATGCATGGCATCTGACTTTAGGCATATAGGACAAGCTCTTAGGCTCCAAATGATTTGTCTTTGAATGAAAGTACCACAGTTTTTGTACTGAATACACGACATGTTGATTAAGCAGTCCCAGAAGAGGAAGAAGAAGAAAAGATGAAGAAGATGTGGGCTTTAACCCAAGTTAGGAACGATAGATGGCACATATGTGACCACTATATAGGCGATGTAGCCCCTGGGGTGGGTGGGGTAAGGGGTAGGGTGAGTGGGAGCCTAAGTGTCTCTGGCCAGTAGGCTGTTCCTGAACTGTGGGCACACACAATGGAGTAGGTAAGGGAACCCACCAATAAGGGCAAATAGATAGATAAGTATGTGGAGACAAACAGGCAGACAGGTAGAACTCACAGTTAAGCAGCAAATTCAGCAAATATCACCTTTTGGGGGATGTCTGGAAAGCACTCCTCTTCTCAAGGAACAGAAAGGCAATCTGAGCAAGCCCACATGAAGAACAGGAAATGGAGGTCTACAACAATACCTCAGCAGGGGGGAGGGGTAGTGACTCAGGTAGACTAAGAGAAAGATAGTTTAAAACTCTACAGCAATGGAGTAGGTAAGGGAACCCACCAATAAGGGCAAATAGATGGATAAATATGTGGAGACAAACAGGCAGACAGATAGAACTCACAATTAAGCAGCAAATTCAGCAAAAATCACCTTTTGGGAGAGCTCTGGAAAGCACTCCTCTTCTCAAGGAACAGAAAGACAATCTGAGCAAGCCCACATGCAGAACAGATAAGTTTATTAAGTCTACTGATTTGGATGGAGGTGTCTTTTCACACAATTCTTGAGTTAAGTTTGTGTAAGGCACATAGTTATATTTTTGCACATTTTTAATATAGGTTCACTGTTTAATTTTAAGTAAACTTTTATTCGAGTAAAAAGGATGAGTTGCCACAAGAGGAGATTTCCTCAAGACAAATTTTCCAACAATTAATATTACAGTGCTCGGCTATCACACCTCTCGGTTTCTTTTCATAATTATTTTGAGTGGTTGGTGTTTAATTTTGAGCTGTTTATTTGATACAATCTAGTCAAGACAGACAGTACAATAGATGAGAACAAGGGGCAGAAGGAGAACATGACCGTGAAAATCATGAAATGACATCAACACAGACCACAAGCACGAATATAACTATATAACAAAATTCACAGCAAACTGATAATATGCTTATTCCAGGAGCAGTAAAGTACAGACTAGCACTGGCCACTATTTTTCTTACTACTAGTACTTCTACTACTACTACATTTCATTTGTATAGCGCTACAAGGCATACCGTCAAGTTGCTTGCATTTCCAAAGACTTGTTCCCTCTGGTATAGGATTAGAAAAGATATCTAAAAGAAACATCACCACCAAAACAATAAAGCAGACAAACTACTGAGGTCCTTCTCTGGAAAACCTGCTGTTTTCCTGAATTCATTTTAATAGAAGTACAGTTTAGTCCTATTTCACTCTCTCTTCTTCCTTGTAGTCTGCAGGTTGGAATTTTTTTCCTTTTTCTCTGTCCAGCATAATAGGTTAAATAGCATAACTCTCCCTTTTGCTTTCTGCTACGTCAAATACAGGAGATTGGATCCAGACCTAATGAGAGAGGGGAGAAGGGGAGGATGCTTGACCCCAGGGCCCTGGCCTCAGCCTTTCTTGCAGCACCCACACACACTCTAGGATGGTTGCATCCTGTCATTTCTGATCTGGAAGTTTTGAAGGGGGCGGGACGCAGCTAACCCAGGGTGTATGTGAGTGGTTATAACTGAAAACCTTCAATTCCAATTTGAAGGGAGGGGGTATTGAGGTTTCCCAGTTATAACCAAAAATCAGTAGCCCTTATTATGAGCAAGCTCTCCTTCTCCTTGGCTCCTTATTTTATTTTTTAATATTTTTGTAATGTTTTTGTACTAGTACAAGCTCCTGACTTCAATAGGTACGCTCTATCAGGGCTAGCTCCAGGGATCGTCTTCAGCCTTACATCCCTCCCACCCGCCTTCCAGATTTTGATAATTAAACACAACAATCATGATCATCTGAACACCACCCTTCCAGCAACAATCCTGTAAAAATGCAAAATTGGACATCATGGGCCCGATTTTCAAAAGGCATTTACACGGTTTACAACCCAGTAAACCATGTAAATGACTTAAATCAGGATAGTCAATTTCACCTACATGGTTAGTGCCATTGAATATCCCTTTCTAACTCTTCTATTCTCCCCGATGCTATCCGGTTAGCATTGGGGCATGTTGGGGGGCATTCCAAGGTGGCGTGGAGGCAGTGACAAGCAATAACCGGCAGCAGCAATTTGCATGCTGCCTGGTTAGTGATCTGCACTGAAAAGATAGGTGAGGAAAACCATTGCCTATCTTTTAGGCACAGGAGCTAGCCAGGCAGCATCCAATATCGTTGCTGCCCAGTTAGCTTGGGTGGCTTCCGGTGTGTGTGTCAATCCCCGGATATTCAATGCCATCACTGCGGCATTGAATATCAGGGTTAGAGTCGGCACATAGCCCTTTGAAAATTAGCCTAGCTCAATATCGGGCCCCATACCTTTAAATAATAAACTTTGCTTTGTAAGTATGTGTGTGCCCCCTTGTCTTGCAGATAAAGACTGATGGCTCTTTGAGTTTGTGTGGTTGTCAGAAACTATTGTTTTGCTTTGACAGCTGCTGCTTTTTGCTGCTTCCCAGAAGCTACTGCCCTAGGTGACCTCCTAGTCTTGTCTACTACTTCTACCGCTTATCATTTATATAGTGCTACAAGGCATACAGTACGAGTATGCAGTACTGTACACATATATGTAAGAGATAATCCCATCTCGTTTCAACAGAGCTGACAATCTTTTCAAGAAAGAGATAGGCAAACACAACAGGCAGGGAACTAGGGTGGTACTAAGAGGAAATGGTTATAACACACAAAGTTGGTAAACAGGAGAATAAAGGAATCAGGATCCAAAAACAGCCTTGAAGAGGTGTCTTTTTAGCTTGGATTTGAATATGACCAGAGATGGAGCCTGATATACTGACTCAGGTATTCATATGGTGCAGACAGGGCTGGCACAAGGAGATGAGGCGTCCTAGATGAACCTCATCCCTTGCACACCCCTCCAGTGCCCATTGCCAACACTGCCACCCCTCTCCGGGATGTGCAGCAATAGCAATGGGAACCAGCAGCCGTGAGGCGCCTACCTTTAAATTTCAGTGCTACAGGACTGTTTGCTTCCTCCCCTCAGATACCTGATGTGACTGCCTACTTCATCCAAATGCTAGCATTGGCCCTGGGTGCAGCAAGGTTGAATGAATGAAGTCGGGAGTTGGCAGTAGAAGAGATCAGTGATAAATGTGATTTGCCTGATGAGCAGAGTTCCTGAGGAGGGGTGTTGGGAGCGATAAGAGAGGAGATAATGAGGCACCATAGAACGAGTGCACTTGTAGGTCAGCAGGAGAAGTTTGAACCGGATGCGGCAATGGATAGTGAGCTAATGAAGTGACTTGAGAAGAGCGATTACGTGAGCATACAGTAGCTACATTGGCTGAAGATTAGCTGTGTTGCTGGATTTTGCCTAATGTTGAGCCGGCCCAGCTCTCTATATATATCTCCAGACTTAAAAAGCTTTCCACTTCTCACATGCAGCTTGTGTACTAGCCGCACGCACATTTTTGGGGGTCATGGTCCTCACGGGGTAGCTCATCAGGCGGATAGCTTTCTCCCAATAGGGATCTGCCTCTTACAGAAATCTTAATTCTTCTTACTAGTCAATCTACTTCAAGAATAGTATCTCTCTCTCTCAGATTCCTCATCTTCCATGCCTTCACTCCTGTATTTTCTCTGAGGCAACTATAACAATCAAAAATCCCCTCTCTACTTTGGTATGGGTATTAACCAGCATCCAACCTCCACTGACACTGGAGCACTGCCTCCCATCTGTCAGCCTAGAGGAAAAAAGAGAATAGAAAGAAAACCAATTTTCTTCCAAAATCTCTGCCCTATGTACTCTCTGGTCCCCTCGAGCTCTTGCCATGGATCTCCTTACAGAGAATTCAGCTAGAACCCTGGTTCACAACCCAGTCCTGATCTATCCCCTAGCCAATCTGGTTTTTAGGATATCCACAATGAATATTCCAACAGCAGACAATCCAGGTCACAGGTACCTGACATACCCCAAAAGTAGTCAGTTCCATGCTACTTATCCCCAGCAATAAGCAGTGTTTTTCTCCTAGACTACCTTAATAACTGTTTATGGACCTTTCCTCCAGGAATTTGTCCATACCTTTTTAAAACCCAGCTACACTACCTGCTTTTACTACATCCATGGGCAATGAGTTCCAAAGGCTAATCAAACGTTGAGAGAACTAGTTTTACTTCCATTGACTGCAACCAAAAGGTATGTTTGAATGTAATGGAGTAAATCGAGGACTGGCTCAGCCTGTCTCTGAAGACCTGGAACCATCTGCGAATGCTATATTGTGTGAAATATTCATTCCCTATGTAACTTGTTTCTGTTTTCACAGTTACGGCCAAGTCAGGAAGTTCTTCTAGCTAATGTGCCTAGCTGTGATTCACAAACAGAAAAATCCCAAGCCACAGGGGACTGTCATTATTTTTAGTGTTTATTTTAACAGCTTTTATTTTCTCCTCTTGCATTTGATTGCACCCCTCCTCAAAGTAGAGAAAGCTCACTCTTTTTAGCAAGGATCAAAGGGATGAATGCAGTCTTTATAATATCAACATAAGCCTGAAGGCTGTATGTGGGTGGGAACAAGACTATTCTGAGGGACATGGATTACGCCTCCACTTCACTGGCAAGGGTTACATTTCCGATGAAAGTCCTGCCACGCTATTCACTAAAAATAGGTTATATCTGGTATTAACATCTCATTAGTTTCTTTAATACAGTATGTTATTTCCCCCCTAAACCCACCTCCCTCTCTTGTGCTGAATCCTGAAGCAGGGTGGCATGATTAGCACTCTTCGCTCTAGCATACGCCTTCCTGATGCAATCTTGTAGATAGCCTCATTGCGTAAACCTCTTCTCCATGTCCACGGCATGGTGTTCAAAGTCCAGATCAGATGCACACAACCTTCTTATCCAAAGATATTGGCTAGTGGGAAGATTGTATTTTAAAAACCTATTGTCAAAACTGTCAAACTTGTACGCATCCTAAAACAGGAATGGCATCTCCTCTCCTCGACAACCACATTTGCATCAAAACAGCTCACAATTGCATACAAGAGAAATTGCAATCTAGCTAACATCTTGGTTCCATCAAAGAAGAGTGGGCATACCACCTTCTGAGTTGAAGAAGATTCATCTCAAGAATAAAAATGAAGCTCTCTCCATAGAGTAATTATGGGTGCAATCATTGAGCAAAACAAAGTCTCAGCAAATGCACAAAATACGGAATTTGCAGGTTCTCTAATTACTGCTTTAAAATCGGGTACTCCACAACTCAGGTCCATTCTCTGAAATCCCATGTCCAGAACACCTGCTTCTAAAAAATCTGAAAGACAGGAGCTAAATGAACTCATTTTATCTTTATTTTGTGAAGTAAAACATACTGTTTACAGAAATTCCACCACCTACAGGGAATAATGAAATAGAAATTAAAAGTTTCATGTCCTATTAAGGCAAAGGCTCTGAGGGAAATTTCTGAAGTAGCACACTTATAATAATAGGCAATAAATAATACAGAATAGCGGGACAGATAACCTCAGTTGCTCACATGACCATGTCCGGCGCTGCCCTTGGCCCATGAAGAATGTAGTGGTCTGACCCCAGTATGGCATATCTTATGTTCTTATGAGATTGCTGTCTTGCTCCACGGTGCCTTTCAGAAAGCTTCCCAGCGCAGCCTTTGCTGCTTTTCCTCATGAAGGGTGTCCAAAGGACCCTGCTAATCCGAATGCAGTAACAGAGTATGCCTCACTTGGTCCCATGGCTCCCACCTCACCTTCTCTGGCCTTGCTTTTCCTTTTCTCTAATGATGCCTAACCTGTTACTGCTATGGATTTCAAAAAGAAGAAAGAAGCACGGGACTTTGGATTGCATGCATATGCTACATGTCTGATGTGTCCCCACTTCCTCTGATGCAACATCCTGTTACTGAGCGGCAGGGATGCATCAAACATTCTGCATGCACATGGGTTCCAAAGCCCCACAGCTGCTTTTTGTTCTGCCTCTCTGCTATCCATTGCATGCCACCATTCATCCTACAGCTGGGCCTGGCCAGCTCACTGTGCTGACCGCACTGCCCTCCCATGACTGCTGCCCTGCGTGAGAGTACGGTTTGCACAGTGGATTGCACCGCCGTGCAGATAGAAAGAGGGAAGGCCCCAGGAATGTAGAGAATGTATGCATGAAGAATTTGGTTATAACATTGTTTTGAGCTGACAAGGTAAGCCAGGCACATCTCTGAACCTTTGGCTATGAACCTGAGCCACACTTCAGAATCAGAATCCTAGCTGCAAGCTGAATCTATTACAATAGCATGTACCAAATGTATGCAGCACTGTACAGAAATATAGAAACATGATGGCAGAAAAAGACCATATGGCCTCTCTAATTTTCCCTTCCATATCAACTACAATAGTCCCCTTTTTCCCTTTAGAGATCTTTTATGTTTGTCCCTTGTTTTTTAAAATTCAGATATTGTCCTCGTCTCTACTACCTCCACTGGGAGACTATTCCATGCATCTACCACTCTTTCCTGAGTCTATCCCCTTTCACCCTCATCCTATGTCCCCTCATAGCAGAGCTTGCTTTCAATCAAAAGAGGCTCTTTTCTTGTGCATTTATGTCATGGAAGTATTTAAACATCTCTATCATATCTCTTTTATCCTGCCTTTCCTCTAATGTATACACTTTAAAGATATGTCCTCATATGCTTTATAATGAAGACCACTAACCATTTTAGTAGCCACTCTCTCTACTGACTCTATCCTGTTTATATTCTTTTGAAGGTGCAGTCTCCAGAATAGCACACAATACTCCAAATGAGGTCACACCCAGGAACGGCCCAAGGGGGGTGCGGGGCCATGTGCGGAGACTCATTTGCATAAGGGACATCATTTGCATACATATTTGCATAATGTTACCATACACTAACTTTTAGTAAACATGCCTCTTAATGAGTGTATGGATAAAGAAAGACTAAAAGATTTCTACATTACTATAATCCAGTGCCAACTGCCAGGCACATTAGGAACTACTACAAACACTGCCCATTTAGAACCCATAGCAAACCCGCCGTATCCTAACAGCACTACCAGGACTCACAAAGCACCATACCCTACCTATCAAAAGGAAACACTGCAAATATTAAACCAATACATTTCAGAGAATAGCAATACATGACCTACTGGGGAAAGAGAACAAGTGGCAATGTCAAATAGGAATTATATAAACAGAATACCTCAGCTCAGTTACACATGAACAGAACATAGACCATCACCAAACAAGAAATCACAATTTAGAAACAGGACGACAATAATTAAACTGGGAATCCCAAAAGCCAAACTTGGAATGTACAACACTGTAGAAATAAAACTATACATTAATTTGCTCTTGTACTAAACAAAGCGCAGACGTTAATGATGCACATTTACTAGAGCTGACATATTCCAATTAATAAATTCAAAATAAAGAGATATTTTTCTACCTTTTGTGCATTTTTTTTCGGCTGAAATTGCTCCAGCCACTTTCTTCTGCTTTCATCGTGTCTTCTGCTAACTCTCCATCGTCTGCTGTCCATTTGTCCTTTCTTCTCTCTTCTAGTTTTTTTCCATTCTCTCTCTACATCTGCTTTAACATACTAATCTTTCTCCTTTTGCTCTTTCCTCATTCCTATTTCATCCATTCAAATTTTACCCCTTGTAGGCGGGTTCTTACCTACAAAAGCATCCTTAACATTTACCAAGATTGTCTGGGCACATGGGACCCGTGCACCAGAAGAAACAAAACAAAAGAAACTCAGATCACAGTTACATTTCAGCAAAAATTCTGTTTTTATTTAGTACATGCAAACTTCATAAGCAGAGGAAAAAAAAGTCTGTCTTAGGGATCTGAGGGCGAGCAACATTCTCCCTCCCATCGGGGAGAGAGAAGGCCGCTGCGCTGAGCTCTGTAGCTTGCTCTCTTATATATCCTTCTCCATAGCAACTCTTGCACTGAGTCTTGTTCCGTGTGCACAAATCTGCTATACTTCCTACAAAAAGTTGTAAAGCCGTCTGCACAATTTTGAACCTTCTGCAAAAATCTGCCAGCACTGCTTGCAGAAGTTTGCTAGAGCTCTCCAGGTAGGACCCCCTCCCTCATGATTATGTCTTAGGGTCTGCAGCTGTATTCCAAGGTCTTCCTTATCTGTGCTGTGGAGCGTATCTCTCCTGCATTCCTTGGGGCCCGCTTATGGTCTTCTATTTCCCAGCACTAATTGCATCCATTCTTCAGGGATAGAGAATTTTCTGTTAATTATTTTCTGGCCTGGCCTGTATTTTGCTTTCTGGGCCTAACACTGCATATTCCTATGCAGAGTAAGGTTTCTTCCAGACTGTACTAGGCCACAGACACCTTGTTGTTCCTGGATAGCCCACTTGCTCTGTCTTCTTGTGCCATTCATGCAGGGTGCCCGTGCAAGCTGCAGGCGGCAGGATTACAGTCACAGATAGCACATAAGGCAAACCTAAGCAGACCTATTCCTAAGCCGAAATATCCCAACACCCTCCATCCTCAATCCCCACTTACTCTCCCAATATCCAGCCAATTGTAGATTTGTCTTCCCTCCCACACAAAATATTTTTTCCCTCTCCATTTCACTCTCCCAACTCCATCCCATTCTAATCCTCCCCCAACATCAGCTCCATTCTAGTTCCAGCCTCACCCAGCATCTGCTCCCTTCTTGTCCCCGCATCAGCCCATTTTTAGTCCTAGCCACCCATCAGCCCATTTCCATTCCTATCCTAGCCCCACCATCAGCCCATTTCCAGTCCTAGCTCCCCCATCCATTTCCAGTCCTATACGAGTCCCTCCATCAGCTCATTTCCAATCCCAGCCCCCCATCAGCCCATTTCTAGTCCTTTCCTAGCCCCACCATCAGCCCATGTCAAATCCTAGCTCCCCTCCACACAGCCCATTTCCAATCCAAGCCCCACATGAGCCTACTTCCAGTTCTAGCCCCTCCATGAGTCCATTTCAATCCAAGCCCCCCCACAGCCCATTTCCAATCTTAGCACCCCCCAACAGCCCATTTCCAGTCCTATTCTAGCCCCTCCATCAGCCCATTTCCTGTCCTAGCCCCCCCCCACTCAGCCCATATCCAGTCCTAGCTCCCTCCCCTCACAGCCCATTTCCATTTCAAGCCCCCTTCCCCATCAACTATTTGCAGTTCAAGCCCCCCTTCTACTCAGCCCATTTCCATTTCCATTCCAAGCCCCCATCCCCATCAGCTATCTGCAGTTCAAGCCCTCCTTCCACTCAGCCCATTTCCAGTCCTAGCAACCCCCACAAGCCCATTTCCAGTCTTAGCCCCTCCAAAGCCCAATACCAGTCCTAACCCCCCATCCACCCATTTCCAGTCTTAGCCCCCCCATAGCCCATTACCAGTCCTAACCCCCCATCAGCCCATTTCCAGTCCTATCCACCCAATAACCCACCAGTCCTAAACCTCCCCATCAGCCCACTTCCAGTCTTAGCCCCCCCATAGCCCATTACTAGTCCTAACCCTCCCTCATCAGCCCACTTCCAGTCTTAGCCCCCCCCATAGCCCATTGCCAGTCCTAACCCCCTACCCCATCATCCCAAGTAGATAAAAAAAAACCCGGCTGCTGCTGCCGCTTCTGCTGTGGCAGCAGCAGAATCAAGCATTCCGCCGTGGGGCCCCCCTGCCCCCTGCCCGGAAAAGCCTCCCTGCAGCATCAGCTAGCTCCAGAGTCCCAAAGCGCGGGCTTCTTTCAGAGCCGTGAAGAGAGAGCTTCTCTGACCTCTCGCGGCTCTGTTAAGCCCGCCGAGGGTGATGGGAAATCCCATCAGCCCCGGCGGGATTAACAGAGCCGCGATAAAGGAAAACTCTCGCGGCTCTGAAAGCCCGCGCTTTGGGACTCCAGAGCTAGCTGATGCTGCAGGGAGGCTTTTCCGGGCGGGGGGAGGGGGCCCCACGGCAGAACGCTTGATTCTGCCGCTGCCACAGCAGAAGCAGCAGCAGAAGCCGGGTTTTTTTTTTATCTACTTGGGATGATGGAGAATGTTTTTTGCGCGGGGCCCCCTGAAACGCGGGGTCCTGTGCAAAAAACATTCTTGCTCAATGGACGGGACGGCCGTGGTCACACCAGAGACTTATACAGAGCACTATCCGTCCATTTCTCAACCTATGCACCCAAGCATCCTTCTGGCTTTCACGATTGTATTTTCTACCTGTTTAGCCATTATAACATCTGTCAGAAGGCCAGCCCTCCGCCTAGGGCTAAGAGGGTTGGTGCTGCCATTATGTCGTCTGATAAAGAATAGTTGTGAGTCGAGTAGTAAGGCAAAAATGACAAGGAATTTATTCCCAACACAAAAGAATTTAGTGCAGAACAAAATAGGACAATCTTCAGGTGTTTACTCAGAGTTATTTACAGAAAATGAAAGCAACTGCATTTCTCACAGTCTCTGCTCCAAACATGTGCAGTGCATATCCCATGTAATCAAAACAGCTTAACAAAAACAGCTTCTGCTTCCAAAGAAAAATACCTCTTTTCCTTTGCTGTCACTCAGCTCCTTTATACGGGTTTTTAGCACAGGGACTCAATATCATCTGCCACACAAAACGTGCAATCCATAGGAACTTCCCCTAGGTCAATATCATTACTGTCCCATTGCATTTCTTCAAACTCAGGGCTTACTGAGTTTGGCTTTAAATTGTTATAGCAGGGTTTCTGGTAACCTCCCTCTGCTAACTCTGGTATTCCCCTTGGACACAATTCTGCGCAGTAAGGTTTAGAAATACCTTGGGCTGTGGAGATTCCTCTCTGGCTCTCAACTAGCTCTCTCCAGCTGTAAGGAATTACTTTCTGCTCTTCTGTTTGCACTGCCTGTCGAGAGCACTGCCCTGGCCCTCTGCTCCTGGTTGCGTTTTTAAAACTCCTGGCTTTTGAGCTGGGTTCCCCCCTGGGCAAACTCTGAAGCCTTTCATCCAGCCCTGAGGACTGAAGGTTTCTCTGCTCTTTCTCCCTCAGCAGGTTCCTGACAACAGGCTGTACCTTCTCTCCTTCTGTTCTGCTGGCTTCAATTTCAGACTTGCATTTAGGTTCCTTACAAGGTCTCCAACTCTGGAAAGTTTCTGAGCCTCTCCAACCACGTCTCCTCCAATCTAGAGCGCTTGGCCTTTTCTCAGAAGCTTTTTCTCTCTTCCTCCCTTCGGAAGCTTTGCCTCTTCCCCTGCTCTCCTCCCAAGCTTCTAGCTGGGGTTTAAATTTCTGTTCCCTGAGGCTTGGCTCTGCCTTCCTGGACAGGTGTGAGTAATCAAGATCCAATCTTGCTGCTATGTCAGAGCTTGGGTGTGTCAGCTCAGCTCCTGTCTTCCTCTGCTGGCCTCTCTCTTGCAAATACAGAGACGTGTGTGCCGGCTGACTATCAGTATCTTTAAAGGTAAAATCCTTCTTTCCTTCTATTTCCATAGGCTCTGCATGGGCTTCTACATCACACATCCTTAGAAACAATCATACCCAGATCCTGCTCTTCTTTCATGGATAGAAGCACTATGCCTCCTACCATGTACCGCTCCCTTGGATTTTTGCAACCCAAATGCATGACCCTGAATTTTTTAACATTAAATCTCAGCTGCCAAATTCTTCACCATTCTTCAAGTTTAGCTAGATCCCTCCTCATGTTATTTACTCCTTTTTAGTTGTATACTCTATTGCATATTTTCGTATCATCCTCAAAGAGGCAAATCTTACCCAACAGCCCTTCTGCAACATCACTAACAAAGATGTAAAAAAAAATTGGATCAGGGACAGATCACTGCGGCACACCACTGGTAACCTCCTTCTCCTCACAGTGAGCTCCATTTACCTGTACCCTTTGTTGCCTCCCACTCAACCAATTTCTAACCCAGTCAGTCACTTTAGAATCCATCCCTATGGTGCTCAGTTTGTTTATAAGTCATGATGTCAAAGGCTTTACTGAAATCTAAGTACACTCTCCTGTCACCCAGTCAAAGAAATCAATCAGATTTGTCTGACAAGACCTGCCTCTGTTAAACTCATGCAGCCACATGCACACGTTCAAGACTTCTTACAAAATGCCAACCAGTATAAAAGTATGCACTATGGCATGAATGCATGTACTTTGCTGGTGGACCTAGATGGGGGTGAGTTCTGGGCAGAGCACGGTGGTGTTCAGATGTACATGTGATGTGTGCTGATTATGAAATATCTTAATCTGTGGATGTACTCACATACTTTACACATATTCCTTTATATCTGGTCTTGAGCAGGTATACATGTCTGTGCCTGCATTTAAGGCACAATCTCTGCTACTTACGCTAGTATTTTTTAATGGCACATAAAGGCACATTTTACAATGGGACATCCAAGTGCAATCTGGGACGTCAAAGCCAGAACGTCTTTAAAAAAAAAAGCAGGCACATGTAAGCTCAGGCAGAATTTCAGAAACAAGGATGTGCCCAATATGGACGACTATAGAGCTGTCTACATAGATGTCCCCAGAATAGCACTTCTGAACATGGATGTTTAATAGCATAAGGGCTAAAATAGTGGGTTAGGAGTAGGGTGGCTGAGGTTCCACTCCCAGTGTGGGCGTTGGGATCTGGGGCCATCCACTTAATTCTTCGTCTTCTCTATAACCCTTCGATGTTTACAACAAGCATTTTCCTGATGCCTGTTTGTACCTGGAGCAGATCTAAAAGTGTACATTCCTGAAATCAAACTGTGATGTGTAAGTCCATTGCACCTTCCCAGACATGCTCCCTTACCTACTTGGATATCCCGGCACTGGAGATGTCTGTAAATGTCATTTGTGGAACAGCTTCATAGACATCTCCATGATTTTGACATGGATGTCCACATCGCAACTAAGACTTTTAAAATTATCCTCATAGGCACCTATGTGTCTTTAAAAAACTAGTACCTAAGCGGGCACTTACTTGCCCTCCTAACCTAGGGACCCTGTTATAAAATTACTTTCATAAGGGGTAATTTTAAAAAACATTTTTTGTGTATAAATCCTGTTATACATGCATAAAAGGATCTTTATAACATTTCCCGACATGTAAAAGTCTGTGCAGTAGATGCATACTTTTATGTGATCCAAGTATAGGCATGTTAGGGAAGGAGTCGGGGGGGGGGGGGTCCCAAAGTATGTGCATAGGTAGTTTTTGTGACAGAGTTTTACAAGTAAATATAGGTGCTTATCTGTTTTTACAAAATATCCTAAAAATAGTAAAAATAGGCACCTACTTGGCCCTGTGACTTGTTTGCAGGCAATTTATATTTAATCTTTTTACTGAAGTTCAACTGTACAAACAGGCCTGACATGAGCCTGTGACCTGTTATAAAACTACCCTCATAATGGACAGTCCCAACTGCTTGGAGCTTACAGTCTAGTCAAGACATATAGCCAAAAAAACATAAGAACATAAGATATGCCATACTGGGTCAGACCTAGGGTCCATCAAGTCAAGTATCCAGTATCCTGTTGGAGGGGTTGAGCTAAGAGAGCAGGGCATGATTGAGAAGGTTCAAAGGAAGTGGTTGTAAGTAACGTTCAATTCAGGATTTTGATTGAGTTTTATTAAATGTAATATTGAGGCTTTAATTTAAAGGAGAACTCTGGTTATATGCATTGTTACGAGGCTGGCCTATTCTTATTTATTATAAATATGTATCGAATATCTACCCTAGTTTGCTTAAAAAACACATACATTCTAAAGACTTGCCCCAGCTGCAATGCGTAAGTAACATACAACTAGATTATTGTCTCAAACCTGTTCCCTTAGGTTCAAATTTGAGATGGTAATTTCATTTATTTTAAACTATGGGGCATGTTTAGTAAAGTGTGGTAGCTGGTAGCGAAGGGTTTAGCATGGGGTTAATGAGCATTTTGGTTGCATGATAGCAAGAAGCATGTGGCCCAAAAGTGACTGTGCTAAAAATGCTGCATTACCTGAGCAGTGTGGGAATAAGTGGGTTTAAAGCAGAGTGGGTGGAGATGTGGCACATAGCTGGGGCTGGTGCACTAGTTGCATGCCAGTTACACAAACATTTATTTATTTATATTCTCTTATATACCGTGCTATTCTGCATCAGTGCGGTTTACATTGAACAAACTGAAATTACATTGAAGAGGGCATTATAACTTGGAGATAACTATTTTACAGGGAACATGGGCTATGGAGGGTTAAGTGGCTTGCCCAAGACCACAAGGAGCACCTGTGGGACTAGAAGCCCCATTCCTTCCGGCCCAAGGTTGCTGTCCTCTAGTGGGATTCATGCCACTAGTGCAGGCACAACTAATGCCTTCCTCTGACCATGCAATAGTGGCAACCACCTTGCTAGTGCTTCATGAGCGTGCATTCCGTATGCAAGTGTTAGGAAATAGGAAGGGCAGAAACAGGGCAACTACTGTATAATGAAAGAAAGAAAGACAAACAGGAAAGACAACAGAATATCTGGGCACCTGCCTAGGCCACTAGAGAGGTGGGCCTGCATGGTGCAGCTGCCATAACAGTGCACCAAAGCAGTCTGACAGCCACAAAACTGGGGCCTGTAGATCAGGAGTGATCCTGCTGGGACAATGGGCAAACATCCACAGAAACATCAACAGCTGTCTTGACTGACTGCTGCTCATATCTGTATTTGCACTGTTTAGTTGTCAGAGGGCTGTTGGTGTTGTGTGCAGCTGTGGAGGTATTAGGACACAGGGTCTGTGTGCATCAGCCAGTACTGGTCTCATAGCCAGAGTTGGAGCCAACAGAGTACAGTGAGGGGTGGGGCATGCAAATTAGGTGTTGCACATACTGGCACAGTATTCGTCTCCAGCACCATAATTCAAAGGCATCATTTTTCTTCCTGTCTATCTTTTTCACTGTCTAACTTTTACAACCATGGCTTGAATGCGTAGAATCTTTGAATGGAGAGAGACATCTCTGCTCTTGAGAATCCTGTCTAGGTCCTTCATAGCCATTCTACCAAGAGCAATGCGTTGTCGGATTTCTTGACTGCTTGTCGTTTCTTTATTGATAGTTGATCCAAGTAGGTTAAAGTTGTCATCTATTTCAATTTCTTCCCCATCAACAATGAACTTATTGATTTTGCCAGTTTTCAGGATCTTTGTCTTCTTTACATTAAGATGCAGGCCCTTTTTAAGACTATTTTCCTTGATCTGGAGAAGCAAATGTTTCATATCATAAATTGATGCCTTTGAATTATAGTGCTGGTGACAAATACTGTCTATACCATGGACTGCCTAAAGAACAAATCAGTCAGTGCTAGATGAGATCAAACCTAAGCTTTCTTTAGAAGCTCAGAAGACAAGTCTTTGACTTGTATTCTTTGGATACATCATGCGAAGAGAGAGAGAAAGACATCATGCTTGGCAAGGTAGAAGGTCAACGTAAAAGAGGAAGGCCAGCAATGAAATGGATCGATACAATAACAGCAGCTATAGGTGCTAGTTTGTCAACAATGAGCTGCCTGACTGAAGACCGAACACAGTTTAGGACAACTATCCAGCGACTCAACGGCACTTAACAACAACAACAACATACTCGCAACATGATGCTGTGGCATCAAAATGTGCTGTCTGACACTTACCTCCCCTGCATGTGGGGGGGGGGGAGGGGGCATGTAGCAGTGCATCTAGGGCAGTGCTGGTCAACCTTTTTCATTTTGTGGCATACTTTTGAGTTTCTTCATTCCTTGGGGCACATGAGCCAAATTTTGCATGCATGGCTGGTGCAAGAATATTAGGCAAAACATCAGTCTTGTGCCCCCTCATAATTACTATAGATTTTAGATCCCTAGCACCTCCTCCTCCCAAAATATGGATTAACAAACTCAATTGTAATCAACTCAACAACATCCCTTCCAGAACAATTCTACAAAGATGCATATTTGGACATCATACTTGTATGAGGAAGATTTCAAAGCCACTTACAAAAGTAAATGGTATATTTTTCATTTCACCCAGCCTTCCTGCAGCTCCACTGATAACTGTTTGTGTGGCTGCCAGGATCCATTGCTTTGCTTTGAATGTAGTTGATCTTTGCTGACCTCTCCTCAGAAGCCACTGTCGTAAGCAACTGCCTAGTTTACCTAGTGGTTGGGTCGGTCCTGTATGCATGATTCTCACTGCTCTGTCCTTCCCACCAGCAAAAGGAGAGCAACATTATTCACCTGTGGGTGCCTCAATATGCCATATTCAATCTCACATCTGAACATATGACGCTAGCAAGTCATGTGAGATGGCAAGGCTCTTTGAATTCAGACATAAAAATGAAGCCAGCAGAGGAGGTTCACAGGTAAGACTCCTCCACATACCCTTGCATAAGAGTGAGGTTCATTACTACCATAGTATGTCCAAAACTAACCCATTTAGAGAAATTTCTCCCATAAGAAGTGCTACAGTCCTACTGATGGAAAGGTGCGAGGAGCCCTAATAGTAATCAATCACTTCAGTTCGATGGGAAGGATGAGGGGAGTCCAGTGGATTCTCTCCATGAAAAATTGTAGTAATCTACTCTCAAACTTTACCTAAGAGCATATTCTTACAGATTTGCTATTATAAGATATTTTATGGTTCAATACAAAAGCCTGTCTGCAAGACAATTAATTATGCATCAGAGATAGGTTCAAGGTAGAGATTTTGCACTGGGTTCCAGAGCACCTGTCATACTTTTGGGAGCTTACAACTACTAGATCATACATTACAATCATGAACCTGAAAATAAAAGTTGTTTTCCTACATCTAGAATAGAAGAGGGAACTGGAGGAGAGAGAGTAGGGGCTATACTTTGATCTGGAGTGTGATCTTCAGACAGTCACACTCCTTTCCTGCTTTCCTGGAATGATCGGAGGAGAGGCGTAGATTAAGAGGCAGACTAGCACTTCTTTGCTTTATCTACTCCAAACTTACCTTGTTCTTTCCTGATCTCTGTGTTCTGCTCTGGGCTGGAACAGGAAGCAGATGGCTATTTTTCATGGGTACTGTCCAAATGAGATGGGGCAAGCTCCTTATGAGCCCATGCCTACCCCCATCTCTGGCTGTCCCCACCAAGTACTTTCCCAAGACACACTAGTGTGTCCCAGCACACTGGTTGAGAAGCACTGACCTAGGGAGCCATGCTATTGCCATGGACCATGTTCTTGTGGACAGATGGGCCCTCACCCAGACCAAGAGAGGACATGGCTGAGGCCTACTGGCTCTGAACAGCTATTTAACATTTCTAGCACTAAACATGGGCTTGCTTTGTTGGAGATCATTGCTCAGTTTCCCCTTCCTGGCCTCCTTGTTCACAGGATGAGGCATTCCATGGACCTGGGAAGCTTTTGTAGTCTTCCCTGGTCTGGTGGGCCTTTAGTTCCCTGACAGTTGGAGTTCTCAGGCTGGGGGTTGTTTGAGATTTGCTACCTCCATGTGGTGTTCTCCTAGAGTGCCTCCTGGTAAGAGGGAGCATGGAGGCCCTCTATAGGTGGATGGGCTTGCACCCCCAAATTGTAGATATCAGGCCACAGCGATGGGTGTTCTATATGGTGGGCAATGGGGATGCTTCTTGACCCTATGGACCCCATGTGGTAGAAGTGTTGATTGTGCATGGTCTCCAGACCCCCTGGCTCTAGCACACATGGGAGGGGCATAATCCACAATGGCTATGGTTCTGTCAAAGCCATATCAGAAGAGTGAATGAGAGAGAAAACTCATCTTCCCCATGCCATTGGCCTTCTACTGTGTTCCCTGCAGCCTACGTGAATAGGCATCCTGGGTGCCTCAGGGTGTGGAGGTTCCATATACCTGTCCCCCATGATGGACACTGAGAACACCCTACCTGATCCCATACAAGGCCCCCTGCATCTAAAGATGTCACATTTGCACCCTATGTCCCACAGTTAGGGACGCAGCACAGACTCTGCATATGTTTACTTTTCTGTTTTGCATGCCCCATCCACTTGTACTTAGCCCCTATCCTCTAAACTTTGCAGCCAGTTGTGTCTATTCTCAGTCATTCCTCTCTATTCCGAACTGGCCAGTTGCTACTTTCCTGTAGGTGTGGTTGGGGCACATTTATTACTGTCTGCTGTGGTTTTGTAGCCCACTATCTCCCTAATAATGTGCTTGTGGCTTTTGTTTGCAGGGCGCGTTGCAAATGTGTTCACTGTGCACATGTGTTATGGCCACAAGTTCCCTACTGCCATGCTAGTGACACAACAAACACAGTAGTAGCAGCCCACCATGCTCCTTGCGTCTACCACAGCTGCTACGTTCTGATGCGGTAAAAACACAAGCTAACCATGCATTTGCTCTGTGCTAATCGCCATGCTTTAATAAACGTGGTCTTAGGTGTTTTTTGACTGATTTAGATCAGCCTGGTTACAATCTCAAAATCAATCTAGAAAAATAAATTTCATGTTTCTAATTTCATCTGATCAAACTGGAGGCAGTGTCTTTTCCAAATCAGTTTTATTGTGAGAAAGAATGATTCAAAGCAATAGATCATAACAAAATATACAGATTAATATCCTTATGTCAAGGAAGCTTTTGCATTCATATAATTTTGTAATAAAGTTGGATGGCACTACCCTTATTCCATTATTTGAAGGCATGACATCCCTATTGTCTCTCCAAAATCACAAAATCACCCTCACTATGGAGGAGCATTTGCATGGAAAGTACAATATTTCATTAAAACTAAAAACAAACACTTGAGTACACTCCATCCTTTTGACAGGTTTAGCTTTCATCATGTGATTGCCACTCAGTAATAGAGGGCAGGAAATATTTCTACGCTTCAGAACTCTTTATGCAAATATGGCTCTAACTAAATAAATAAAACCTAAAAAATAACTACATAGTAACATAGTATATGATGGCAGATAAAGACCAGTATGATCCATCCAGTTTGCCTCCAGTTTGATCAGATGAAATTAGAAACATGACATTTTTTTAGATTGATTTTTAGATTGTAACCAACTGATCTACTGTATGCTGTTGAGCAGAGAAAGAGCATTGAGTGGAGTATGTACACAATGAGGCCTAAACTCACTCAGCATGAGGAGTTATAAAAGAAGAAGTGGCTGTACAGGGACCTAGGATGGTGGCAAGAAAAACTGTGCAGGAACCATGGGTATTTTTGTGGCCACCAAAATACCAGCTCGTGGCCTCAAGTGACCATAGTGGTCACCTTTGAGAATGTTATTTTGACATGGTCTGGTAAGATGCTACTATAGTACCATAAACCTAAGAAAGGATTGGGTGAATTCTTTAGCAGCAGAAGTCAGCATGCTTTTAAAATGCCAGCTGCTGCAGTTAATTAAATCTGGAGATTCATCGCCAGTATTGGGATAATGGCTGGTGCCGAATATCTGTAATATTCATCTAATAGTGATTTTTAGCACCACTTTACAGAGAGCTGTGCAGATAACTATTTAAGAGGTAATTTTATAAGGAGATGTTTCATGAAAGCACTATTTAAGTCACCTATAATGATCCTATTCTATAAAAACAAAATGGGTCTTCAGCCAAACTGTGAGCAAAGAAAATTGAAATGTGAAAGATAAACAGGGAAGGTTAAAATATGGTAAAGAGTTCTGCAAAATTCATATGCAGTGAAAATAGAGAGAAAATACAAATCACTCAGCTGGAACACATACTGATACTGAAGTATGTTTCTGTACTGAAGATACACACTACTTTAACAGAATGATAAATGGACTTTGCAGTTAAAGAACTGAAAAAGCTCTGTTCATTGCTTAACATGCCCTTCTGTAGATTATGGACTGGTCTAGCCGTATTCAAGGAAAGAAAATTGTCAGGTAAAATTTCTCCATTCAAATGCTGTACAGGCATTACTGCAGAGGAAGGAAAAGAGAGCACTAGGAGAATACTCTGGGGAAAAATCTATCAGTATTTTGGGGTCAGAAACTGGGATGTAAAGCAGACAGACACAACAAACAAGACAAGACTACAAGCTTTAAAGCTTTCTTCAAATATCCATAAAAAAAGAGGACCAAAAATAGGATACAAAGCAATAGGCATTCTTAGAATTAGATTGCTTAAACCAGGAGAATCCAGAATTAACAGGCTATAGGTTTGTCACAGGTAAAAGTAAGAATTGGTATAGAAGTGGTTGTGTGGATGCTGGAAGTCTCAGGACAACAAAGTATTCAAATTTGGGAGGTTTCTTTATAGGAAGGGGGCCATGAAGTAGTTAGTTCATCAGAGAGGCAGTCATGTTCCAGGGAGCAAAGGGACAGAATAAAGAGGTAATGCTACTTTCATATCATCCTGCTAGACCAGTTTAGACAAGTGGGTTGTGTTCCCCTACCAGCAAATCAGTGGAGATAAAGAACCAATGAAATGCCCAGGTTTCAATGACATCACTCCCATGTCTCCATCTGCCTCAGCCACCAGAGGTCTCTTCAGTATTTCTTTGTCTCCAGCAGATGGTGGATGGATTTTCTACACTATGAAGAAAATCTGAAGAATTGAGAGAAAACGACTGATTTAAATGCTCGTGAATGACCACCTTGAGGGTAACTCTCTTACTTGAGTGCAACGTGGAAGGCTCCATTAGACTGTGTTTTTTCAGTAGACATAGGAAGAGGGAAAATTGGTTCAACTCCATGCTCATATCCTGTGAAGGGCCTGTTTAGCAGCCAGAAAACTGGAAGGATCTGGAAGAGTTCAGCAGTCTCACAACCTCAATACCCCCTCTCTCCTCCTCTGTCCCCCCTTTTCTCTCCCAAAGATTGCAGAAGGCAGATGAATCTGCCTGCCAGCCATCTTAAATGCAGTGCCTGTAAAACAGAGAAACAGTTCCAGAGCAGTAGAGCTCAGCCCAGCATAGACTTCTTCCTGAGGATCTCAAGGGGTGAGTACCAAGGTTTGATCTCATCATTGTCCTTGTTGGGGCTCTTGATTCCGTCCATCTGTGTCACAATTTCTGCCATTTTCTGTAAACATTAGTAATGTTATTTACTATTGCATGCCTGGTGGTCGCACAGTCTGTGCATGTGTTCCACCTGAGTGGCTGCAATGCGCATTCCTACTGAAGCACCTGTAATGCACATTGCTGTGTAAGCACCATTAATGCTGCCTTTTGGACTACCGTGGCCTTAGTGTGCATTGTTGATACTTGCCTTAACTCTCTATGTCTTCTTCCAGAAAATGTTGTTTGGCCTGTGGCAAGAGAGGTACTTCATCTCTGGCTTCTCGACTCTGCTCTTCCTGCATGGCAGCTTCTGAGTCACACCTGGAGGGCTTGCTCCTCCTCTCCCAGCTGGGGGATGCAGTTAGTCTGGCCTTACATGCTTTAGAGCAGGAGATTGTGGATGGCACTGTGGGTAAGAATGTCCAGTGGGCTGAGGTTTCCGGCAACTGTGCTGTGGACTGCCCCCATCCTCTAGTCATTTCTGTGAGGAGAGCTTCTGCAGTCCGGATTGTCTTCCCTGGAATTCTTTTCCTTTTTGTAACAGACCTAGTCTTGCTGGCATGGAAATTCAAACCCTGCGGCCTCTGGGTTCCCCCAAGTGAAGTCTTGTGAGGGACAAACTGAAAATGGAAGCCCTGTTCAATTGCCTTTGGCTAAACATCCTCAGAGAAGGGTGCCCCCTGGAGATGGGGATCACCTGGAATCTGTATGAGATTTGGACTTTGACTTGGATTCAGATGGCTCGGTTCTGCGCTCTGATGTGGACGAAGAAGTCCTCTCGTGTTTGGAGGATTGTGAAGAGGCTGGTGTTATCTGCCTGTTCCGGAAGCAGGAACTGGCAGCTTTGATTGCCCCAGTCTTATCCACCTTGAGTTTGACAGATGCTCCAGACATCTGCATTCTTTTTTTTTCCTCTGCCATATCCGAGCCATTGACCCACTCCTATCCACAACTGCCTTAACCACCCTTGTTGTTTCCCTTGTCCTGTCTAGATTAGATTATTGTAATGTAGTGTTAGCAGGTCTTCCTCAATCCTCTTTGAAATGCCTCCAACTAATCCAACACACTCCAGGCAGACTAATTCATCATGCTTCTAGATCTAACCATGTCACTTCACTCCTCATTCACCTCCACTGGCCCCTCATATCCTCTCGTATTCATTATAAGATCCTCGCCCAGGTTCATAAATTGCTTCACACTGGTTCCCCAGCCTATCTAGCTTCCTCAATCATCTTACATGCCCCTCAGCGTTCCTTCTGTTCCATCTAAATGAACTGTCTTTTCCTACCCCCCTCTCTCCCAAGCACATCTTGAATCAACGCGTCATTCTGCTTTCTATTTTCTTGGGCCCTCACTTTGGAACAATCTTCCCTCTTCTCTCAGGTTAGAACTCTCCTTTAATAAATTCAAGACCAAACTCAAAACTCATCTTTTCTGTATTGCTTTCCATCTCTTACCAGACTCTCAATTGACTCCCTCTTGTGCTTTCCTTCCCCTCCGTTCTCCCTTTTCCTGATCCTTTGGCCCCTCATGTGCCATGTCTCATACTCCCCCTTTCTTATATACTAATTTGGTGTTCCTTTCCTATCTTGGGTTTTAATATGTTTTTATTGTAAACCGCTTTGCTGTTCCCATGATAAGCGATATATCAAGTTTTAATAAAATGAAATGAAGTCTTGGAGTAATCAGAGAATGAGAGATTCCTCTGTTCCAAAAGGAGGAAGAAGAGGATAGTGTGAATGACCTTGGGATCTGCAACACAGAAGACCACGCTCTACAGAAGAAGGGCTGCCTGTGATCATATCCAAGTTCAGTGTTCAGTTTTGAAAAGTAGCCCAAAGAAGGGAAAAGAGAAGAGTTCTTAGCCTCAGGGAATAGCCCTATAGGAGGAAGAATCTGTTTGTTCTATTTTTTATACTCTGCCTAATTATTTTTTTTCATTATTTTGCCCTTAAAAGACTTTCAGCAAATTTTTGATTCAGAACACAACCTGGCCTGGACTAAATTATTGAACGTTGCGGGGTGTGGAGTGAGTGGATCTAAGGAACAAAAGGCTTCCTAGTTATATTAGTCCCAACCTGGACCCAGAAAAATCCCAGGTCATTAAATATGAAGAGACAGTGTTACCTCACTGAAGTCGTAGTTCTGGTTTGCCACACAGCAGAAAATAGCTGCAGTGAGGCTCCCCAGACCAGTAGGGACTACAGACATGTATAGTCAACCTGACTGGGCATTCCTTTTCTCAGTAATCATGCTCTTTTTTAAGTCAGTTGCCTTCATGCACCTTGAACAGTCTTTCCTTAAGATTTATTACTTTGCCATGTCCTCTGGATTATCGATGCTTAATGACTAGCCTCGTTCTTTTTCAAGAGGAATTTTCTAGTTTATATATAAGCATGTTAATTTACTGGCCATCTCTTGCCAAACCACTGGAATAATTGTTTCCTGGCTCCATCATATAGTCCATTAAGCTTATTATTGCTATTACTAGCATACTATTATACTGTGTCCTCTGTATATATTGATTATTATATTTTTTTCTCTGGTGTTCTGCACTACTTATCTGTGCAATACTCATTACAGCACATTGTGTTCTGTACATTTTATTACTGATGCTTTTATCAGAAAGACACAAGAGCTATGACAATTGTCTTGTATTGGTAACCTTCATCAAGAAACACTTTGGACTCTTCACCCAACATAATTTTGGGACTCAGAGGAGGAAAATATTGGAGAGCTTCATTGTCTGGATACGTATCTTTCTAATTGTATATAGTTATGTCATACTCTCATGACTCTGTACATGGTTTCTCACGCTACCTTTTCCACCTGCTCAGTATTCAATTGTTCTTTGTACATTGTTGGTTACTGTTCAACTGTTCTATGCATAATGTTCAAGTTATAATGTAAATCGCTCTGAGTGAAGGACAAAGCGGTATAGAAAAATGATTAAATAAATAAAATAAAATGAGAAAGCAAGAGAAGAATTTTCCTATAAGTTCCAGATATTCATTTTGGGAATAGGGATGTGCACAGGCAAACAAAAAACAGGTTTCAGAAAATTTAAAAATTCCCTTGATTTTTCAATGTTTTTAAAAATTTGTTTCATGCATTTATTTTCATAAAAATGGATGTGACAACAGAAAAACATGGAAGCGATACCCATGTATGGGATTTTAGAAAAGATGCAAAATGCACATTTCCGTACCAGGAATGCCGATCTCTGTAAGTCTTTGCCAGGGGTGTTTTGGGTACATTCCTCAGCTCAGACTGGGTGACACCAGCACCTTCATGTCCATGACATATTTCACATAGGCCGGAGACATACAGGGTGGAATTTTTAATCATGCCAATCTACACCTGCTATAAATCATGAATAAGGATGGGACTTTGTTGCCTGTTGGGACTGTTCATGGTATTGGTGACTGGAAGAGCCTAGCTTGTGAGTGTTTGGCGAGTGTCCATGTAGGTATCTTTTGAACAGGGCCGGCCCGTCCATTGAGTGAGAATGATGTTCGCATAGGGCCCCACGCTTCAGGGGGCCCCGTGCAAACCACATTCTCGCTCAATGGATGGCTGCAGAGGGAGCTGGGGAAGCCCGCGTGAGGCCCCGGCTCCCTCTTCACAGCCGCCAGCATGAAGAGCATTTGACTTCACGCGGGCGGCTGTTTCAATGAGGCCGCGAATGCTGGGAATGGTTAAAGGGCATGCCTTTAGTTAATACCACTGTTCCATGTAAAAGTTGTTCAATTGTTAACTGTAAACTGCCCTTGATCTCTGGAAGGGGCGGTATAGAAGAAATGTATAAATAAATAAATAAATAAATTATCCAATTCCATGAAGTGGCCCACATTCCATCCATATTTGGGCTCATTGATTGCACACGTGTGGCCCTCAGGCCCCCAGAGAGGGAGGGAGGCACTGACTACAGCAGGATGGCATTCCACTCTCTCACCATGCAGGTGGTCTGCAAAGCACAGGGGAAGATTACTCATATTTTCCCAATGTTCCAGGTTCACCCACTTTAGCAACTACAATAAGTTTGAGGCAGAGATATCACTGGTGATTAGCAACTAGACAAACCCTGTACCAGCCCACTCCATCACCTAAACATGTGCATGCTTGGATGATGCATTGTACCATAGTAGCTCCAGCATTTGACAAAGAGAGCCCATGGTTGCCGTGCTGACTTCGCATCTGAAACATCCTGGTGCAATACCCTTATATGTGTCCACTTTCTCAACACCCATGCAAATGATAGAGGTTACTCTCTGAGGAGGTGACCCCGACCCTCTATTTTGCAACAACACAGAGGCAGAGGAATAGTATAACACAGCCCACAGGCACACACATGCCATCATTAAGAGGATATTTGGCCAGTTTAAGGGTCACTTATGGTGCCTTGACCAATCTGGTGGTGAACTGCTGTACATCCCTGCCAGGGTATGTCAGATATTCATGGCCTCTTGCATGCTCCACAGCCTGGCATTGAGAAGGGGTGAATCTCTCCTACAGACTCCATTTTGTCTCTCCTGATCTATGAGACTCTATTTTCTGTACCCAAAGTCATGCTATAAACTGATACCTAAAGCTTGTACAATGGAATAGCAAATGTTGCAGAATTTGTGCAAAATTTGTGATGACCACAGATCAGAGGTCAAATGGGGCCCTACTCTCACAAATGGTGTGAAGAAAATTGGCTGGATAGAAAATTCCAGAGATAAGGAAATTGCTGAAGGCACGTTTAAAAACAGTATTGATGAGCAGACATATCAAACAAAGAGGATTAGATAATGAGGAGTCAGGATATGTAGGGAATAGTAAATTAAGAGATCAGATAGCTGAATGAGGGAGGGATTAAGATCATGTCAAAGCAAGGAAACTGTTTTACAGGCTACAAACCACTAAGACTCCATAGTTTGAGCACATATAAGGAGTAACTGAAAGCTGTATACTGGGACAGATAGTAATAGACACTCTAGATGTGAGCAATGTCACCTTCTGCCCCACAGGACACATACTAGGTGCTGCTTAAGATTGACTATAATTACAAATTGTGTGTATCACATGTAAGTCAATGTTGAGCTTGTGTATTGCAGACCAACCAATAAATTAGGTGCTTATGTTATCAATTTGATGTCCTGTATCCTGTTATGAAAGAGATAAAGATTTTATATGGTAAGACATTTAGGGGGTCATTCTGAACCACAAATAGTGGGGATGGACATCCCAATGGGACATCCATCCCCGCTATTCATGCCAGCTTTAGCCCCTGACTAACTTCCCTGCCGGTTGTGCGGGGAAGTTAGTCGGGGGGTGGGGAATGGGCAGCCCAGTGGCGGAGAGTGGGTGGGCAGTGGGCGGTCACTGGCCCTGGACATACAGGGCCAATTCTAATGTCAGCCCTGTACATACATGGCAGGTAAAATGGAATAACTCCCCTGGATTTTGTTTACATTTGGGGTGCGGAAGGGGCTGGAGAGGCTTCGGAGGCTGGAATGGGGGTTGGGCTACGGGGAATGTACCATTTTGGTCAGTGGCTGGCATCGTGGCTTTTAATTGGAGCCGCAGTACCATGGCAACATGACGCAATTGTGCCACGGCTCCATTTAAATGCCCTGACTGAGTAAGCCGGGTGCAGTCTTGCATGTGCAGGCCAGACAGAATTACTGTCCAGGCCTGCACATGCAGGACTGTTTGTGATTCTGATTCCGTGGGGCTAGATGTGATCCGCGAGATCAGAATCTCGATCTCCTCTGTTCGTCCAGTTCAGACCAGACACACAGAGGGGTTCTATATCTGGGGCAGAATCGGGCCCTTAATGTTGGGGTGGTACACGCAGCATTATAACAGAAAGAGAAACCCTCAACAGCACTGAAACACCAACAATACTTCCCTGAAGAACAGACCCAGCAGTGGACCTAGACCATGACGTAGGTGCAGAAGAGCCAAGGCAGGAGAATACTGGCCAACTTTACCAGCCAGGCATCGCTATAAGAAATGACTTCATATATATGTACTTCATGTGAAGGTAGGTGTGTATTAGCTGACACACAAAATCTGTACAGTGCAGTCACCTATCCTCCACTATCCCCTTTCCCACCTTCATGTTCATCCCTTCCCACACCATCACTCCCCATCCCAGGACTATGCAAATCCCCACCAATACACCCCACCCCCCAAGCGCCAGTCTAGTGCAACCCTTGCAACCGCCATCCTCATGCCCCATCATCCCAGTGTTAGCATCACCAACTCTCTCCCCAGTGCTGTTCACCATTGCTTCCCCCATTCTCACTGCATTAGGCAGTCCTCTGCACTTACCCAGCCCCCCAACCACATCCCCGTATCATCTTCCAAAGGGTGCCAATAGGAAAACGTGTCCCTTCTCCTCACCTCTGCCCCTTGGAACTTTACCCCCAGCCTCCTTCTCCCAACCCTATTTGGCATGAGGGTGTGCTGGATTATGTCACATTGGTCTCTGAGGAGTTGTTGGAGATATCATCCAGTGCATCAGACCACTGGGAGGCCTCATGGAAGAGGAGAAAGCAAAGGATTTATGCCCTGCCACAGAGAACAGAACCCAAAATGTGGGAAGTGGGGAATGAGGGATGGACAGATGGTTGAGCTGATATGCCAGAGCTGGAGGCAGTGGTGGTAATGGTGGCAGTGGTGGTGGTGGAGGTGATGTGGACACCAGAGGCACCCTCTTCATAGCTGTTCATGCAGATGGGGACACTAGGGCTATAAATGGCATTGCAATGGCATGCAGAGGTGAAGAGAGGTCATGGCATATTGGCCCATGAATTCATGAATATCTCTATGCAGCACTAGCATGGACTTATTGAGGGTCTCTCTTGCTTGAAACTCTCTCTCTCTCTTGTAGGTGGATGGATGTAGGTGGTGGATGTAGGTGGAAACTCTCTCTCTCTCTCTTGAAACCAATCCTATACTCCACCTACACACATAACACTTCAAAACCATGAAATTAAAATAAAAAATGAAGTAAGATATCTAGGTGTTATTCTAGATAAACACCTTACATTAGACACCCACATTAGAAACACCACAAAGAAAATCTATTTCAAACTCAAAATCCTTAAACAACTAAGACCCCTTGTATACATACATGATTTCATCAGCATAATTCAAGCCATCATAACCCCCCACTTTGACTTCGCTAACCTAATTTTATTGGGTATAACAAAACAAAACATTAAAAGAATTCAACTTGCCCAGAATGCAGCAGCTCGGATAATAACGAAAGTACCCGCACATCAACATATAACACCAATACTAGAATCCCTTCACTGGCTGCCTATACAAAGTAGGATAGTATACAAAACATTGATAACCACATTTAAAACTCTAAACGACATGGCCCCAGTCACCCTAAGTAACCTAATCAGCAAAGAGCACTCAAAATCTACTCAAAGAAAAGGACAAACAAATAAACTAAAAACTCCCAAAGACTTCATAAAAGCAAATAAACTCACCAACAATAGAGCTTTTTCTCATGCAGCTCCAACAATCTGGAATTCCCTCCCAGATGATCTAAGATTGCTAACCGAGATCATCGAATTCCGCAAAAAAGTGAAAACCTATCTCTTTTCTAAACATTACAACAACTCAGATCATCCCTCAATAGACTTAGATAATGGCTAACCAGTTTTTATCTAACAAATCCCAAATGACCTACACATACAATTCTTCATAGCTGATACTGTACTTTGAATAACGCTTAAGCCACACATAATGTGTATTTGTACATAATGTATATAGTTTACACTGTTCTATACTGTTCTGTATTAACACTAGTTGTTTATCTTATTGTTATTTGGTCATATGATGTTTTATGTAAAACAAACTCCGATTTGTTAACTGTTGTTTATTGTGAACCGCAACTGAACTATGGAAGATGCGGTATATAAATCATTGTTAAATAAATAAATAAATAAATAAAATGTGACATTCCTGCAGGCCGAGTGAATGTTTCAACAGCTCAATCTTCTCATCATGCTGGGCCTGATGTTGGTCTTGTGCTGCAGTAGATGCACAACACAGAAGTTGGTGATTCTGGTGCCAGGAATGTCCTGACTGTCACCTGTCCCTTTGCCCTCCTCAGATGCCTGAATATCATCAAAGGGAGTGGGTAGTGGAAGATGTAGATCAGCTCTCTTGATGACATCCTTATCCTCTACTTGGACAGTAGCATGCTCATCATCCTCAGCACTCTGGGCTCTGGGCTCCTTTTACTCCACCTGGATTGAACTGTCACCATCATCACTGGTTGTAATAGCCTGTGGTGTGGGATCTTCTCCAGAGTCTCAATGCTGGGATCTGCAGATTCCTCATCTTCTGTAAGTAGGATATGAAACACACTCATTAATTGTGTTCCAGCTGTCTACCCACCCCATGTCATGTTAGTGGTGTATGCCCTTTCCACACATATATACCATCTGATGTGGAGTTCAACTGGCATTATACAAGTGAAAAGGCCAAGGATGTGGGCAAAATTGACATGATTATGATCTAAAAGCTGTGCCCTCCAATGACACACACTCTGCATATCTAAAGCAAGACATGTGTTCAACGGTGCACCTTGGGAGTGGGTGTTGTCAAGGTGCAGGGCCTGAAGGTGTCACATACGCACAGTCATCACCACACCCACAGCCAGGTACATGCACCAAAAGCCCAAATGCCAAGAGATGTGTGTTGGCCCCAACCCAAGACAGATGTAGCAACCTGTGGAGGTACTGGCAAGTGGAGAAACAGCAGTTGGACAGGATGGTGGTGATGGGCCTGGTGCAGGGTTAGGGGATAGGACCCAAATAGTAAGGGGCAAGATAGATACTGCTCATGCAACTCCATAGCAGAGGATCTGGGAAAAGCATATGTGTCCCTTGGAGGCCCCTTTCAGATGCTCTGATATACCTTCAGCAGTAAGATGGTGCTGTGAGGAGAGATGCCTGATCACTGCAATCAAGCTGTGTGGGCCATGACTTCTGCACATACAGAGTGGAGTGGAGATGAGGTTACCAGAACAACAGAATAACACTGGACCAATACCTCACCTTCAGAGGACACATACGAAGCATTACAAGAAGTATTTACTTCAAACTCAAAACAATCAAGCACCTTAAACCTCTTCTAACCAGTCATGACTTCCACTCAGTCCTCCAAGCAACCATTTTTCCGCATTACAATTACTGCAATACCATCCAAGGCCTACCAAAAGCAGCTATCCACCCTCTCCAACTCACACTCAACACAGCAGCATAGACCCTTCTCAACTCACAAAAAACAGAACACATAACACCCCTACTCAGACAACTCCACTGGCTACCAATAAGAGAATGCATAAAATACAAGTCCATTCTCCCAACCTTCAAAATTCTCAACAACTCTTCTCCATGTCACAACTGATAAAAGAAAATGACGAACCGGCTCACAGATCACTCTATGCATACCACCAGCACCAGTTATGAAAAACAGCTCCACCACCTCAAAGAGAGCCTTCTCACTTTATGCTCCACACTTATGGAATTCTATTCCTGACAGACTATGGACTACAATGGACACAGCAACCTTCAGAAAAGCTCTAAAGACTCACATATTCAAAGACTGCTTTTCTGACAATATCATCTAACCAGCATCATCCAACTACTCTTTCCCACACCATTCCCCCCCCCCCAGGTTTACCTCCCCTCGACCACCACTATTTATTAATGATACCCTTGACCTACAAACTTAAGCTAATGTTACTTCCAAGTTGATCTTGCTGTTCTAAGCATAATGTTCTGTTACAATATAAACCGCTTTAACTGTAGGATAAAGCACTATAGAAAAACTATTAAATAAATACATAAATACATATATAAATAAACAGCTTGCCAGTGCAGCATTCCATCCTCTGGGAGTGGGGACAACCTAACTGCATGCCTGTATTACACCTTCAATGACTATGACCTAGGTCTCCCTGCTGCAAGCATTCCTGTCAGGGCTTGAGAAAATGGGTATTGTCAGTGAGTTGCATGACCACATATAGCATCTAGGTGGAAAAGAGTTACCAACAAGAGATTGCAGGGCATGCAGGGAAAGGGAAGACACATGTAGGAAGGTGTGCTACAGATATTGTGTTCCTGGGTGGCTCTTGAAATACTGTGTCTAAGTCACCAACTTCCCTGACAGTCTCTTCATCTATTGTTTGGAACATCTCTTGCTCCAGGTTGGTGAGGAGCTTAGGTGGGTCATCTGGTCCTCTCTTCAGTGCCTTTGTCTTGGTCTACCTTTTTTTTTTTATATTTATGAATTTTTACAAAATATCAAGCAACTCTTCTTGTATAGCAAAGATACAAACTTGCAGAGAAAAGAAATACAAGCAACAACGCATAGAAAACAATTTTACAAGAGTATCAATAGTCCTCAAATTGGGGGGAGCAGCAAACATAAACATACTGAGGACAGGAGAACCCCCAGTAGACTTAAGGAAATAGCTTAAACCACAAAAAGAGGGATGGCAAGGGTCTGAGACCCTCTTACTAACAGATGAGGATCCACTCAAGAAGGAGAAGATGTAACCATATGAGTGCTAATAAAGGAGGATAGATCTTCAGGCTGAAAGAAAACATACTTATATAATTGGAAAACAATGATACATTTACAAGGAAATCTTAATACAAAAGATGCTCCCATCTGAATCACCCCAGGACGTAAAAGTAGAAAAGCTTTATGTCTCTTCTGAGTTTCTCTGGCAACATCAGGGAAAATCGATATTTTCTTACCCATAAACAAATTAGCTCTCTTTTTATAATATAGCTTGGAATCCACTCTCTATCTGAAGACAAAGCAAATGATACTAAGAGAGTAGAGGCAGGCAGTTTGTCTTCTCTAGGAGACTGAAGGAGAGCAGAGACATTAAGAAAGTCCATTTCTGAAGTCCCAACTACCATCTTCCCATCTTTCCTGCCCACTGGCAAAAAGTAGGTTTTCAAAATAGGAGGAAATAAATCAGGCAGAACCAAAAGAGACTCTTGAAGGTACTTCTTAAACAAATCCGAAGGGGCTACCGCAGGAACCATCGGAAAGTTCAAAAGACGTATATTGGTAGACCTGGTAGCATTTTCCAGTGACTCTAGCTTTGCTCTTAAAGCCACATTATCCTTGACCAGAGATAAGGATAAATCAGAAACTTGTGAAAGCTTCTGGTCAGAAACATTCATTTTCCCCTTTATCTCCACAATCTCATTAGCATGATTAGAGAGTGTTTCCTCAAGCTTTGAAATCCTGGAGGTAGAAAGAGACAACTGTTGAGTAACTACCTGTGAAAGTTGAACAATCGCCTCCAAAATGCTGTCCAAAGTCACTGAGGCAGGACGCGATAAGATAAAGGGAAGAGAGGATTCAAACTTTGCAACCTCGAACGAAGTCTTCACTCCACCGGCACCGCTCAATCCACGAGCAGAATCAGCAACCTCCACAGATGGAAATCTCCCCGCGTCTGCAGCCACGCTCACAATCTGCTGCCCACCGGAAAGCTCCTCCAGCAAGCCCCCCTCCAGAATCGCAGCCACGACCTCACCAGGAGGGGTAGCAGTTCCTCTTGCCAGAGAGGTCACCAGAAGACTCGGAAGAACAGGAGGAGCACACTCATCAAGGGAGAGAGTTACATCAAAGGCGGAAGATGCCGTAGTCTCCTCAGCCGGTGCAACCAAGCCTACTCGAATCTCCCCAACTTGGTTCTCAGTGAGCCTTACAAACCGATCCATGGGCACCACTCTGGCAGGCACAGGCTCCGTGGGGAAAGCTCGCAGCTTGCCTTTGCATTTAGGCATTCTGGCTCAACTCACTCTGCCTCCATCTTGGGAATTAGCCACTCCCCCCCCCCCGGTCTACCTTTTGACCTCCCTCCACTTATGTTTCAGGACTTTGGCATATCGGTTGTGGTGGTAGATAGCATTCAGGTGCTGACAAATGCCCAGAGAGAGTTTCTGGTTTTAATAGGCATGCACACAGGTATCTTCTTGCCACAGGAGAACTCTCTGGTGCTTGAGGACCTCCTGCAACATGAGTTCCACCTCACCATAGCAGAGGTTGTCCTTTCTAGCGAACAATCTTTATTTGGGTTCCGTGACTTGACTTGAGACACCACTGATCATAGCTTTCTAAAATCGGACTAAACACATGCTTCTCCCAGCTGTATCAGTGTACATAGGGACGGTGTTTTCACATCCCCAATTTTCACATGTGTCATTCTGAAATGGACTGCAGGTGGGTATATGTATGGGATGTAAGTGTGTGCAGTGACCATTTTAGAAATAGGGGGAAATTCATGGTGGTAAGCGGAACATTTCCCATCACAAAAAAGCTAGTTCATGGACAGCAGCCTTAAACACTTCAACAGCTTCTAATCTAGCTAAGGGATTTGGGTGCAGTACACAGGTTCTGACAAGAGCTCACATGTAGAAGGGGTGACCACTGTTTGGCATGGGCTGGTTTATCACCTAAATGTGCCACACCTGCATGTATCCACAGGAGGCTGCTCCCTCACAAAGGTTGGCTGTGATTTGGGGAAGCGGGCAAGGTGATGAGTGAGACTCCTCTTTGTGTTGCAGTGACAAATGCCAGATGCTAAAAATGGTTTCTCTCCTTCCCTTGCAGGTGGCCAACTGAAACGGGGAGAGTGGGAATCTGGGAATGGGTGAGAAGGAGGGGAAGGGCTTCTAGATGGGTTTTTAACTATGCATTTATATGCTCATCGGGGTCTCCATAGTCCATTTTACCATATCTATGGGACAGGGGCCTGAATGTTGGCTTCATTACCTAATAACTCTCATGTACGCTATGCTGTGCACTCATGTCATCTACTGTCATGTGGACCTGTTTGCCTGTATTGTGCTTCTACTGTTGGCACACATTTATTAAAATTATCACCAATACTAAGATCCTGTATCCTGCCTCCCTTCCTCGTGTGTGCATGTGTGCTGCATGGCATTTTCCCATTCCTCCAACATGATGTGCTAGTGGATCTTTCTATATATACTGTGGGTTCAGAGACTGCCCTATGGGGCTCCAATTGCTGTGGGCTGCTGGAGGATGGATGGTTGAGCAGGCAATGGTGGTCACTGATATGGTGACACCTGCATTTCCTAAATTGGTGGTCCATATCTTTTCTGGCTACCCTTCAAGGCAGACAGTCCATTCAGAGTTTACCAAGAATAAGTCTGATTCCTCCGAGAGACTAGCTTGGGCACTATGGGAGCCAGAGAAACAACTCAGGCTGTGGAATACCTGTGTCAAGGAGGTCTACTGCTGTTGCATTCAGTCTCTTTGCTCCTGCAAAGCCTTCTATAGCTGCTCTTGTCCTTTCACCAGGGATTAGATTAAATATTCATTTTTTTCTCAACTCCCCCAGGCATTTTATGTGGTAATTCCATGATTTGGGCAGAGGAAAAAGGTTTTTTTGTTCCTCAAACAAAAGACTAAACCGACAAAAATAAATTCTAGCCTATCTGACTTTCACTAAATTTTAAACTTCCCTTTCTAATTGTGCACTGTTAAGTCCTTTAGCCCAAACAACCAACTTCTGAACCCATTAAGAAAATAACATGAGTCCGTTAGTCCTTAGGGAGAGCAGACAAGCACCTCATCATGTAAGCTCAAGCAGATCACTTCAAGCAATACTATAAGTGCCAGTTAAACAAGTTTTAGACAGTACAAGAAAACAAAAAGAATGGCTGGCTCACACTTGCACATCGTCCATTCAAACATAAATCATGTGCATGTACACCAGAAACCTCCGTCTTCCTGGTCTGGAGCTCCTCACTTCTTTCTTTGCTGGGTTTTTTGCTTCCTCCCCTGGACTCCACCTTCTAAGGCAAGTTCCTCAGCTATATTAAAGTTGGCTGGGCTTTTGATCCTTATGAAGGACTGTGGATTTCTTTTATATGCTCCTGCACACACTCCTGAAAGCACCCTGAAACTTCCCATCATATATATTAAGAGAGTGCAGATGCTAGATTCCATCTTAAGAGTCAGCACTAGGAAGCGGACCTCGGTGGACAATACTTTGAAATCACTAGGAAAGGAATAGAAAATTAAAAAAAAAAAAAAGAATATCATAATGCTTCTGCATAGCTCCAAGGTTTGGAGTACTGTGTGCAATTCTGACCTCCGCATCTTAAAGATATAGCAGCATTAGAAAAGGACTGAACTGGAATGGGTAAACACAAATTGATTGTCTTTCCTTTTCAGTGCTAATTTAAAGCTGGGCGTGATCCCAGAGGACTGGAGAAAGGCATATGTGGTCCCTTTACACAAAAGCAGAAGTAAGGATGAGGTTGAGAACTACAGACTGGTTAGTCTGACCTCTGGTGAATAAATTAATGGAAACGCTGCTAAGACAGAGGATATTGAGGTTTCTGGAGTCCAATGGATTGCAGGATCTGAGGCCTCATGGGTTTATTAGAAGCAGGTCTTAACAGACAAATCTAATTGAGTTATTTAACTGGATGACCAGAGAGTTGGACCGAGGAAGAGCCCTAGATATGATGTATATAGATTTCAGTAAAGCCTTTGACACTGTTCCATATAGAGAACTTTTAAATAAATTGAACATCCTAGAGATGAACCCTAAAGTGACTGACTGGACTAGAAATTGGATGAGTGTGAGGCGACAAAGGGTACAGGTAAATGGAGCACATTCTGAGGAGAAGAATGTTACCAGTGGTGTGCCACAGGGTTCTGTCTTGGTCCAATTCTTTTTAACATTTTGTGGAAGGGCTGATATTGTGAAAGGGCTGTTGGGTAAGGTTTGCCTCTTTGTAGATGATACTAAAATCTGCAATACAGTAGACACCCAGGAAGGAGTAGATAACATGAGGAGGGATTGAGCTAAGTTTGAAGAATGGTCAAGTATTTGGCAGCTGAGATTTAACACTAAACAATGCAGGGTCATGAATTTGGGCTGCAAAAATCCAAGGGGTGATGTATTTCTGTCCACAAAAGGAGAGCAGGACCTGGGCATGATTGTTTCTGATGATCTTAAAGTGACTAAACAGGTAGAAAAGGCAATAGCAAAAGCCAGAAGGATGGTTGGGTGCATAGGAAGAGGAATGGCCAGCAGAATAAAGGAAGTGATAGTGCCTCTGTGATAGTGATAGTGCCTCTGTATAAGAATTGGTGAGACCTCATTTGGAGTATTCTGTGCAATTCTGGAGACCACACCTTAAAAAGGATATAAACAGGATGGAGTTGTTGCGGAGGGTGGCTACCAAAATGGTCAGTGAGCTTTGCTATAAACCACAGGGGATGGACGTATCTCAATATGTAGACTTTAGAGGAAAGGCAGGACAGAGGAGATATAATATAAATGCACAAGAAGAGAGCCTCTTTCAATGGAAAGTAAGCTCTGCTACGAGGGAACATAGGATGAAGGTGAAAGGGGAGAGACTTAGGAATAATATATGGAAATATTTCTTTACAGAAAGGGTCGTAATGCATGGAACAGTCTCCCAGTGGAAGTAGTTGTGACAAGGTCAGTATCTGAATTCAAGAAAGTATGGGACAAACACAGAAGATCTCTAAAGGGAAAATAGGGACTATAGTAGTTGTTATGGAAGGACAGACTAGATAGGCCATATAGTCTTTTTCTGCTGTCATGTTTCTATGTTTCTATAAATTGTCACATAGTCTGTTGCAGGACTGTTTGCTTAAAGATGTGGTAACCAAAGCAGAAAAGAAAATTATGATGCCATTTGTTCTATTTGTTTGTCCTGCTAAGATGGCAATCATCTTTACCTAATATTAAGGAGACTGGACTGAGCAATCATCCATCTGTCACCTCCAGGATTTATACTATCATATGAACATAACTCAGCGACTGCGTTAGCTTGGAGGGCCATGGAGGGTCAGGGCTAGATCCATTTTCCTAAAGAGCAATTCTTTATTTTCCATCAGTTCTACAGCCGGGTAAAATTTGCTTTCCACACCTGATTATTCGCACACAGCTATTCTGAATGGGATGTTGGTATTCTGTATATTGTTTGTAAGCAGAGATTAGGCAGTGCCCGGATGCACCATATACGAGCACGAGCATCAATCTTTCTTATGATTCATAAGATGGCTTTTGCTGTAGCTATGAAATGAATCACATCTTGGAGGAAAGACTGCAAGGGCATTGCTTGGTTCTCTTATGTCTCTTGTTGGTGTAATTAATGGATGATCTATGTTCTTTGTTACTTTTATGTAAACCTCCTTGCCGTTTCATTTTCGAATGGCAGTATATCAAGTAACTGAATAAACTAAATTAAACTTACCAAACAAGACTACTTGAAAGAGTTAATTAAATATTGTCCTTGGCAAGAATTTTCAGGATGGTCTTTCATATCACTGCTACTAAAGTGGTCAGTAATTGTCATCATAAAGCTTATGAGGAGAGGTTTTGGAAGAAAGGCAGGAGAGTAGAGATATGACAGAAAAGCTAAATAGGAGGTGGGCTTCTTTCAGTTGAAAGGAAGTTCTGGAAGGAGGATGGTGAAAGGGATTGAAATCAGGAAAAATCACAGTAAATGTTTACGGAAAGGCTAGTGAATCCATGAATAAATAGGTCCCCACTGAAGGTAGTATTAATGAGGACAGTATCTGAATTCAAGACAACGTGGGATAAGCACAGATGATCTCTGAGGGAGAGGAAGAGATTGTAAAGCTAAGTAGCTGGTGTGAATGGGCAGACCAAATAGGCCATATGGCCTTTTTCTGCCATCATTTTCACTGTTTCCATGTTTCTTTGAAAGCCTTTTGACCAAGAAAGTGGTATATATTGTCTGTCCCTGAAAGAGCCACCATGCATGCGCACTGCAACATGGGATTGCATCCCCTACTGAAGCATATCATATGACACCTGTGCAGACCTGCACCAACCTCGCCAGCTTGCACCCAGATGCCCATCACTGCCCCAATTGCAAAGATCCTACCAACAGGGCCATACCAAGAGCTATGCGAGTGGTGCAACTGCACAGGGCGCAAGTACAAAAGGGGCACTGATATCATCACTGAGCTACTAAGTGAGTTATTGTCTGCAGCTGGGTGCTAAGGGGGCATTAGATTCATTTGTCACACAGGGCACATTTCTGACTTGGTTCAGTCCTGCCTACCCATACACCTGTCCCTCACATAGCAAAGAGGAATATCATAGTGCACCTCTGTGGACATCAAATGTGTAAATTGTTCATTTTTGTAGTGAATTCCAATACAGGTCAATATTCAAATGCCACAATCAGCGTTTTTGGAAAGTGCTGGTTATGGCATTTAAATTATGCACATATATTCAGTACCTCTATCCGGATAGGAAGCGGCACTGAATATTCGCGGAGAGCAATGATTGCCACCACTCTATGGATCAATCAACAAGAAAAAGAAAAAGAGAATCCCCAATGGTAATCAAATGAACATCACCACAACTAGATACCATGAAAACGCCTCTTCACCCTATAACTATTTTTGTCGGGCATAAACCGTGGGAGGAAGATAGAACAAACCTTCCCCACCAAAACAGTACATGTCCCTTTTATTCACTTTAAACAGTCAAAAGCGTAATTCATCTTTAAAAGTTGACACTTATCTGATCATACTTCACACAACATGCACGTTTCGGGGCCAACCAAACCCCTTTATAAAATTCTCCAAATATTTGATCCAATGTGTCACTCCATCTTATGCAATCACCAAAAAACGCCGAACAGCAGGCTGATGAAATAGGGAATGCTGACTCAGGATTGGCTACCTGTAAACTAGCCATCACCGTAGAACACCAATCACATCAAAGGGAGATCCCACTCATTGCTCAGTCCAGTCTCCTTAATATTAGGTAAAGATGATTGCCATCTTAGCAGGACAAGCAAATAGAACAAATGGCATCATAATAACGGGTGATCAGGTTCACTCATCGTGAATGGCTTTTGAACCCTTCATCACAGCCTGCTTTATCACCTTCACCTTCATCACATCCTGCTGTATCACCTAATGAGGACCTGTGTACAGGGGTTTTGCCTTATATGAGCCACTCACTCTCTGTAACTCAAATTTTGAAACGACATTGGCCGGTGTTGTCTTTACATCCTTGATTTAATAAACCATTGTGGGTGGCATATTCTCGGGAGGCCAATTTGCGTGATATGAGGGTTAAGTCTGCTGTGCCTGCTGATCAACCTGATCGCCCGTTGAAGGGAGCGGGTGTACATCTACCATGCAATGCTTGCAGTTATTGTGAGACTACCATATCCGGGACGTCATGGGTTGATTTGCGCACTGGTCGGATTTGTTATCGTTGCTGGCAAACTACATGTACGTCTAATTTTGTAGTGTATTTTGTGGAGAGCGCTTGCCCATTGCGTTATGTGGGCAGTACCACTCGAGCTATTAATGTGTGATTATGCGAACACGCATCAAGATTACGCAATTTTGTGCAAGCCGCCCCACTGGTACAACATTGTTTGGATTTTAATCACACTTTTGAGCAGTTGAGGTGGTCTGTCATAGATCATGTTCCGATGGATCCTAGGGGTGGAGACCGAATGGCGAAATTACGCAATCTTGAACAACGGTGGATTTTTCAATTACGTGTTGTTTCTCCACTTGGACTCAACTGCGAGATTGATTGGTTGGGACTTACTTGATACATCTCCTCCCACATTTGGACATTCCCTGATGAGTGGGATCTCCCTTTGATGTGATTGGTGTTCTACGGTGATGGCTAGTTTACAGGTAGCCAATCCTGAGTCAGCATTCCCTATTTCATCAGCCTGCTGTTCGGTGTTTTTTGGTGATTGCATAAGATGGAGTGACACATTCGATCAAATATTTGGAGCACTTGATACAGGGGTTTGGTTGGCCCCGAAACGTGCACGTCGTGTGAAGTATGATCAGATAAGTGTCAACTTTTAAAGATGAATTATGCTTTTGACTGTTTAAAGTGAATAAAAGGGACATGTACTGTTTTGGTGGGGAAGGTTTGTTATATCTTCCTCCCACGGTTTATGCCTGACAAAAATAGTTAAAGGGTGAAGAGGGGTTTTCACGGTATCTAGTTGCGGTGACCACTCTATAGATAGCAGCAATACTCAGCCGCTATTCATTTTAGCTAAGCAGTTTAATTTAGGGCAGCCTTTTGGCCAATGGATATTGTTGACTATCTGTAAAGTTAGGAGGAATGCTCATGCTCCACCCCAACACTATCTGAATAATGCCAAGGAGGTCTGTAAGAATTTTCAGTGCACTGTACAGATAGAACTACTGAAAATTCACAGCAACCCAAAAAAAAGTGTAGAAAAATATTCTTTATAAATAGGCCAATGCATTCATCAACAGGTCATCCATCCCACACAATAAATAAAAGCTTGTAAAGTATCAAGAACAGCAACACAGTTACATTATCATTCACCAAACACAATCTGCATCAAATGTTACAAAATGTTGCAAATTCTTAAAAGCCTTACAGAACAAATAGGAGACGTACACCTACCCTACAGCCAGTATGGAGTCTAATATATATATTGTTATTGTATATAGTTCCCCTGTTAGCCAAGTTGAATCTCCTGTTCATATGTAAACACAAAGTACTATTGGAAATGTGTGTGTTCATTGTTTACTGTAAACCGCGCTGATGCTGAATAGCGCGGTATAGAAAAAACTATAAATAAATAAATAAATAAATAATAATAAATAATTTATAACAGGGTGACGTCCTTCATATATAATCAAGTATCAAAACCCAAAAAGTACAAATTAGGTAGTTTTGTCTATAATAGGCAGGAAACAAAGTACTTAGCTGTAGGTTGATGTTGATTGGCACATTCCTGCTGCAGTATCATCTAGGAGTAAGGAGATCCTGGATTCTCTACAGGGAGAACTATTCAGGCAATTGGTAACAGACCCCACACGTGAAGGGGCCATACTGGACTTGGTGCTTACCAATGGTGAAAGTGTTTCTGATGTTGTAGTGGGAGATCATTTTGCATCCAGTGATCACCAGATGGTGTGGTTCAGTATTAGGACTAGGGCTGTTAGAATCCATTCCAAGGTGAAGATCTTAGACTTTAGGAAGACTAACTTTGCGAAGATGGGCCAATACCTCAGGGAGTCATTAGTGGGATGGGAACAGCTGGGGGATGTAGAACAACAGTGGGCAAAACTGAAAGGGGGTATTTTAAAGGCAACCAACCTTTTTGTTAAAATGGTAAATAAAGGCAAAAGGAACAGAAGACCGCTATGGTTTTCGAAGGAAGTAGCTGAAAAAGTGAAGAAAAAGAGGGAGGCCTTCATGAAATACAAGAGATCACAGAGAGAGGAAGACAGGCATCTGTATTTGGAAAAACTTAGAGAAGCTAGCAAAGTAGTCAAGAAGGCAAAGATTCAAAAGGAGGAGGAAATAGCCAATGCAATAAAATGGGGGATAAGACATTTTTCAGATATATTAGTGAGAAGAGGAAGGGCAAAAGTGGTATTGTCAGACTCAAGGGTACAGGGGGGGAATATGTAGAAGCTGATAAGGATAAAGCGGAATTGCTTAACAAATATTTTTGTTCTGTGTTCACAGATGAAGAACCAGGAGCAGGACCTCAGAAAACACCCACAAATAAGAACAGAAGCGAGGGACATCTTGAACAATTTTCAGAAGACTGTGTTCGTGAGAAACTAGCTCAACTTAAAGTAGACAAAGTGATGGGACCGGATGGGATACACCCTAGAATACTGAGGGAACTTGGGGACGTTCTAGCAACTCCACTGACTGACCTTTTCAATGCCTCGTTGGAGTCGGGAGTGGTGCCAAAGGACTGGAGAGAGGCTCATGTGGTACCTTTACACAAAAGTGGAAGTAAGGATGTGGTTGAAAACTACAGGCCGGTTAGTTTAACTTCAGTGGTGAGTAAATTAATGGAAACGCTGTTGAAAGAGAAAATAGTGAGGTTTCTGGAGTCCAGCGGATTACAGGATCCGAGGCAGCATGGATTCACCAGAGGCAGGTCTTGTCAGACAAATCTGATTGATTTCTTTGACTGGGTGACCAGGGAGTTGGACTGAGGGAGAGCTCTAGATGTGGTGTATTTAGATTTCAGTAAAGCCTTTGACACTGTTCCTCACAGGCGACTTATAAACAAACTAAGCACCCTAGGGATGGACCCTAAAGTTACTGCTTGGGTTAGAAATTGGTTGGGTGGGAGGCGACAAAGAGTACAAGTAAATGGAGCTCACTCTGAGGAGAAGGATGTTACCAGTGGTGTGCCCCAGGGATCTGTCCTTGGTCTGATTCTTTTTAACATCTTTGTTAGTGATATAGCGGAAGGGCTGTAGGGTAAGGTTTGCCTCTTTGCGGATGATACCAAAATCTGCAATAAAGTAGACACCCAGGAAGGTGTAGATAACATGAGGAGGGATCTGGCTAAGCTTGAAGAATGGTCTAGAATTTGGCAACTGGGATTTAATGTTAAAAAATGTAAGGTCATGCATTTGGGCTGCAGCAATCCAAGGGAGCAATACAGTATAGGAGGTGAAGTACTTTTGTCCACTAAAGAAGAGCGGGACCTAGGCGTAGTTGTGTCCGATGATCTTAAAGTAGCTAAACAGGTAGAAAAGGCGACGGCAAAAGCTAGAAGGATGCTTGGGTGCATACAGAGAGGAATGGCTAGCAGAAAAAAGGAGGTGATAATGCCTCTGTATAAGTCTTTGGTGCGACCTCATTTGGAGTATGGTGTGCAATTCTGGAGACCGCACCTTCAAAAGGATGTGAACAGGATGGAGTCGGTGCAGAGGGTTGCTACTAAGATGATTAGTGGTCTTCATTATAAAGCATATGAGGACAGACTTAAGGATCTTAATATGTACACCTTAGAGGAAAGGCGGGATAGAGGTGATATGATTGAGATGTTTAAATACCTCCGTGGCATAAATGTTCAGGGAGAGAGCCTCTTTCAATTGAAAGCAAGTTCTGCAACGAGGGGACATGGGATGAGGGTGAAGGGAGATAGATTCAGGAGTGATATGCGGAAATATTTCTTTACGGAAAGAGTAGTGGATCCGTGGAATAGTCTCCCAGTGGAGGTGGTAGAGATGAGGACAGTAACGGAATTCAAAAAAGCATGGGACCAACACAGAGGATCTCTAAAGGTAAAAAGTGGACTGTTGTTGTAGTTGTTGTTATGGAAGGACAGACTAGATGGGCCTTGTGGTCTTTTTCTGTCATCATGTTTCTATGTTTCTATGTTTCTATGTTAGTAGTAACTATTTACCAAAGAAACAGGCAATCTCCTGCAGTCTGTTGTGCACTTCTCCCAACCCGCTCACATGTTTCAAGACACTGCATCAGGGGCTTGGTGTTTTTTTTTTTTTTTTTAATTCTTTATTTTCATTTTATAACAACAAAGGAAAGGAAGACATACAGCTAAAAGACAGATACATACATAGAATGTGATACATACACCAAAGTAAACCCCTGCCACCCCCCTCCCCCCTGCTTCTTCTCTAGAAACTAATCATTCCCGAAAACGGGCGTGTATTGACATTATTGTGGTACAAAACCTAACGGTGATCTGAAACATGATGAGTATACATTAAACAGACATGTCGGAGCAATGAGCAGATTGTACATAATCATTGAGCATCTGCCATTTAGACAAGCGAGAGTGAGTTTGGATATGGGGAATAGCTCTCCGAAATATCTGCTCATATTTACTATATAAGCAGACGAGGTTCCACCATTCATTGGCAGTAATTCGAGAGCTATCCTTCCAATTCCTCATGATTAAACATATGGCTAAACCCAGCATGAAATCAAGGAGAAAGCGACCCTTCTTAGGAAGAGAGGGGACCTCCGCCACTGAGCGGAGTCCCACAATCTTCCAAGAAAGAGGCTCGTGGAGGTGTAAGATGGATTGAATACGACCCCAGACCCCCCCCAGTAAACCTGTAGTTGAGGACATTCATAAATAACATGAGCGAGGGTTCCCACAGCAGTATGGCAAGACCAACACTGGTCCCTAGCAGTTGTGTTCCATTTGGCTATTTTTTCTGGAGTATAAAAGCATCTATGTGCAAAAAAGAAGAGAGTTTGGGTAACAGAGGCAGATCGGGAAACCCGCACTACTTTGCTCCAGAAAACGCTCCATTGCACAGGGGTTAAAGTGGTTTGCAGTTCGCGTTCCCAGGCTTGTTGAGCTCTACAAGTAGCAGTATCGGTACCCTGACATAATAGTTTATAAAAGTTAGAGGCTACCCCATGTGTACTACTAATAGAGTGAATTAGTTCTAATAGCCCGTCCTCAGTAGGGGCAGAGGGCGGCAGGATTTGAGCACTTTTGAGGCAGTGTTGAAGCTGCATCAATTGAAAGTAATGTTTCGCTGGTAACGCAAATTCCTTTTGTAAATCAGAAAAGGTCTTCCAACGAGCTGCAGAGAAGAGCTGTTGGGGTGTCCAGATCCCCCTAGAGTACCAGGGTTTCCATGCGATCGTTTTATTTAGGACCTGAATTCTGGGGTTATTCCACAGCGGGAGTCCATCCTGAGGACATACGTTTGGGCCCAGTGACAGAATGAGAGTGTTAAAGGCCGCAAGAGTATCGACAATCATTGGGGGATTGCGGGTGTCTACTTGATGGGACATACCGGGGAGATGGATCAACGGAATTGGGCTACTAAGCTTCTCTTCTATGTCAAGCCAAACTGGTCTGTTGTCTGTTGAGGCAGCTAGCCATCGGGCACCTTGTTTAAGTAGGAAGGCTTGATGATATCTAAGAAAATCAGGAAAGCGGGTACCCCCCAGTTCCTTCGCAGACTGTAGTTTTTGTTTAGCTACCCTTGGTGGTTTGCCCTGCCAGAGATAACGGACGAGAAGGCCCTCAATGTCTTTGTAGGTGTGTAGCGGGAGTAAGCAGGGCAGCATTTCTAAAATATAGTTCACTTTGGGGACTATCATCATTTTCACGGTTTCTAGGCGGCCCCACCATGTAAGGGATAAGGGAGACCAACGATTTGTGAGCTCACGGACTTTGGAGACTACCTCCTTGGCATTAAAACTAAGAGTGGCTTCTAAAGGAGAACAGTAGTTGACCCCAAGATATTTCACCATGCGGGATTGAGGGGCTTGGTGTTTTTATCCAGCATCTAACTGCATCTACCACAGGACAGATATATAACACTATTATAAATGTTAAATCCCTAATACCTAGCTAAAACCCAAAACACGTACTCCTCTCAGCTTTCAAAAAGAGACTGTTTAGAGAGGGAGTTGACAGAGCTCAACGCTGGTTTGCCGACCTTCAAAGCACATACAAGCTGCAACTAGGACACTGAATTAAATAGCCCATGAGAATACTCCCCCAACCAATCAAAATGCTAGGGATGACAATAGCAAAACCAGCCAGTCTAATGGCAGAATGGCCCAAACACAAAAGATCCAACCAATCACCATACAGTACATTCGGAACATCAAATGCCATTCGATGGTATCATTCAAGCCAGCTGGATTCTCAGACAGTAAATCATAAATCCAAAACTCTTCCTGCCTTGATAAAATAGCCCCCTGGTCCCCTCCCCATTACAGTGCGGGGATATAATCAATAGCCCTCCACCGCAAGTCCGCAAATGAGTGCTGATGTTCTAAACAATATAAGATCAATGGTGCCATTTCAACCTTATGTGCTAAAAAGCTCTTATGCTCAGTTAAACGTACTCAAACCTTTCATGTGGTTTTGCTCACATATTCTGTATTTTTGGACAAGAGCAAAAGATGACATACAATCTGTATCATGCTTGGTCGGGTATTGTTTCTGCGTTACTGGATGATCCACATAATTCTGACACAGTCTGAGCACAAAAACTGCAATTGTGACAAGGCTGATGCCCCTCAGAGATTCCATCATCAGTCCGTCATATGTGAATTATCTTATCTGTGTTAGACACCATTAGGTGCTGGATAAAAAGAAGTGTCTTGAAACATGCAGGTGGGGTTGGAGAAGGAAGTCATCCATCTGCTGGTTATGGAGGAGCAGGTGTTGCATTATAAATAGTACACACCGGACTGCAGGCGATTGCTGTTTCTTTGGGAAATAGTTTATTTATTTATTTATTTAATTAACAGGATTTATATACCGCTTTATCCTAAAATCAAAGTAGTTTACAATGAAGTTCAAAAATCTTACAATAAACAGGGAAGGAGCAAGAATAGATTAATTTAACTAAACTTATTTTCAAAGGCTAAGTATATGAACATAAAAGGAAATAAAAGGGGAAAACAACAAAAGGTAGAAATAAAATAGGTAATCATGTGATGTCACCAAAATGTTCAGAGTAGAGTGTTGTTTTCAGATTTTTCTTAAAATCCTTACCATTGCTGATGACTCTGAGATAGTCAGGGAATAAATTACAGAGGGAAGGAGCAGTTAATGAAATAGCTCTTCTTGATGTTAATTGCTTGGCTTTTATATAATCTTTAGGGATAGCTAAGGTGTAACTATTGGATTGTCTTCTGGGTCTGTTATTTCATTCAATAGTGATGAAAGATTTGAGAATGCCTGCAGTAGAGTCTTGTATGATTTTAAAGATGATCAAAATAGCCTTATATTTAATGCAGGAGATAATAGGCAGCCAGTGAAGTTGATTCAGCAGGGGGATGACATGGTCGCCTCTAGAAGTGCCAGTTAAGATGCGAGCTGCAATATTCTATACTATTTGAAGTGGGCGGATTGATTGTTTGAGTAATCCAAGATATAAGGGATTAGAGTAATCAATAGCTGGTGTGATAATTTTGTCTGGAAAACAGTACGGAAATGATCATGGTTAAGCAGTGGTTTTAATCTTCTGAGGATACACATTTTATAGTAGGCTGATTTGGCTGTTTTGTTTATATGAGAGTGTAAGTTTAGATTACTGTCCAGCATGATTCCAAGATATTTTACCTCAGGTTTAATAGGTATGGTGATGTTGTTCATAAGTATTGATCTTGGGGGGGGGGGGGGGGTGGATGTGTATTTCGAGTTACAAAGAGAGCTTCAGTCTTGCTGTAGTTAATATTTAGGTTGTTTTCAGATAACCAAGCAGTCATGTTCTCCAGGCATGAAGTAATTACTGAATATTCTAAGTTGTCAAGGTTTATAGGAGTGTAGCTCATAATATCATCTGCATATAGATTGTAGAGGATTTTGTGATTTTTGATAATATAGTTACGACTGACCTACAGCTAAGTACTTTGTTTCCTAGCTTTTTCAGCCAAAACTACCTAATTAGAACTTTTTGTGTTTTGATACTTGATTATATATGAAGGACGTCACCATATTATAAATTAGACTCCATACTGAGTGTAAGTGAGTGTACTTCTCCTATTTGTTTTGTAAGGCTTTTGAGAATTTTTTTTGCAACCTTTTGTAACATTTGATGCAGATTGTATTTGGCGAGTGGTATTGTTACTTGTTGCTATTCTTGATACTTTGCAAGACTTTTATGTATTGTGTGGGGTAGATGACCTGTTGGTGCATGCATTGTTCTGTTTTATAAGGAATATTTATTATAAAACATGGTGCAATGGATGTGGTATTGTGATTAGAAGAGGACTGATCCAATGATTGATCCAATGAGTAATATCAGGTGACATTGCTTGCTCTCTAACAGTATTGTTAGTGAGTATGGTCTGTGGCCTCATTCTGATGGCTCTTCTCTTCTGTAGTGGGATTTTTCTTAATGAAATCTTTTGATCATTTGTGAGGTCATTGAACCATTGTCAGTGCGAATTTGGTGGGGAGGTAGTATTAGTAGAAAATTCACAGATAACACACTAATCAATATGGTGGCGACTGCTGTAGAGATAGGTGCTTTTGAATATTAGACTATTTGTGTTTTGAATGGTGGCTGATAAAATATAGTGAATTGGCCTATATAGACTCACTGTTAATGGAGGCTGTGGCATCATCAGAAAGAACTCACTGCCACAGAGGATGTCCTGGTTCTGCAAGATTCAAAGCTTGCTGTGTCTCATTCCCTTTGATCGTGAAGGTGTTGTGAAAACTAAACAATAAACAGGTCCAATTTACAGGAATGGATTTCCAAATGGGGCTATAGCCCAAGTCCTGCCATGTGTGTCCAGCTGCAATACTTGCAGATCCTGCTGTTACAACACATGACACTTCTCAGCAGGGCCGGATTTACGTATACGCCATGTACGCCATGGCGTAGGGCCCACAACCGGCAGGGGCCCACAAAAAATAGAACCAGGTTTTTTTTTTTTTCAACTCGATTAAAAAAAAAACCTGGTGGCTGCCGCCGTGGGGCCCCCTCTGCTGCCGCGGGGGCCCCGTCTACAAGATGGTCTGGTCTGGTCGGGTCGGGTCGGGTCTCGTCTCGTCTCGTCTCCCTCCCTCCCTCCCTCCCGGCTGCGAGAGACGCGAAGATAGAGCGTCTCCTCGCGTCTGTGTTAAGCCCGCAGGGGCTGATGGGATTTCCCATCAGCCCCTGCGGGCTTAACACAGACGCGAGGAGACGCTCTCCCTTCGCGTCTCTCGCAGCCTGCAGCGAGCGAGGGAGGGAGAGAGACCCGACCGGACCCGACCGGACCGGATCCGACCAGCTTGTAGACGGGGCCCCCGCGGCAGCAGAGGGGGCCCCGCGGCGGCAGCCACCAGGTTTTTTTTTTAAATTAAATTTTACTTTAGGCCGGGGGGGGGGGGTAGGAGTCCTATCCCCCCCGGCCTAAAGTAAAATTTAATTTAAAAAAAAAACCTGGTGGCTGCCGCCGCGGGGCCCCCTCTGCTGCCGCGGGGGCCCCGTCTACAAGCTGGTCGGGTCGGGTCCGGTCGGGTCTCTCTCCCTCCCTCCCTCCCTCGCTGCAGGCTGCGAGAGACGCGAAGATGCGTCTCTCGCAGCCTGCAGCCTGCAGCGAGGGAGGGAGAGAGACCCGACCGGACCCGACCCGACCGGACCCGACCGGACCCGACCAGCTTGTAGACGGGGCCCCCGCGGCAGCAGAGGGGGCCCCGCGGCGGCAGCCACCAGGTTTTTTTTTAAAATTAAATTTTACTTTAGGCCGGGGGGGGGTAGGACTGGTAATGGGCTATGGGGGGGGGGTAGGACTGGTAATGGGCTATGGGGGGGTAGGACTGGTAATGGGCTATGGGGGGGGGGTAGGACTGGAAATGGGATATGGGGGGGGGGTAGGACTTGTAATGGGCTATTGGGGGGGCTGGGGCTGGAAATGGACTGGGGGGGGGTAGGGCTGGTAATGGGCTATTGGGGGGCTGGGGCTGAAAATGGGCTGGGCTGGGGGGGGTTAAGGCTAGAGGTGGGCTGATGGGGTTAGGACTGGTAATGGACTGTGGGCTGTTGGGGGGGGCTTAGAACTGGCAATGGGCTATGGGGGGGGTTAAGACTGGTAATGGGCTGTGGGCTGATGGGGGCTGTCTGGTAATGGGCTATGGGGGGGGGCTAGGACTGGAAATGGGCTGGGGGGTTAAGACTGGAGGTGGGCTGATGGGGTTAGGACTGGTAATGGGCTGTTGGGGGGGGATTAGAACTGGTAATGGGCTTTGGGGGGGTTAAGACTGGTAATGGGCTGTGGGCTGATGGGGGTTGTCTGGTAATGGGCTATGGGGGGCTAGGACTGGAAATGGGCTGGGGGGTTAAAACTGGAGGTGGGATGATGGGGTTAGGACTGGTAATGGGCTGTGGGCTGATGGGGGGGGGGGTAGGACTGGCAATGGGCTATGGGGGGCTGACTGGAAATGGGTTGATGGGGTTAGGACTGGAAGTGGGCTGATGGGGGGTTAGGACTGGTAAAGGGTTATAGGGGGGGCTTAAACTGAAAATGGGGTGATGGGGGGTTAAGGACTGAAAATGGGGTGATGGGGGGTTAAGGACTGTAAGTGGGGTGATGGGGGGGCTAGGACTGGAAATGGGCTGATGGATGGCTAGGACTGGAAATGGGCTGATGCAGGGACTAGAAGGGAATGGATGCTGGGTGAGGCTGGAACTAGAAGGGAGCTGATGTTGGGGGAGGATTAGAATGGGATGGGGCTGGAAGAGTAAAATGGAGAAGGGAAAAATATTTTGTGTGGGAGGGATAAAAAATCTACAATTGGCCGGGTATTGGGAGAGTAAGTGGGGATTGAGGATGGAGGGGTAATATTTGAGTGGATGAAATAGGAATGAGGAAAGAGCAAAAGGAGAAAGATTAGTATGTTAAAGCAGATGTAGAGAGAGAATGGAAAAAAATCTAGAAGAGAGAAGAAAGGACAAATGGACAGCAGACGATGGAGAGTTAGCAGAAGACACGAAGAAACCAGAAGAAAGTGGCTGGAGCAATTGCAGCTGAAAAAAATGCACAAAAGGTAGAAAAATATCTCTTTATTTTGAATTTATTAATTGGAATATGTCAGCTCTGGTAAATGTGCATCATTAACATCTGTGCTTTGTTTAGTACAAGAGCAAATTAATGTATTGTTTTATTTCTACAGTGTTGTACATTCCAAGTTTGGCTTTTGGGATTCCCAGTTTAATTATTGTCTTCCTATTTCTAAATTGTGATTACTTGTTTGGTGATGGTCTATGTTCTGCATGTGTAACTGAGCTGAGGTGTTCTGTTTATATAATTCCTATTTGACATTGCCACTTGTTCTCTTTCCCCAGTAGGTCATGTATTGTTGTTCTCTGAAATGTATTGGTTTAATATTTGCAGTGTTGCCTTTTGATTGGTAGAGTATGGTGCTTTGTGAGTCCTGGTAGTGCTGTTAGGATACGGCGGGTTTACTATGGGCAGTGTTTGTAGTAGTTCCTAATGTGTCTGGCAGTTGGCACTGGATTATAGTAATGTAGAAATCTTTTAGTCTTTCTTTATCCATGCACTCATTAAGAGGCACGTTTACTAAAAGTTAGTATATGGTAACATTATGCAAATATTTATGCAAATGAGGCCCCTTATGCAAATGAGGTCCGCACCCCCCTTGGGCCGCCCCTGCTGGGGGCCCACAATTTTTGTTGGCGTAGGGCCTCACTCAAGGTAAATCCGGCCCTGCTTCTCAGCCATCCAGCTCATTGCTGGAGATCCATGGGGATTTCTGTGACTTTCCTTCAAAACAGCCTCTTCTTTTATTCTGGATGACTATTTGTTATTTCCTGATGTGAAATTGATCTGACAGTGCTGGAACCATAAGCCCCAAAAGAAAAGCAAATGATCTGTCTAGTGGCCTATCTAGGGGGCCTTGAAGGCTGGATATTTGATCAACATCCAAGCTAGTTTTGCTGGTTATTTAGACTCTCCTAAGTTTTAGGATCCTAAAACTGCCACTGCTGACCCCTCCAAGTCTTCCAGGAGCAATTCCTCTCCTGCTTTTTCTGAATGTTGGCACCAAAAAGGTAAATGAAGCCATTAAGGAGCCTCGTATTCAAGTGCGCTTAAAGCCCTTGCCGGTGCCACCCCACAGCAACAGGAAGTGCATGTCAGAGGGGGCGGGACTGACAAGGGCTTCCAGTGCACTTGAACATGAGATTCTACAGCAGCTTCATTTACCTTTTAAGTGCTGACATTCAGAAAGAGCAGAAAGAGGGAAGCTGCTCCTGGAAGTTCTGGGCAGCTGAGGTGGCAATAGCTGAAGGTTTGCCAGGAGAGGCGACAATGGCTGAAGATTTGCCTAGGATTACTAATACCCTTACACAGGCCTCATCTACAAGCTGATGATGATTTTGCTGATAGATGGATGGTTTTGCAACACTATCAACATATTAAGGGCTTGATTCTGTCCCTCAAGTACATCTCCTTTGTATCTCCGGGCTGACCCGGACGTACAAAGGAAATCGTGATTCTGATCCCGCGGGGCATGTCTAGCCCACGGGATCAGAATCGCAAAAAGGCATGTACGTGCATACCGGGACTGCGATTCAGTCCCGGCCTGCACATACTGTACAGTCACAGCCTAGCTAACTCAGCCAGAGCTTTTGAATGGAGCCGGGGCTGCCTGCAAACAGAGTTAATTCCCTGAAGCCCGATCCCTGATCTGGCCTCCTAAGGCCAGGATCAGGCTGTGGGAAATTAACTCTGCCCCCCCCCCCAGCCCCTTCCACCCACTGGGCTGCTTAAAAAAACATGACCACATCTATCCCCGCTATTCGTGCCTCAGAATAACCCCCTAATTGTTTAAATAAAGTAAAAAGGACCTCATGGCATTAGCTTAATCTGGGCTAGCACCTAGGTATACTTGTACAGGTCTGACAAAAATTTTATATTTGGACTAATTTTTCTTGAATTGAGCAATTTCTTGTATTTTAGAGTTTTGGATCTAGCCCTAAGAATTTTGTCTGAGGCCTCTATATTTTGGTGGACTTCAGATTTGGGATGAGGATTTGGTAATATTTTATTTATTTGCCAAGATTATTAAACTGCCCATCTGCCATAACTTATCTGAGGAGTGTAAAAGCATGACACACATGAAATGTGCAGAAGACACCCACTCTCTGACCCTCTGCCAATTGTCACACACACTTAAAACATCAGACACAAGTATAATTTCAGATCCGAATGTACACTGGACTGGAAAGCATATGCTTTCAATTGGCTCCGGAATGTAAGAGAATTATGCTCCTTCCATATCAGTTCTGAAACTTCATTCCAGATGATTTGTGCAGCTGCTGGAAAAGTGTTTGCTAATGTGTGAGCAAGCCTAGTAGCAGGAAGATGCACATTAGTCATCTGTAATGGATTAGGGACATAAAACGTTAGAAGAAAATACTTGACCTCCAAAACATGTCATTTCTTTCTGAGCTCCCTTTGTTCCTTGGTTTTTGGGCATCCATAACCTAAAACTAATCTGGAAAGGATGACCTAACAGAAGTTTGATCCACAAGCCACATTCATGGATTGGACAATTTGCAATGTCAGTACTGCTAAATGATCTCTTCTGGCTCTTCCCACTGTCTTGCTGCTCTGAGCTGGTTGAGCCGGACCTTCCCCATCCTTCTGGTACATCTCTCCATAGAGATCATCACCTCATCCCCGTTCCCCAATCTGGTATCGGATGCTGAGGGATTTTCTTTTCAGGAACTCTCTCTCAAGTGCTAGCTATCTAAACCAAAATTTTGGAAACATATCTCCAATGTAAATCATTTGCAGATTAAGTCACTTAATACCCAACAACGCTTAAAGGAAAGCAATGGGAAGTGACCTAGATTGGCCATTGTTGGAAACAGGATACTGGGCTTGATGGACCTTGGTCTGACCCAGTATGGCATATCTTATGTTCTTATGTTTCCTGCTGCTTTGTGTGGGTAATGTTTCCATAGCACTGTTTTTAGGAAGCAATTGTTGGCCTATAGGCTGCAAAGAAATCCATTTCTCTGTTTTTATGCATTTTTCTGAGTAAGAACTCTAAAAATTGCTCTATGCAGTTGTTCAGCATTGTGTTGGAATGGGCTCTAGCAGGAAAACACACAAAATGTAATTGAGTGTTTTAGCTGTGATCTAGTCAGGACAGCCCAAGGGTTTCTGCTGCCTCCCCTCCCAGCTGCCACTGATTCCATTTCAGGAGGTGGAAGCGGGCGGGAACAGTATTTCAAAAAGTGGTGGCAAAAAGCAGCTGATTTTGGAAATACTGCCACTGCTGCGGCCCGCCTCCCCCTCCCAAAATGAAATCGGTGGCAGTTGGGGGTGAGGGGTGGGTGGGCAGGGTGGACGGTCATGTGTGCCAAAGCCACTGGCCGCCTAGCTTGCCTAGTGGACGGGATGGCCCTGGATCTAGTAGAGAATCATATCTGATGCTTACTTAAAAGGTGTCCCTTCTCAATTTAATTGCATCTGTCTCAGCTGTCTTAACTCAAAGCCTCCTATTTGCTTTCCACTGTGTGTCATCTTTGTCTGTCTTGACTAGACTGAAAGCTTCATGGAGAAGGGAGTATCCATTCTGGGGGTAATTTAATAAAGCACTTTCCATGTGCAAAGCATGGTTTAGATAGTGAAGATGACCATTATAAAACTGTGCCTGGGTCTATATGTGTAAAAAGTAAGCCCACAGCAGCATTGCATCTACTTTTACACGACCTTCACACAGGCATTTCCAAGAGTGTATGAGCTGGGGTGGAATTGGGATGTACTGCTTATTTCATAAAATGTGCATACAGGCATGGAGCACATGCACACATTTACACCTTCTGTGGGAGAGGGGTATAATTGTGTAAGGGGATTGGTGTGCTGCTAAGGACCGTTTTTGATTTAGAGATGTAGATCTAGGACTCATCCACATAAAGGTGGTACTGAAAGTCATGGAAAGACATCAGACTATCAAGGGAACAGAGAAGAGAAGATGACCCAAGGCAGAGGCCTGAGGTACACCGACAGGTTAGTGAATGAAGAAGATCCACTAGAGTATACACTATGAGGGTAATTTATAAATGTCCTCACGCATATGAGTACACGTGTATGAGAGGCCTATTTTATAAAGTGAAGTACACATGTACTTTATAAAAAAAGGGACATAAGTGGTATAAGTGCCTGCACAAATGAGGCAGGCAGCAAGTGCAAATGCCCACACCTAGATTTTTGAATCATGCATATAACTTATAGTATTTTATAACTTACATGCATAAATTTGTGCTCCACCTTCACTGTACCCAAGTGGACAGCCACACTGAAAGTACGTGAGATTAGTTTTATGTGTGCCCTTACAGAATAGTGATTGTGTAAAGCACATGCATAAATACACATTCATGCACATAAGTTCGTGAAAATTGGTGGCTTACACACGCAAATCAGCTCCTAAAAGTATGATGGGAGAGATAAGAAGAAAACAATATGGAACAGAGTCCTAAGATCCAAGTGAAGTCAGAGTATCAAGGAGTAAGGTATTATCAGCAATGTCATATGCAGCAGATATGTCAAGGAGGATGAGGATAGAGCAGGGGTCCTCAACCCAGTCCCCGGGACACACTTAACTAATCAGGTTTTCAGGATAGCCACAATGAATATGCATGAGAGACGTCTGCATACGATGGAGGCAGTACATGAAAATCTATCTCATGCATATTCATTATGGTGGTTTTCCTGAAAGCTTGACTAGCTAGGTGTGTCCTGAGGACTGGGTTGAGAACCTCTAGGATAGAAGAACTCCTGGTAACATGCCTGCCTGGTGCGAAGGTAGCGGACCTCACGCGCAACCTAGATAAGGTCTTAGATAGTGCTGGGGAGGAGTCTGCTGTCTTGGTACATGTTGGTACCAATGACATAGGAAAATGTGGTAGGGAGGTTCTGGAGGCTAAATTTAGGCTTTTAGGTAGGAAGTTGAAATCCGGAACTTCCAGGGTAGCGTTCTCCGAAATGCTTCCCATTCCACGTGCAGGACCCAAAAGGCAGGCAGAGCTCCGGAGTCTCAATGCGTGGATGAGACAATGGTGCAGAGATGAGGGGTTTGGATTTGTTAGGAACTGGGGTACATTCTGGGGAAAGGAGGGGCTGTAATAATAATGGGTGATTTAAATTACCCCGGTATCGACTGGGTCAGTGTCATGGCAGGACATGCTAGGGAGATAAAGTTCCTAGATGACATAAATGACTGCTTCTTGGAGCAGCTGGTTCATGAACCAACCAGAGGGGAAGCCATATTAGACCTAGTCCTTAGTGAAACACCAGATCTAGTGCAAGAGATAAGGGTGTTGGGGCCACTTGGCAATAGTGATCATAGCATGATCGCCTTTGATTTAATTAGTGGAGGAGGGATAGTACGGAAATCCACAGTACTACCTTTTAACTTTCGAAAGGGAGACTATGATAAAATGAGGAAAATAGTTAAGAAAAAACTAAAAGGAGCAGTTGCAAAGGTTAAAGACTTACATCCAGCTTGGGTGTTGTTGAAAAATACTATCTTGGAAGCCCAGACCAGCTGTATTCCATGCTTTAAGAAAAGTGGACGGAAGTCCAAAAAACTGCCAGCATGGTTTATAGGTGAGGTCAGAGAGGCTGTTGTTGCCAAAAAAGCATCTTTCAGGAAATGGAAAAAAGAGCCAAACGACGAAACCTGGAAACAGCACAAGCACTGGCAAGTCAAATGCAAGGCATTGATAAAGCAGACAAAGGGAGAATTTGAGAAGAAGCTTGCTGCGGAAGCAAAAGCGTGAAATAAAGATTTTTTCAGGTACATTCGTAGCAAAAAACCTGTGAGAGTCGGTTGGACCATTAGATGATAAAGGAGTTAAAGGGGCACTAAGAGGCGACAAGGCGATAGCGGAGAGACTGAATGAATTCTTTGCTTTTTGTCTTTACTGAAGAAGATGTAGGGATGTTACCCATGACTGAAGTGGTATTTAAAGGTGCAGAAGAATTGAAGGAAATATCAATACATCGGGAAGATGTATTACAACTATTAGTGCTGGGACACCACTCTCTCATCTGCCCTGGACACGGTTGCACCCTTACGTCCCCAGCCTATCAGGTGCTGTCACCCCAACTCTCCTTGGTTTCACCCAGGGCTCTGTCTTCATCGCTCTTACCTTCGGCGTTCTATTCGTCGCTGGCATAAGCACCCTTCCCCGGCCACAATGTCTCACTTTCGCTACTGCCACACTCATTATCGTTCTTTGTTGAATGTAGCAAAACGGGATTATTTCTCTAAACTTATCTCCTCCTCAACTAACTCCTCACGTCAACTTTACCGCGTCCTTCACTCTCTCTCTGCAACGTCATCATCCCCCGGTATCGCACCCCCTATTTCATCTTCCTCTAATAATCCCACCCCAGCTGCCTTGGCCTCCTACTTTGCCGATAAGGTTCTTACCATTCACCAGCTTTTCCCTTCCTGCCCCCCTCCTCTCTCTCCTCCTCCCCCTCTTTCCCCAGTTCCGTCCACATCCCAGTCCTCTCCTCCCATCCCCCCTCTTTCGCACTGCTGGTCTGTCTTCCGACCAGTCACCCTTTCAGAATTAACCCATGTTCTTTCTACGGCCCGAAAAACCACTTGTCCTTCTGATCCTATCCCTTTGCAATGGCTTTCTGAACCCTCACTAGCTCTGCTTCCTTTGGTTCTCTCTATTTTCAACACTAGTCTGTCCTGTGGCTCCTTCCCCTCATCTTGGAAATGCACCCTGATACATCCCCTTTTAAAAAACCTTCACTGGACCCTTCCACTTTGTCTAACTGGCCTCCCGTCTCTAATCTTTCCTTTCTCTCTAAGCTTCTTGAAAGACTGGTCTTCTCTCAACTTTCTGCACACTTAGAGGATTCTTTGGTTCTTCACCCCCGTCAATCCGGTTTTCGTTCTGGGCACAGTACTGAAACTATTCTTATTTCTTTACTTAATGAGTTGCATACCGCTCACGACAAGGGTTCTATTTCTGTGGCTGTTGCACTTGATCTTTCTGCTGCTTTTGATGTTGTCGATCACCACACCCTTCTTCTTAGGCTTAGATCCATCGGTCTCTCTGGTTCTGTTCTGTTTCATTCCTTCATCTTTAGTCGTTCTTTCTCCGTTCTTTCCGGTTCTGATTCCTCCTCTCCGACACCTCTTGACTGTGGCGTTCCCCAGGGTCCTGTCTTGGCTCCTCTATTGTTCAATATTTTCTTGGCTCCCCTTGCTTTACTTATACAGCAGCACGGTATCTCTGCATAATTTTATGCAGATGATATTCTTCTCCTTTTTCACACTTGCTCACTCACACCGGATATCGGTCCTCTAGATGCCTGTCTTTCTGCGGTTTCTTCCTGGTTTTCCAATAACTTCTTACACGTCAACCTGTCTAAAACTTCAGCAATCTGGTTCAGTGCTGGTGCTTCCATTCCCTCTCTAGCTCCGTCTCTTCCTGCTGGTCCCATTCCTCTGGTCACGTCTTTGCGCTATCTCGGTGTCACCCTGGATTCTGCTTTAACCTTTAAAGACCATATCTCTTCTGTTGTGCAACGCTCTTTTCACACTCTACGGCAACTCCGAGCAGTTCAGTCTTTTCTTTCCCCCTCCTCTCTGAACACACTTCTTCTCACTCTGGTTGTCTCTCGGTTGGATTATTGTAATGCATCTTTGGCCGGTCTTCCACTTACTCAGCTTCGTCGCCTTCAGTTAGTTCACCAGACCGCAGCTCGTCTTCTGTCCCATGCACCTTTGTCTGCTCATGTCACCCCTCTGCTTATTCACCTACAATGGTTACCTATCCCTTTTCGCATACAGTATAAGATTCTGATTTTCATCCACAGGTCTCTGCACACTGGTGTCCCGCTTTATCTTTCTAACCTGGTTCATTTTTACTGTCCTTCCAGAGTTCTTCGATCCCTCCATGCTAATCGTCTCTTTCTCCCACCTCCCTCTCAGGCTCGTCTCGAATCTACCCATTCCTCTGCTTTCTTTTTCCTAGGCCCCCGTCTTTGGAACTCGTTGCCTCTTTCGTTACGGTTGGAATCTTCTTTTCACACCTTCAAAGCTAATCTTAAAACTCACCTCTTCTGCACTGCTTTTGATCTTCCTCTTCCCCCTCCCCCTGCCAGTACCTGACTGCTCACTTGCAAGTACCTGACTGTTCTCCTCCCCTGTGTCTTTTTTTTTTATTTTTTATTTCTAATATTATTGTTGTATTGTTCCTTTTTGCTGTCCCTTATTATAAAGAATTGGTGTTCCTTTTCCGTTTCTTTTTCTTTTCTCAGTAGTTCCGTTTTGATTTTATTGTAAACCGCTGCATGCCTAATTGGTTTAGGCGGTATAGTAAATTTTAAATAAAGATAAAGATAAACTGAAGGGTGTTGAAAAAACTGAAATATGAGATTGCAGACCTGCTATTAGTAATCTGTGAACTATCATTAAAATCATCTCTAATAACTGAAGACTGGAGGATCGCCAATGAAACACCAATTTTTAAAAAGGGTTCCAGGGGTGATCCGGGAAACTACAGACTGGTGAGCCTCACTTCAGTACCAGGAAATATGGTAGAAACCATCATAAAGAATAAAATTACTCAGCATGTAGAAAGTCATGGCCTAATGGGAGACAGCCAACATGGCTTTAGACAAGGAAGATCTTGTCTTACTAATCTGTTATGTTTTTTTGAAAGTGTGAATAAACAGGTGGACAAAGGTGAGTTGGTTGATATAGTGTATCCGGACTTTCAGAAAGCCTTTGACAAGGTCCCTCATCAGAGACTTTTGGCAAAACTAAAGAGTCATGGGATAGGAGGCAGTGTACTACTGTGGATCAGGAACTGGTTAAAAGATAGAAAGCAGAGGGTTGGGCTGAATGGCCAATTTTCCCAATGGAGAAAGGTGAATAGTGGTGTACCCCAGGGATCTGTGCTGGGTCCGCTGCTTTTTGACATATTCATAAATGACCTGGAAAGTGGAATAACGAGTGAGGTTATCAAATTTGCAGATGACACAAAACTTTTTAAAGTTGTTTAAACCCAAGAGGATTGTGGAAAATTGCAAGAGGATCTTGATAAATTGGAAGACTGGGCATCAAAATGGCAGATGAAATTTAATGTGAACAAGTGCAAAGTTATGCACCTAGGGAAGAACAACCCAAACTATGGTTACACAATGCAAGGTTCCACATTAGGAACCACCACCCAGGAAAAAGACTTAGGCGTCATTGTGGATAACATGTTAAAACCTTCGGCCCAGTGTGCAGCGGCAGCCAAGAGAGCAAATAGAATGCTAGGTATCATAAGGAAAGGAATGGAAAATAAAACAAAAGATATTATAATGCCTCTATACCGTTCCATGGTGAGACCGCACCTTGAATATTGTGTGCAATTCTGGTCGCTGTATCTTAAAATGGATATAGCGTTATTAGAAAAGGTTCAGAGAAGAGCCACCAAAATGGTAAAGGGGATGGAAGGATACTCCTATGAAGAAAGGCTAAAAAGGTTAGGGCTCTTTAACCTGGAAAAGAGACAGCTGAGGGGAGATATGTTAGAAGTCTATAAATTAATGAACGGAGTGGAACGGGTAAACGTAGATCGATTGTTTACATTATCAGAATATAGAAAGACTAGGGGACATGCAATGAAGCTACAGGGTAAACTATTTAAGACTAATAAAAGAAAATATTTTTTCTCTCAACGTATAATCAAACTCTGGAATTTGTTACCTGAGGATGTAATAAAGGCTGTTAGTGTAGCTGGGTTTAAAAAAGGTTTGGACAAGTTCCTGGAGGAAAGGTCCATAAACCATTATTAAGAAGGGACCCAGGATATCAATGCTTGAACCAATATAAGCATTGTGGAACCTGTGTCTTTTGGGGAAACTGCTAGGTACGTATGACCTAGATTGGCCACTGTTGGAAACAGGATACTGGGCTTGATGGACCTTGGTCTGACCCAGTATGGCATATCTTATGTTCTTATGTAAAGGTTCTTAGATTTCAGCAAGTCACTGGAAACTTTGCCGAGGGATGTTTCTGTTAAGTGTAGAAAGTGAAATCCAGATTTGAGTGGATCAAAAATGGCTTGTGATGAAAAATTCAAGACTGTAGTGGCGAACAGCATGTTCAAGTGGCTTGGATAGAAAAGGGAGGAGGGTGATGGGATGATAATTGAAAGGGCAGATGGGGCCCTAGGAATATTTTTTGAGGAGTGATATAATTACAGCATGCTTGAGGGCAACAGGCAGTGTTGCCGTGGAAATCGATAGATTGAGGATATGACAGACAGAGCTGAGTAGTCAGGTGTGAATGGGATCAGAGGAACAGGTAGTGAATTTGAAGGAGGACAGACGTACAGTTTCCTCTTATGTGATTTTAGAAAAGGAGAAACAGGTGGCAGAGGATGAAAGAAGGATGTGGAATTGAAATAAGGGAAGGGGACATGGAGGTGGCCTGATGGAATATTCCAGATTAACCCTGTGAGCCTCAGCTCTCTTCATTTACTGCTTAGGACTGTGCTCTAGAGATCTTTTCAGTTTTGTATGTATGTATTTACGTATTTATTTATCAGCCATTGTTTGCTGATCCAATATGGGCCACAGCAGATTGAAAAATATACAATATAAAATATAATTCCAGCGAGCTCAGTACAAAATATCAATCAAAAATAAAAAAACAGAATAGAAACAGAAAAAGACACAACATACTTTTTATAATGTATGCAACACTTTATATAACACCCCAGAGATGTAGAAGACCCATGAGAAAAATATGTTACTGAGGGCCTCTGCTGGGATTTGTTGTTCTAGGTCATCCTAACATCACCTAGAATACACATATATTGATAGGAAAGACCCTACCACTCTTCCGTGCAATCTTACCCTTCATCATGGTCCTTCAACAAGGGGTAACATCATCCTGTTAAAGCATCTTCCAAAGATAAGGAAAATAAGCTAGATTTTTTTTTTACAAGCAGAGAACATTTACTCTATATGATATGTTTGTCAAATTGAATAAGATAAGAGAGTCATTCAGTTGCCCTCTGAAGAATTCCCATGGTGGCAAAAACAAGGCTTCCATTTGGTGCCTCTATGAATGCTCCATCTGACCGGTTCCCCTGAGGTGCCTGTGAGACTCCTGATAGCTTGTTATGCTGTTACAGATGCCTGACATAAACTTTTAAGCAGGTTTGCTTGGAAAGAAACGGAAAACCTGACTGCTACATTGCAAAATAGCTTCCCCCATAGAATTTAATGGGGGCGAATGGAAAGATTTTCCTGAAAACTAACCAAACAGGTGTATTCCGATGAACAAAGATGAGCTCAAAATTCTTTGGTGTGCACATGCCTATTTCACGTGCATGCTCTTCTACAGACCCAAACCCAGCCTTGGGACGCATACTTACAAAGTAACTCAACATAGCCATGCTGTGAGACTGTGTGGCTGCATTCTCTTCTCACTCAGGGATCTGGGCACATAATCCCATGGCTAGGCTCCTAGAGCCTCCTCACATATACATTCACTTACAATATTAAGTACAATTGCTGAAATGTTGTTTGCCGTGCAATGAACAATAAACTATTGACAAGTTTAAATGCCTACGTCCTTGCTCTTAGTAATTAGTAATATTGTGGGTAGATGACAGTGGAGCAGATAGTGAAATTCAATCTGTGCTTTCAGATGGTGTAAGATAGCAATATGCAGGTAGTATGGAAACTATTGAAACGATGACACTCTGATGGATTAGAATTGTTTTGCAGTGTGTTCCATGAATTCTAAACAGCTTCCACTGTGTCTTTTTGCCTAAACAAATGCTCCTGACAGCCTTTCCCGTGGTTATGATTCTGTATCCTCCATGCCTCTAGCAGAAACATCTCCATTAGTATTCAGAACAATTCATAACTAATTGGGTGGAAAGCTGAAATGTTTTGTTACCCTCAGTTAATTGAATCTCTTATCCTCAATGGTAATAAATTGTCATGTTGCCCTCTGAGACGTAGTTACAACACCAAGAGTTACTGAATAAACCATATGCTCAGGCTTTGGGAAACAATTTGGTGGTTTTTGCTTTGCATTGATTTAATAAAAGGACAGCATCATTTTTGTCAAAATTTTAATCTCTGGTTTTAATGCATTTCTGTGTTTTGGTTCTGGGCCCCTGTTCACAATTCGTTTTCGCATGGTTCTAAGAAAAAAATTACCAGGGACAGAGAACTATCAGATGTTAATGAAGCTGGAAACAAAATGTCTTTTTTAGGTTATTAGGGCACCAATATGCTTATGATTAATTCTGTAGTGAAGTCAAACCATTTATGCCTTAGAGATTCATAAAATGCCTAAGCAAATAGTTTTGATATTACCTTTGAAAATGTGCCTTTGTCAGTAGTTTTTGTCACATGGTAAACTAATCCATTCAGCTTAAATGATAACCTGAAATGTTTTTATTCAAGAAACTGCTGAGTCTAGCCCTAGACAGAGCTGGCACAACCATTAGGCAAGACTAGGTGGTCATTTAGGGCAGCAATTTTTGAGGGGCAACAAAAAGCAGTGGCAAACAAAACAAAGCAATATAGGGGCTTGTTTACAAAGCCGCGGTAGCGGTTTCTGATCGTTATCGGAGCCGCGGCCCCATTGAAATCAATGGGGCCGCGGCTTCGATAATGATCGGAAACCGCTACCGTGGCTTTGTAAACAAGCCCCATAGTGTTTGAGCCACACTAACTCAGAGCCATCAGCGCATTCTTTTATCTGCAGGGAGAGTGGATACAAGCAGACATAGAGAGCAATGGGATCTGTCCTTATCTTGATTCCTTCGCACAGCCCACTTACATACATGCTAGTTTGCTTACTGTAACTTTGTCAATGCAGGGCTATGTTCCCGTGATCTTAAGCGACTACAAAAAAAAATGCAATGTGTGCCTTCGAGTCAGTCCTGACTCCTGGCGACTCAGAAGCTCCTGGGTTTTCTTGGCAGTGTCACCGGAAGTAGATTGCCAGCGACTACAGACTGCCCAAAATACAGCCATTCATCTTCTCTAACAGGCACCTTGTTTTGCTCATGTAACCCCGCTATTCATTCAGCACCAATTAGGTCTCACATTTTGTTTAAGCTATTATGTCTCACTCATAAGGCCTTTTATACAGGCATCCCTCCCGGATGCACTAAGAGCCGCCAGGGATGCAAAAGACTTTCGGAAGAAGCTGAAAACCTTCCTCTACATGGACCACTTCAGGGATGTCACCTAGCATTCCATTTCCTGGACTACCCCCCTCTTGGACTAACCCCCCCCCCCTCAGACATATGGACATCTGTAAGTCACATTGTAAATAGGTTAAGCTTCCAAGCAATGCCCGCATGCCTCCCTCACCTACATTACACTGTAATCTGTTTAAGTTGACCTGTAAACCACTTTGATTGAAGGATAAGGCGGTATAGAAAACCTGTTAAATAATAAATAAATAAAATAAATATTTGCCATCTTTCATTGTACACCACACCTCTGCTCATTCCCTTTATACCAGATATGAAAAATGATCTCTCAGTACCTTCTATTTACAGTTCAAGGCTTGAATCTTGTGAAATGACCTATCCTCGGTTTTACAAACTGTCTTCTTATAAAAACTTTTGTGCAACTCTGAAGACTCATTTCATTATTATCTTGCTACATCAGTCCAGATAAGTGAGTTATGCTACCTTGTTCGCAGGTAGGAGGCAGACTTGAGCAACTTTCAGTGGTGTCATTACTTGGTATATCTTCTAGTGCAGCACTGAGAGAGGCTAGTATTTGCCTGCCTTCAGCAGGTGGCAAAGTGTTTGGACAGGTGCAGCATTGCAGATAGACCTGTCTCCCCTGGCCCAGGCCATGGTCCTGTGGCCTGTATGACTGAGATCTGTAGGCCCAATGTTACTCGGACCTCGAGTATGCTGCTATCTCCTTGAGCCAGCAGCTGCCCTGTATCCAGTGCTATTTCCCACAGAGTCCAGCACAGGTGGGCTGCAGAGCAGAGAAGAGAACTCCATGGGTCTCTGAAGGAAGTGGTAAGGAGGACTCGAGCCTACCTTCCCTCCTGCTATCTTCTGTCTGCTTGCTGAGCTTTTTCTGAATTTTTTCTAAATTCTTTTCTTTGCCCATTCATTTCTATCGGGCTGTATTTGGCTTTCTGTGTGCTTTTACTAAATCAGACCTTGTTTTCTAAGTGGACCAATAGATCTTAGAGGTTCTGAGTCAGGGATATGTGCTGGAGTTTGCAGAACCTCTAAGGACGCCTTTGTAGAGTATCCTTGTGGCTCCCCACTCAAGTGGGTGGGGTCAAAGAAACTACAGCGCCTCCTAAGATGGAGCCTCCTAGGCCTGTGTAGGTGGCTGGGGAAGCCCTGCTGGGGTTCCATGACTGGCCTGTCAGGTGGTGGGATTCCCTTTTCTAGTGTCTCTTTTTGCTGCAGCCTGTACTATTTTTTTTTTACTTCATTTTCATGACCTGCCATTCTTTTTGCTGGGGTTTTTTTTTCACTTTTTTTGTGATTCTTCTTTGCTGTGTAGAGCCTTGCAAGCATGCCTGTGCTTGGTGTTGCCCCTGTGTGATGGTGGTGCTCAAAGTTCAATTTTTTTGGCATTATCAGCAGCCTGGGACCAGTTGCTGATTGTAGTGCCTCCTCTGTGTCCTCTACACCTATCCAGTCCACTTGGCAAGAGGCCCTCTTTCAGGTCACAAGGCATCTTCTTGGAGGGAGAGGAGTGAGGAGGTTTGAGGTTCTGGCCATCTGGCCATCATTCCTCCCTCTGGCCCCACAGTGCCCTGGGGCTACCTCTCTGCTGGTTTTGAGCAGCAGCTACTGAAAGAGCCCACAGGCTGTTTTTGGTCCTTTCCTTCTGCTTGGCAATCCCCTTTGCAGGGTCTATGGTCCAAGGGGCAAGGGGGTTAAATGCCCTTGCTTCACTCTTAGTCCATGCGTTTCTCTGGTACTTCATCCTTATCCTCTATGGGGTTTGTTTGGGATGCTGAAGAGGACCCTTTTTCTCCAGAAGGTAAATTTGAGGAGGAAAGGGATCTTCCCCTTATGGAGGGTGAGGAATCTTCTGTGATCTGCCTGTTTCATAAAGAGGACTTTTGATGCTGATTAAGGACCTTATACAATGTAGGTCCTGTCACTGTGACTGCATCACAGAAGGACCCTATCTTGGAAGGTATCAGACATCCATATAACTTCTTTCCTTTGCCTGAGCCCATGTGGCAGCTCCTGATCTCCCAGTGAGAGAATCCGGACCTTGACCTTATGGGTCCTAAGATTCTCTCTTGGTTGCATCCCGCTATCCCAGGGTGTACTGAACCAGTTTTTTGGGGTTCTCTCAGGTAGATGGCCTCATCACAATGGTTACCAAGTGCGTGACTATCCCAGTAGAAGGGAACACTGTGCTCAAGGAGTGAAAGGAAGGTAGAGCCATCCATAAGAATGCCTTTGAGGTCTCATCCTTGGACTTCTAGGCAGCTTTGTGTATGGCTCTGGTAGCCAGAGTGCTCTTGCACTGGCTTAGCAGCTGCTAGACAGCCGGAAACTGTCAGATTGGAGTCTGGAGCTGCTTAAATGGCGAATGCCCTCTACAACTTTATCAGGATCTCCTCCAAGTCCATGGCAGCAATAGGTTTGACTAGGTAATAGCTGACTTCACAATTGCTCAGCTGATGCAGCCTCCAAGTTGTGACTGAGCAAGCTCTCCTTTAAGAGCACGTTGCTCTTTGGGGCAGATCATGGAAAGTTGGTAAAAGACATCAGAGAGACACACCTTCAAAGACTCCTGGAAGACAAGCCCAGGATCACTAGGTATGTCTCTTGAAAGGCCCTGTTCGCAGACTGCTAGGAGTCCAGGTAGGACCTATTTTTCCTCTGTTCCTAGAGTGAAGAAGGGGCAGTCCTTTCGGAGCTCTCAGTGATCTCAGTGGCTGCTTGCCTGGAGCCAGTAAACCCTTGCGATAGGTGGGTGGGTTCTTTCTGAGGTGCAGCTCCCAGAGTGGCTCCAGCATTGCTCCCAGAGTGGACCATATCACATTAGACCAATGGGTCCTAGACGTTTTGATTAAGAGATACATGCTGGAATTTTTGGAGCCTCTAAGGGATACCTTTGCAGGGATACCTTTGTCCCTGCAGCTCCCCACTCAAACACATGGTGGTTGAAGAAACTCTACAGTGCTTCTGACAGTTGTATGCTCTTCTACTTGTACTTTCCATAGGTGAGTGCAGGGGAATAATTCCATCTACTTCATGGTGTCCAGGAAGGGAGATTCCTTCTGGCCCATCCTGGACCTGAAAATGGTCATTGCCAAACTCTAAGTGCCCCATTTCCACAATGGGAAATGGCAGCTTTACCTTCTATTATTAGTATCGCAAGACTACTGCTAAGGGCCAAAGCTGTGATTTTGAAAGCCAGTGGTTCCGGTGCAGCAGTGTAGGGAAATTGTCCTACCCTAGTCACTAGACCCCCAGGGAATCCCATGGGTGAGTCATGGGGGGAGGGGGTGTCAGGAGGGTGGAGGAAGATCATGTATTGAACAGGGGCTTTGGGGGGATTCTCTGTTAAGGCCGTTCTCTTTGGGGGGTATTGGTGCTGCTATGGAGGTCCATGTTGGGGAGGGTTGGTTCAGAGAAGGATGGTTTATGATGATGGTTTGTGATGATATACTGAACACTGCGGTCCAGAGGATAAGGTGTGATTTTGGAAGAAGTAATTTGAGTGGGGAGCTTGCAATCAGGTCAGGGAGCTCTTCATTGGGTCAGGGTTGTGCTGTGCTGGTGGCTCTTTTTGTGTTTTTTTTATTTATAGAATTTTAGTCAATTACAATAACCATACAAATACAGGACAATCCCATAATACAATTACAAAATGAAAAAAAAACAACCTTTCACATGAAATAAAGGCAAATAACAATGATAAAATCCACAACATGGGGCCAAAACTGTTGAATACCATAAGAAACATAAAAAAGAGAAAAAAAAGGATACTAATTATCCACGAAAGGAGGTCAAACTGATACATCTCCTTCCCTACTTAGACCCTGTTTTTCGGTCAAAAGTTTCTCCAGATGAAGCACTTCAACAAAAATATATGAAGCGTCATCAAACCCAATGATGCATTTACAGGGAAGCGAAGAAAGAATGAAGCACCAAGTGCCAAGACCCGGGGCTTAAGATTTAAAAACTGCCTCCGGCGTAAATGCTACGTGAAACATCTGGAAAAATATTAACTGGCTGGCCATAGAACTTAGCTGACAACTTTAAAAAAAAAGCCCTGAGAATACGCTGCTTAATTTCAACCGAAGGAAAAGTAACCAGTAAAGTGGCACGCACATTAATAATATCCTGGGAGTCCTCCAAGAAGGCCGTTAAATTAACCATAGGAGAGGCAATTTCATCCAATCCCCCTTCAGCCTCATTAAGTTTCTTTATAGTGGAAGGAATATAGTAAATTTGTGAAATATCTATAGAATCAGGAATGGATAACATTTCTTTTAGAAATTTATGCAATAGAATTCTATGTGATAGTAATGAAGACTGAGGAAAATTCAAAAAACGTAAATTAGAAGAATGCATAGAGTTCTCCAGGGACTCCAACTTGGAATGAAGCACCAAAGAATCTTTAATCCCAACAACATTAGTTGCATGTAACGGAATCACCTGGGACTCCAACTTAGTAATAGCTATATCCACAAGTATAACTTTTTCATCAAGTCGCTGCAAGGAAACAGCAGCTTCCTGAGAAAAGGTACACAAGGAATTTAAAGAAGAAGACATTTTGCTATCGATGCATTTTAAGACACCCCAAACATCCTTTAAGGTAATTTCTGAATCCGAAGGGGGAGGGGGGAGCAGGAAGCTCAGACGAGCCACTCACCCCCAATAACGGGACAGGAGTAGGTATAGTAATCAATTTTAATTTTCTTACCGACTCGGAGGACTCCGCAGACACATTGAGTAAATTACCGGGTACAGGGCGCATAGGAGGAGATCTCCCACTGGAGCTCAATGACACTTCTTCTGGAGAAGACTGTGCAATCGGGAGGGGGCAAAATGCTTGTCCAAAGGGCCCACCAATTTAATAGTATCGGCTGCAACCTCTGGAACTTTGCCCCCCGTCTTGGCCTTCTGTTTCCCCATTGAGGCAAAAAAACACTCCAAATGATAACTTCATGAGAAGAAACAGCAAAGCAAAATTAGAGAGAAATGAAGGCCAAAACAATCCCAGAGTAGAACCGCAGAATCGCCACAGAGTTACCAAAGGGGCGCCAAAGGGGTGGTGCTCGCCCTTTTGGACATGCCCCTTAGGACCATGCTCCGCGCACACGCTCCGTGTCACAGAGGAAGGCTGCAAGTTATGTCCCACGAGAAAGACCCCACTGGTCTAGGCTGTCCTGGCTGTGCCTGCCCGATGGAATGGGGAGGGAAACAGCAACTCCAAACATTTTCGCTGCAGCAGCAGTCTCTCAGGCAGGTGAACGGGCTCCAAACATCTCCTCTGATAACAGCTGATCCCTGTGCTGGCGGTTCTATACTGGGGTGGGCTTGGAGTAAGTTGTGGCTGCTGCCAAACAGTTTAAAATTTTTTAAGGACATGGCAGCTGTTACGATACTGGGCTGCTGGTAGCATGGGTGCACTTATCGTCACCATGCCACCTTGCTCACTCTCTCCCTTGATCTCACTTCATTCCATGGCATGCAGTTGGTGTGCAAAATAGTGCATACTAGCTGTCATGCCAGTGTGCTGAAATATGCTGTGGACATATGCTGGCAGCATGCTGTAATTTGCATGCTGCTTAGTGCATTTTAGTTAAAGGACCTCTCTGTCCTTTACTATTGTTTCCTGTACTTTATTTATTTTATTTATTTATTTTTATTTAAAGGGTATTTCTATCCCGCCTTATCCTTCGATCAAGGCGGTGTACACAGCAAACAATCAAGGAGTTGGCATTTGTGTTCAAGGTATTCTTATATTGTACAGTGGATGTGTATGTGTGTGGGTAGGATGATTAGCGTGCGCTATTTACAGCATGAGCCTTATACAGTGCTATGTACAATGAGCATGCGGATGAGACGTTAATTCGTGGCTGTTGCTCCCATTATGTGTTTGGGCCGTAGTGTTCCAGGAAGAGCAGAGTCTTTAGTTGTTTCCGAAAGTCCTTAGTGTCTTCCGTGGATTGCAGTTCATCAGGGAGTGTGTTCCACATTCCAGGTGCTGCCATTGATAGCGCTCTTTGTAATTTTAGCATTGGTTTCAAAATTTGCATTTAAATTTTACTTAATAAACTGCTTTGGGTTTTGGAAAGGCAGTATATCAAGCAAAATAATAAACATCGACATAACATTTAAAAGTATGTTGTCCAGTTATGCATTTTTATAGGATTGTTATGGAAGGAGTGGTATTAGGGTAATTGTTGAGCTTAATTATCAAAATCTATGGGGGAAAGGGAGGGGGATTAAGGCAGAAGGTTTGCCTAGGGCAGCCAGTATCCTGGCATTGGCCCAGACCTTAGTGATACCATCTGTATACTGGAAAATAACTTTAGGTTCCTGTGCTCTATCTGAATGTAATGTTATGCATGTTACATTTTTGTCCTTCATCCCATCTGACACAATATAATTAAAACATGCCCAGTTTTCAGTTTTATACAAGACCCTACCAGGGCTGGCCCAACCATTAGGCAAAATAGGTAGTTGCCTAGGGTGGCAGCTTCTGGGAGGTAGCAAAAACCAGGACATTCAAAGTTCAAGAATAGATTCTGACAGTCATAGGTGGGGCATAAGACTTAAGGTTTGTCCAGGGTGCCAACACCTTGAACCAAATCGGGGGCTGGCCTTGACTACATCTTCTCGATTGGTTTTCACAAACAACTGTATGATGGTATTTTACCCTTCAGATTGTTTTAATCACTGTATGTGCAGCACAGTGTTGTATCCAGAAATGATAGAAAATATGTAACCTCACTTTTACGTTTTGCTGTTTCTAATGTAGGCCATCTCGCCAGATAGGTATAAGATAAGTCTCGGATATCTACATCAGTGCTTCTTAACCTTTTCCTTGAGGCACACCCGGCCAGTCATATTTTCAGGATTACCACAATGAATATACATGAGGTAATTCTGCATATATTGGATACCCATCGTGTACAAATCTATCTCATGCATATTCATTGTGGTAATCATGAAAATACGATGCTGAAAACATGACTGGCTAGGTGACATCCAGGAGAAGGCTGAGAAGCACTGATCTACATCATGGCAATAAAAGGTAAAGGAAGACATATATTTAAGGTGGGCGATGTTGAGTATTTATGGTGATCTAATAATATAAAAAGACCCTATGCTTTACAGTGAAGACTCACTGGGGCCAGTTTTCAGACTGTGGAAAAGCAGTTTTTACTTGAAGGCTTTTAAGCAATTTTCAAAGGAAAAGATTTATGACCCAGGAAAATTATGTGCCTGCTATTTTCCATTCTCAGGACACACCTAACTAGTCAGGTTTTCAGAATAACCACAATGAATGTGTATGAGAGCGATCTGCATAGAGTAGAGGGAGTGTATGCAGATCTATCTCATGCATATTCATGGTGGCTATCCTGATAACCTGACTGGCTAGATGTGTCCTGAGGACAAGGTTGAGAATGGAACCAGGCTGCTGGCATTAACCTTTAAAAAGGAGATAGAGCAGCTTTTAAACTAGATAATAGGGGAAAGCCGACAGTCGCCCAAGAGCGCATAGTTCGAAACAATGTATCCGTGAAGGATACTAGCAAAAGATAGAAGTTAGGGCATATCAGTAGAGAGGGTCCAATAAGACAAAAGTAGCCCAATGCCCTTGAGTACAGAGCAGACAGAGCGTAAAGATTCCAAATTACCCCTGCCAACCAAAACCCAGATTAATATGAATAAAATACAGTCTCTAAAATGCTTGTATGCAAATGATAGAAGTTTAAAAAATAAGATGTGAGAGTTAAAATATATAGCACTAAATGAGAGGTTAGATATGATCGGTATCTCACAGACATGGTGGAAGGAAAACAACCAGTGGGACACAGATACCTGGGGACAAACTATATCGTAATGATAGAGAAGATCAAATTGGTGGAGGGCATTGAGTCATAAAGGATTAAAGTTTTGCAGGTAACAAAATTCACTGTAGAATCTCTATGGATTGAAATTCCATGTAAAAAGGGGAAGGGGAAGGCGATGGCAGTGGGGATGTACTGTCGACCGCCTGGCCAAAATGAACAAATGGATGATGAAATGCTCAAAGAAATTACAGAAACTAACAAAAGTTACAACACAGTAATAATAATGGATGATTTCAATTACCCTGGCATCAACTGGGTCAGTGTCACAGCAGGACATGCTAGGGAGATAAAGTTTCTAGATGAAACAAATGACTGCTTCTTGGAGCAGTTGGTTCATGAACTGACCAGAGGGGAAGCCATTTTGGACTTAGTCCTTAGTGGAACAAAGGATCTGGTGCAAGAGATAAGGGTGTTGGGGCCACTTGGCAATAATGATCATAGCATGATTGCATTTGATTTAATAAATGAAGGAAGGACAGTATGAAAATCCACAGTATTACCTTTTAACTTTCAAAAGGGAGACTATGATAAAATGAGGAAAATAGTTAAGAAAAAACCAAAAGGAACAGTTTCAAAGGTTAAAGATTTACATCAAGCTTGGGAGTTGTTTAAAAATTCTATCTTGGATGCCCAGACCAGCTGTATACCATGCTTTAAGAAAAGTGGAAGGATGTCCAAAAAATTGCCAGCCTGGTTTAAAGGTGAGATCAGAGAGGCTGTTGCCAAAAAAGCATCTTTCAGGAAATGGAAAAAGAGGCAAATGACGAAAACTGGAAACAACAGAAGCACTGGCAAGTTAGATGCAAGGCATTGATAAGGCAGGCAAAGAGAGAATTTGAGAAGAAGCTTGCTGTGGAAGCAAAAACACATAATAAAGACTTTTTCATGTACATTCTTAGTAAAAAAAAACCTGTGAGACAGTCAGATGGACCATTAGATGATAGAGGGGTAAAAAGGGCACTAAGAGGGGATAAGGCGATAGTGGAGAGACTGAATGAATTCTTTGCTTTGGTCTTTACTTAGGAAGATGTAGGAATGTTACCCATGGCTGAAATGGTATTTAAAGGAGATGTTGTGGAAGAATTGAAAGAAATATTGATACACCGGGAAGATGTATTACAACTATTTGATAAACTGAAGAGTAGCAAATCACCTGGACTGGATGGTATATATCCAAGGGTTTTGAAAGAACTGAAATATGAGATATTAGTAATCTGTGAACTATCATTAAAATCCTCTACTATATAATACCTGAAGATTGGAGGACAGCCAATGTAACGCCAATTTTTAAAAAGGGTTCCAGGAGTGATCAGGAAAACTACAGACTGGAGAGCCTGATGTCAGTACTGGGAGAAATGGTGGAAACCATCATAAAGAACAAAATTACTGAACATGTAGAATAGTAATGGCTTAATGGAAACATGGCTTTAGCCAAGGAATGTCTTGTCTTACTAATTTGTTTTTTTTTTAAGGCGAATAAACAGGTAGACAAAGTTGAGTCTGTTGATATAGTGTATCTGGAGTTTCAGAAAGCCTTTGACAAGGTCCCTCATGAGAGACTTTTGGAAAAATTAAAAAGTCATGGGATAGGAGGCAGTGTACTATCATTGATTAGGAACTGGTTAAAAGATAGAAAGCAGAAGGTAGAGCTAAATGGCCAATTTTCCCAATGGGGGCAGGTGAATAGTGGAGTACCCCAGGGATCTGTGCTGGGTCTGCTGTTTTTTTTTAACATATTCATAAATGACCTGGAAATGGTAATAATTAGTGAGGTTATCAAATTTGCAGATGACACAAAACTATTCAAAGCTGTTAAAACTTATGAGGATTGTGGAGAATTACAAAAGAATCTTGATAAATTGGAAAACTGGGCATCCAAATGTCAGATGAAATTTAATGTGGAAAAGTGCAAAGTTATGCACCTAGGAAAGAAAAACCCAAACTATAGTTACAAGATACAAAATTCCACATTAGGAACCACCTCTTAGTAAACAGGTTTAAGCGTCATCATGGATAACATGTTAAAACCTTCCTCCCAGTGTGCAGTGACGACCAAGAGAGCAAATAGAATCCTGGGTATCATAAGGAAAGCAATGGAGAATAAAATAAAGGATATTATAGTGCCTCTGTATTGTTCCATTGTGCGACCGTACCTTGAATATTGTGTGTAATTCTGGTTACCATATCTTAAAAAGGATATAGCATTATTAGGAAAGGTACAGAGAAGAGCCACCAAAATGGTAAAGGGGATGGAAGGATACCCCTATTAAGACAGGCTAAAAAGGTTAGGGCTCTTCAACCTTGAAAAGAGATGGCTGAGGGGAGATATGATAGAGGTCTATAAATTAATGAATGGAGTGGAATGGGTAAACGTAGATCGATTGTTTATGCCGTCAAAATATAGACTAATAAGAGAAAATAATTTTTTCACTCAACGTGTAATCAAACTCTGGAATATGCTCCCGGAGGATGTAGTAAAAGCTATGGAACTGTCTCCTGAATGCCCTGAGAGCTGTTACAGAAATTAAGGACTTTCAGAAGCAGCTAAAGACTTTTCTGTTCAGAAATCACTTTGGGGCATGTTTACTAAACCGTCTTAATGTGTGCTCTGCGGCGTTATCGCGTGATAAGGTACCTTATCGCGCAATAATGGCGCTTTATCAGGTGCACAGGTACCTTAGCGCGCGATAACCCACGCAGCGGCGCAAGCGAGCGCTGAAGGCGGGGAAAGGCTCCCGGAGGGCGGAGGAAGGCTCCCCAGGGGCGGAAAGAGAGGGTCAATGGGCAGAGAGTGGGAGGGGAGAGGCTCCCCACACACTAACGCTGTGAAATACGAGGCTCAAAACTAACGCCAGTGAAACCCTGGCATTAGAGCCGATTTAAAGGGAAAAGAAACCATTTCCGTCAGCAATGTACAGCAGAACCAGGGAAACCTACAAAAAGTGATAAGTGTGATACATGTGCACGAAACAAAAGGGCAAATAAACATTGAAAAGGACCCCAACAAAATGTAAAAAAAACATAAACAAGCTGGGAAATAGTGATATCAATGGGAAACATCAAAAAACACTCCCAAGAAAGCTCCAAAAAAAAGATATGAATTTTGGAAGGGTCTATGCTCCGTCCCCATACAAGGTGAATGAGCCCAAAGTGAAATTGCGCTGAGCAGGGTTTCCGACTCCATTGGCCAGGTTTCCCATGGCATGCACATGTTCCACAACAGCAGGGCGGGCATATCGGAATGGGCAACTGGACAGATGCTGGAAAAGGGGATACAGAGGGCTGCAGGCGGCACATGCTGTGGTGCAGCTAGGCCACAGTGCGGACTAGGGTGATGCCTAGCTGGCCCATAGGAATGCTGAAACAGTAGAGCAGCCAGACAGCAACTGCTGAGGGCCCAACATGGGCACGAGTGTGCTCCCCACAGTATTACAGGGGATAGTACACAGCAGGTACCCCCAAGGGCACAGAACATTGACATGCGGTGCTGGGGGGAAGCGGGGACAGCTATGCAGGCACTCCTACCTCAAAACCCGCACCATAGGCAGCCGCCTACCCACACACTGGATGGCCTGAGACTGCGCTCCACCAGCACCACCAGCAGAAGGGCATGTCAGCATGGTGGCAGAGGGATACTGGTGGTGGAGGGGGCAGTGGCAGCTGCCCAGAGCAGACCGTGGCCTAGCCCTGTTCAGGTGGGTGCCGTGCACTGCAACAGACAGGCTCTGTCTGAAAAACAGCTATGGTATCTCCAGGGACTGCACCGTCAGTGTGGTGCAGTACACACAGACAGTGTGTTCAAAAGCAGAAGGTCACAGGTTCAAGTCCCAGCTGTGGCTCCTGCCAACCCAGTGCCCATATTTTACCCACTACTAAACCATGGTAGTAAAGACAAACCTTTATTTAAGAGAACATAAACATGTGTCAAATGCCTATATTTTACCCTACAGAGCACAGACACCATAAACATGCACATTACCTAGAGCAGAGTCCCCCAAATGCAGTCCTGGAGGGCCACAAATCATTCAGGTTCCATGCTGTCTCTAATAAAGATGCCTGTGCTGCATTTCTATGCACCGCCCCCATGGTATGCAGATGTATCTCATGCATATTCATGAGGGACAGCATGAAAACCCGAACAGTGTCTGGCCCACCAGGACTGGAGTCGGGAACCTCTGCCCTAAAGCAGCGGCCAACAGGGGCAGACACAGCCGCACCCACAGGCTCCATTATCCAATGCCTCCTGGAGAGGCAGGATGTTGGGCCTTGCATGCATCTTCCAGTACTAGCACTTGCATACCTTAGCAATGCCACCTTAAACCTGTGAATACGGTACACAGCTATCAAAAGGTTGCTATGATTACTGGCAGATAGCAATTCCGAAGTTAAGTACAACTTTCTGATTGAGCTGCATCATAGCAACCTTTCTGATGTCTGTAGAGTGTGCTACAGGTCTTGTGTCTGACAGTGTTTACCACCCTGGGGAGTGACCCCAACAGTATTGCATACCATAGCCATGCTTGCACTGTGCCCAGGACTGCTGCGGTGGCCAGGGCTGACAAACACCTCTATAGTTGCACAATGCTGGCATAGGTGTGGGGAGTGTGTGTCTGTCTATCCATTGTGTGGTGGCTGCAAACATCCTCCGCAGCCCACACTGCTAGCACTGTTGCCAGTATTGGCCTGTCAATGTGCATAATGAGGAGCAAGGTACCGTGGGAATAGCCTGGATAGGGTGGCCTGGCCTGGATTCATCTGTACAGAGCATAGGGCAATGGCTCGGACATTATAGTGCCCGGCCACCACCTGCACAGACAGGGTGGCCACAGCATGTCCTGCTGGGAGGTCACTCTCACCCTGACTGAGCAGTGACCACGGCATGGCTAGGTTCCCCAATAGTATTATATAGCATTTCTCTCATGTGATATTTTTTGGTTTTCTTTTGGGGCCCAATCACTGACTTATCTGCTTGGTGTGTATGCTGACATCCCAGTTCTGGGTACACACATCTGCTCCAGGAACATGCACTATGGACTAGCTAGCAGACTGTTTGCAGCTAGTATGTGTCTTGCTGGAACACCTTGCAGGGTGCAGTGGCTGGAGGCTTGCTGCTGGAGAATGTCAGATAGTGTTGGGGGGCAGCTGCGCATTTCCAGGCCTACTGTCTATCTGCTATTGCGTTATGGATGTGTACAGCTCTGCATTGCCTGCCCTGTAGGGTGTCTGTTCCCCAGCAGGAGTGCCACCATTGCAGGGAGGTAGAATGTGGATCTGTTTGTGGGCGATCCTGTTTCCCACCCTGAGCCCCAGAGGGTGAGTTGTGTGGTGGTACATAATCCGCCTATGGGTCCAAACACCCCCCCCCCTTCACCTACATCATGTGACCACGGCATCAACACAGGATATGCACTATTCTGGGTGCATCATTGCCCATAAGGGCTAGACATGACTGAGAAATACAGAAGGACACAGATGTATCCTAGGTGTGTCTGCAGGCACTACCTATCACACACAGTAGCACTGATGGAGACCTACAGCATGGTGTATTTCAGCCATGAAAGGGGCTGTGGACCTGGTGCTGGGCGCCCCACCTCACCCTCAGGGTGAGCACAGTACCCACACAATGTGACGGTCTGTAGCTACTCTGTGCCAGTACCACACACGGTCAGTTCCCCCTACCAGGCCGAGGTGCTGTGGGGGTGCATACCCCATCTTGTGCCCATCTGTAGACTGCTGATTTGCATGTGCAGTGCATCATGGGTATGGGTGGGTTAACCCTATCCTGTTAACCACAGCGGACAGTTTGTGTGGTAACATGCAGTCCTTCTGCAGCCAGCCAGGGGGTTGTTAGCAGCTATAGAGCTGTAGCCCACTGGTTACTTCACTATCTATGGAGCCAGAGGTCATGGGTTCAAACCCATGGTGGGGTTATTTGATAGGGCTGTCTGAGGCATTGTCTATTTTTAATGTACATTAGTGCTGCCAGCAAAAACACCCTCAGTGTACTGTAACCATAAGGTGCTCCATAGGGTGCCCTATAAAGCACCTTATAAGGTGCCTTATCAGGTGTCCTCTAAAGCGCCTTATAGGGTGTCCTATAGGGGACATTATAGGGTGCCTTGGCGGACAGTGCACTTTATAATGTGCCCTATGGAGTGCCTTATAGGGTGCCTTATGCGGTACCTTAGGTTATGGCACGTGAGAGTGTGTTTGCTGGCAGCACTAATTAAACTACAAATAAAATGCCTCAAAAATCAATACTTACACGTAAAAGCTAATGCCTCAGCCAGCCTTATGGATTAGTACCTTTAATATGTATATGTCCCTCAAAAAATTCTTGGACAATGACTCATATAATATCTATCTCTTTGTCTCCTTTCACCTATGTTTGCTGGACTAATTACCCAATACTACTCAGTAAAATGAACACTATATTAATAAGAACACTATGTTGATAAGAACTAACAGGTCTCAGACTGGAATCAGCACTATCACTCAGGTTATACCCTGGATCAATGTCCTGGACTCATGCCCTGCACTTGTGCCCGTGTATGCATCAATGACCTTAGTTCTTATATATTTTTTATCAAAGTCTTAATTAAGGTGTGTTGAGTCTATAGTTCGCTGCTTCGTCATTCCACTCTTACAATTCCACTCTTATAATTTGTAACACTCTAAGAAATGCACTGAAGCAGAACTTATCTCTGAAAAGATTTTTTCTGTCCGTATCTCAAATACTCATCAGAGTTGTTACTTGCTTATGGGAGATTAATCCCATTGTGATGTTCATTCCCCGACGCCTTCAATTGGTACCATGATGCGTTTCACGGCCTTAGGGTTTCATCAGGGGGTTGGTATCAATTCTTCTATTAATCCTCCATGTTTATCTTAAACTATTCATTGAGATCACTTCTGTCAAACAAAACAGGTATATCATAACCAACGCCATTGTGCCATCCGTTAACTTAACTCATGCATTAGTAATATGAGGATCACACCCGCTATTATCAAACTATGTAAAGAAATAAGAACTTTTAGGCATACTACATATAACTGACCATTTGTCTGGTTTTCTCTATAATTGTGAATCCTGGCTTGGCGTGTTACTCGGAGCCCTGTTGCTTCTAAAAAACGCCGCGCATGCGTGTTTCTTAGCTTGTCGATGGTATTTATAGAGAACAATCGTAAAGCATGACTACCATTGTTTCACGAGTGTCACCTTGGTCTAACTTCTAAGAATTAAAACATTTAAAAATTTAAAATTGGTGACCAATGCCTAATTCATATGCTGTGCCGCCCGAATAATGGCAATACATCCCATAAATTCACCAAGTTATGTGAATAAAGTTGAACCCTTCTGATCTTCCGTCCTACGCAGTCTCAAATGCACGCTGACCATTCAATCATGTTATTTAAGCCTGTCGGGCTAACGGATTTTAATTGATGTATCCACCGTTGTTCCCGTATTATTAAGGATTGTTCTCTGGATTTGCCAGCTTGTCCAAATTTCACTACATCTATACAGCAACAGCGCAGATCATCGAATCTATGGTTCAGGTCAAGACAATGGGCCACTATAGGAGCTTCTGTGACCTTACATTTTAATCTGCTGCGATGTTCGCTCATTCTTGTTTTGAAAGGTCTAATTGTTTTGCCTATATATATGAGACCGCATGGGCATCTAATGTAATAAATCATGTATTGGGAATTACAGTTAGTACTGTGCTTCAATGTATATGTCATGCCATTGTGTTGAAAATATTTTCTATCTTCAGTGATCAAACATATACTACAGTCTCCACATTTCTTATGGCCCTTTGGTTGTACTTGATTTGATGTCGGTAAACTTCTTAGTACTGTTGGACTAAGCCATTCTTTGAGATTTTTATGTCTTGTCCATACACATCTAATATTTTTATGTTGTAACCCTGGTAAAATATTTATGACATTCATATGTCTAGCTATTATACGTTTCACCTTTCCACTGCATGGGGAAAATTTGGTTACCAAATTTATGTTATCATCCGGTCCTTTTTTGGCCCCTGTCTGCAGAAGTAATTGCCGATTATTATTCAATGCTCTTTTGTATGCCTTTCTTATAATATTTTCCGGATATCCTCATTGCTTGAAATCTGTCATGAGGCCTTTAGCCTTGATTTTGAAATCTTGTTGATCCGAACAGTTACGACGATACCGAATGAATTGAGATAAAGGAAGACTGTCTCGTAACTGTTTTGGATGGGCGCTCCAGTAATGCAAAAATGTGTTACGACCAGTTGGTTTTTTATAGATCGAAGTCTGCCATCCCGTTGTTCCTTTTTCTATTAGCACATCCAAAAACGAGATCTGACTATCGTGATACGTATGTGTAAATTTGATATTGGAATCACATGCATTTAGCCATATCACAAAATTTTGTCGGGAAACTGCAGATCCCTGCCATAACATGAAAATGTCATCTATATAGCGCTGCCAAAGCACTATATGTCTTGCATATGGTGTACTCTCTATCCATTGAGTTTCAAAAGTGTTCATGAACAAATTCGCCACGGAGGGCGCACAGGTGGCACCCATGGTTATCCCTGACGTCTATTGAAAAAGTTTTTGTTCAAATTCAAAAAAACTGTGAAATATAACAATATCAGCTAACTGTGCTATAAACTCAATGTGTGTACTGTCTAAATCTCCCCTCATGTGTAAAGTGTCCAAGATGACTTTATATGCTTCCTTCTGCGGAATACTAGTATACAATGCTGTTATATCCAGTGTCACCAATGTTCCCTCTAATTTTCTGTAGGCTGTGTGCGCATAAAATATCAGCTGTGTGCAGCTTTTGAAGGAAGGTTAAATTTTTGTGTGCCACATTACGACACACGGAGTTATATACTTTAAAACTTGACTACACGGCAGAATACAGTATGTACACCACATTGATTTTAATCAAATTAAATGAAAATAGACGATTACTAAATGAAGCAGGAAATTTCTAGTAATTACAATCATAACTTTTAAATTTTAAGACGTCTGTGTTTTTTATCAGAAGCAGAGCCGTAATTTTTGTGCGCTCTGTTGTAAAGTATGTGCGCTCGCTCGGCGAGGTGTGTGCGCGTGCACACGCGCACAGCTTAAAGGGAACAGTGAGTGTGACCAAAATAATTTCTGTCTGTGATGCCCAAGATGAATATGTTGACAATATATTTAGAAAATGGGATGTGTCCTTAATGTATGTTGGAATTTCTATCAATAATGGTCGCAAAAATGAGTCGATGTACACTGAGAGAGGTTCCAAAAGTGTGCCTTTGGTGGATACAATAGGCCTCCCGGGGGGATTTCTAAAATCTTTATGACTTTTTGGTACTAAATATAGCTTGGCAGTCGTAGGATGCATTGGATTTAAATACTTAAGTTCTTTTTTATTAATTAATTTTTGTTCAAAAGCTACCGTGGTTATTGTTTTAATCGTTTTTTGTAAAACTTCTGTGGGATCTTTCAATAGTACCTTATACGTAGCTTCTTGTTTCAACTGTTTTTCTGCTTCTTTTAAATACTGTTCTCTATTCATCAAAACTATTGCCCCTCCTTTGTCAGCTCTTCGGACCACTACGTCTGTTCTCTCCTGTAATTCCTTGAGCGCCAATCTTTCTTCTTTGGTGATCATTCTCGTGGTCATCATGCATGATTCTTCCATTTTTCGAATATCTTGCATAACTAGATCCCTATATAAAGTCAATGCTGGATGAGTAGGTCCCGGTGGGGACCATGTGGACATAAGGGGTAAGGGGATTCGTTTAGTGTCAACATTTAACGTTTGCCATTCAGCTTGCAACGTTGATGCAAAAAAGATCTTCAAATTAAGTTTTCTTATAAGCTTTTCAAAATCAATACGAAATTGGAAACTGTCAAAGTATATTTCCGGGACATACGTGTTGTGGTGATAACGTAAAGCTAGACAAATTGATCACTGTTTCCAATTGAAGGCGTCGGGGAATGAACATCACAATGGGATTAATCTCCCATAAGCAAGTAACAACTCTGATGAGTATTTGAGATACGGACAGAAAAAATCTTTTCAGAGATAAGTTCTGCTTCAGTGCATTTCTTAGAGTGTTACAAATTATAAGAGTGGAATTGTAAGAGTGGAATGACGTAGCAGCGAACTATAGAATCAACACACCTTAATTAAGACTTTGATAAAAAATATATAAGAACTAAGGTCATTGATGCATTCACGGGCACAAGTCCAGGGCATAAGTCCAGGACATTGACCCAGGGTATAACCTGAGTGATAGTGCCGATTCCAGTCTGAGACCTGTTAGTTCTTATCAACATAGTGTTCTTATTAATATAGTGTTCATTTTACTGAGTAGTATTGGGTAATTAGTCCAGCAAACATAGGTGAAAGGAGACAAAGAGATAGATATTATATGAGTCGTCCAATAATTTTTTGAGGGACATATACATATTAAAGGTACTGATTAACCCTCAATAACAAGACCAATATATACACGAGCCTTATGGATTAGGCACACTGGGGGATCAAACTCATGACCCCTGTAGCATAAGTCAGTGTATTGACCATTGTGCTACACTTCTGTTTCTGTGTTTGTATGTCTGCGTGCCTACTTATGATTACCATGCGTTAACGTGCTTAGCGGCATCTCGCCTGATAATGTGCGCAGCGCACGTTATCGTGCGATAATACCATTTTGCTACTTTAAGACCGACACGCCCACTCCTTTTATGGCATCCTGTCACTAACGCCGGGCGCACGTTAAGACAGTTTAGTAAACATGCCCCTTTGAGTCTATCTATTAGAACATGAATAATTAATAATGTTTTGTAGTACCATGTTTCCCCGAAAATAAGACCGGGTCTTATATTTATTTTTGCTCCAAAAGATGCACTAGGGCTTATTTTCGGGGTAGGGCTTTTTTTTTTTTTCATATACAACAATCCACATTTATTCATGAACAACAAAGCCGAAGCCAATCAGCACAACAGCAGCAACAACTGAAAGACAGCCCCTTGGAGAGAAGAAGCACCCAGCGCAGCACAGCACCGGCAGCCGATCGGCGTCGGGGAGTGGAGCAGGAGGAAAGCTCCTCCCTGGTCCTCCCGCCGAAGCCAATCAGCACAACAGCAGCAACAACAAAGACAGCCCCTTGGAGAGAAGAAGCCCGCAGCACAGCACAGCATCGGCAGCCGATCGGCGTCGGGGAGTGGAGCAGGAGGAAAGCTCCTCCCTGGTCCTCCCGCCGAAGCCAATCAGCACAACAGCAGCAACAACTGAAAGACAGCCCCTTGGAGAGAAGAAGCCCGCAACGCAGCACAGCACCGGCAGCCGATCGGCATCGGGGAGTGGAGCAGGAGGAAAGCTCCTCCCTGGTGGGACACCCCCCCCCCCCCAGGTACCGAATCTGTCAGTCCGTTGATGATCTTCACTAGGGCTTATTTTCGGGGTAGGGCTTATATTACGAAAATCACAGAAAAACGTGCTAGGGCTTATTTTCGGGGTAGGTCTTATTTTTGGGGAAACACGGTATTAGTATTTGTATCCTGCATGCCTCCTCCCTTTTTTCTTATTTGTAATGTACTTATTTGTTGTTATGTGAACCTCTTTGATTGAAGGAGAAGATGGTATATAAAAACTGTTTAAATAAAATAAATAAATAATAAAAAATATGAATTAAATTAAATAACCGAGCAAAGGGGATTTTTTTCAAAGTAATATAACTAATAGTTGTGTAGCTGGCAGCGGGACTATAGTCCCAACCCTAGTTATGGCGATCAGGCTAGTGTGGGGTTAGTTTGCTTTGCTACTACTTAACATTTGTATAGTGCTACAAGATGTATGCAGCGCTGCACAGACACATATAAAAGATGGTTTCTGCTCATCAGAGCTTACAATCTAGTAGCTGTAGACATGGAATATATCAAGGGGGAATGGCAAGGGAACACAAAGGAGATCAGGTGAGTCAAGATCCGAAAGTGGCAGCAAAGAAGTGAGTTTTCAGCTTGGATGGCATCACACTAAAAGGTAGTGTGGGATCCTGCTCAAGAAACATCAGGCCACCCTTGCAGCATGCATTGGGGTGGAAACTGGGTGGGATGGGTGTGTTCACACTGTGGTGCAGCTATCACAGGTGTTTGTAGCCTGTGCTACCTGCGCTCAGGGCAAATACTGTGGGTGCAACTAACGCTACCTCAGTCAGTGGTGTTGCTCCTTTGCCCATTTTGCTGCATTAAATGCAGAGGGATAGCTGTACCCCCACCACCCCTTGCAGGTAGCATGCTAGTAATGTGGCCACATGCTCATTACTGGTGCAGGGCATAGTAAATATGCCCCTGGTGAAATGAAACCTCAAAAATAAAGAATTCGGTCTTTGGGCAAGGAGGTGGTTCCGAACATGTTATGGATTGCAGAAAAAGTAAGTTTCGTTTTTTCTCACAAGTTGCTTGGCTGAGCTGTTTCAGGTGATCTAGCAGAGATTCTGAGCGTGTTATGCTGGAGAAACCACAATAAACATTACATGAATGCAGAATGGAGGAGCAGCCGATTGGTTAAAACTATGGGCTACGAACCAAGAAGTCTGTTCAAATCCCACTGATGATGACTGTGGGCAAGTCTCTTAATCCTCCATTGCCTCAGATACAAACAGGGCTCTGCTTATAATGTGTATTAATATTACAAAAGTGCATAGTTAGTAAATAGACCCCACTGAGAATAACAGGGCTTATGTTATTTAAAGGCCAATTTTATAAAGTGAAGTATGTGTGTACTTTATAAAATAGGGGTGTAAGTGGTGCAAATATGGATGCAAACTAGGCAAGAGCATCTACATCTGCTCTATGGCAAAAGTAAATGCCCACGCCTAGATTCTTTAAGCACCCATGTAAGTTCTAGTATTTTATAACTTATGCATGTAAATTTGTGATCCGTCCACACTCTGCCCAAGATCTGCCCCACACACGCCCATACTAAAAGTCAGCGCATACTTACAGAATAGCGACCACCTAGAAGTACACACATAAAGTGTGCATTCATTCGCATCAGGCCTTGAAAGTAAGTGACTTACATGCATAAATGGTGTGTATCTTTTCTATGGCTCCTTATAAAATCAACCCCCTAATGTGTATTAACCAATTAAGATGTTAGTGAATGCATCCCTTAGACTCTCTTTATAAGGGCAGGAGGTGGTGCAATGATGGATGCCTTATGTGTGACCGATGAGTTTCCAGTGGTTAGTGCCAGTAGCCCTGCTGGACTGTGTGGATGAGCGTTATGAAAATGTGAAGCTATTACAGCAGTGCTGGGGTTGAGGATTTTATGGTGTGTGTGTGTAGAGGAAATGCGTATGGTTAGTGTCCTGTGAATGCAGTCCCGTCATGAAGATGGGGACATAGCTAGTGTACCTGAATGCAACTCATCTTGAAGTACTAATGGAAAGGTGTGGGCCGAATCCAAACAAATAAATACATTATGTCAGTGTGATTTAAATGCACGAAGATAAACCTGTCTGCCAACATGTCAACCTTCGCTTCTCTTCCTCTGCAACACCGTTAGCATCAGATGCATAGAAATCAATGAAGAAACACATACACAGAAAAAAGATTTGTCATAGTCACAAAGCGAATCATTGGTGCTTTAGGAAGCTGCCAGGCATGAGAAACTACTAGCATGCAGGGTCAACAAGTGTCCAGATGTATGTGTCCTTCATATACACTGTTCGTCTTCATGAGGGGACTGCAATCACAGGACACTAACCATACGCATTTCCTCTGCACGCACACCATAAAATCCTCATCCCCAGCACTGCTGTAATAGCTTCACATTTTCATAACGCTCATCCACACAGTCCAGCAGGGCTACTGGCACTAACCACTGGAAACTCATCGGTCACTAATAAGACATCCATCATTGCACCACCTCCTGCCCTTATAAAGAGGATTCTGCTTTCATCCATCTCGCTCCTGAGAGTATCCTTTAACCTTCTACGAGACAGCCATCATACTTATTGATGACATAGTACCTGCTAGATTAGGGTGGCCAGTGCACTTCTTGCTGTCATTTTCTCTAGAAAGAAATGTATGTCACGTCTTATGGAGAAAACCATGTGACATACAAACAAATGGAAACATCCAGAGGTCAGAAAGTGACTCTTGCTAGTGATTTTTCTTGTCTCTTTTCTCAAGTCAGCTATGTAGAATCATCAGAGAGCACAGAATGCTTCTCAGCTGTACCTGGGCAGAATAAACAGATTGGGACCCTTAAAATGCTGATAATGCATCATCCCAGCCGTAGTATTCAACAGAATGTGATCGCACAGGCCCCAAGTGCTCCTACTCATAGCCGGACTTGAAAGCCAAACATGGCAGGCAGTATCGCAGCTTAGCAGATTGGTTTCAGAGTTCTTGATTTGCAGTAGATACTTTGCCCATGGGACAAGGGACTTTCACAGTACTAGTAATTGTCCTTTCAATTTATTTACTTTAAATCTGAAATAAGCTGCAGTTTTGGTATTCTTGTTTTACTGCTGAATTTGCCTTTTCTGTGACTTAAAGCTGTCTTAATAAATCCTGTTTGAACTATTCATTCATATGGTGGACCTGTGCTATTTTCACTTATTCCAAAGTCCCACATAGAGCATTTAAAAGTGGGAACTAATACCTTACTAGGAGGAAAACAAAGGAGATAAGCAGGGGAGATAAACATAGGACAACCAGGGAAATTGCCTGACAACTGCTAGTAACAGAAATATTTAAAGCCTGAGCATCACCCGCATTGCTGTAGCTCACAAATGTAGCCAGGATACACCATATGCAGATTCAGGGCATGAGGGTGATTGGCAGACACCACTTTACAGTCTCTGGGTGTTATACAGTAGGTGTCACCTATATGCCGTGTATAGATACCATTAATTGTGCTTGCCCACCCATTCTCTTACACTGCAGGTTAACGGTCATGCACTGTTGTCTCTCATTAGGAAATGCATGGTCAGTCCTAACTCAGCTGCACATAGTTCACAGTACCCAGGGATGGCCCATCCACTAGGTGAACTAGGCAGGTGCCTAGGTCCACTGACCATGGTGGACGGCTTGCTGACTGATCCCTCCCTCCCTACAAACATGGCACAGTCACCGCTTCAATGCTGTGTGAGGCTTTGAAGGAATGGCACACATACAGCTAGTCACAGCATACCTTTCTTCTGGAGAGTGAGTGTCTGAAAATATATTTGTCATAAAAGCAGGATCAGTTCAATGTGTGTTAGTATTGTTCCTAACCCTCTGATGAAGGCCATTTAACCAAAACTTGGCTGAGTTGGGCTGTTTCCGATAAAGAATTTTATTATTTGGTCCATGGTCTGCCTCCACTCTGTGTATGCTGATTGATTGTGTCTGAGGAGTTTTACCTTCCAATTTTTCTTATTTTGTATGTCCCCACCTTGATATTTCAATTCCAATCTCCATGTACTGTCTAAGCCTTTAAAGGATCACATCAGGAAGCTTCTTGATTTAACTTACAGGATGTCACTACACTATAAACTGAAAGTGAATATTCACACCCAAGCTGTGGTGGCGGAACAGGGGAAGTCATCTGAATACGCACTTCCACATAATTTATCACACTGCTACCAGAGTGAGGTGGTGTCCCTGCAGTACACACACAGACCATCACCATCAGGTATTGGGCTACTGTCTGAGGCAAGATACCCTAAAAGCCAGAAATCAGTAAGGGACTTTTCTTGCTCCGCTTTACACACACAAGGCAACAAAAAGGAAGACAAAAAGGAAAGGAAGAAGGCATATATTCTGGCCCAAGTAGAGGTGGGAAATTACTATTAGCCATCCACTCTGAAGTTTCTTACTTGGGGGTGCTATTTGATTAGTTTAATCTTAAAATCAAGGATCTCTCAAGTTACACAGAAAACCTTTAAATTCAGGCTTCTTTGAAGATGAAAGATTTATTTGGAACTTCATGATTTTAGAATCATATTACAACAGCTGGTTTTAGCACTGCTTCTTGACTGTGATTCTATGTACTTAGGGCTCACTGCTTCATCAATTGAAGTGCTTCACACAACATGGAACATTGCTGCCTGCTTGGTATCAGGAAGGAAAGTAAATGAGCATAAATTACCAATACTTTATTGTTTGCACTGGATACCTGATTAGATTCAAGGTGATCATGTTGGTATCTAATATATTTTTAAAATTTTATATTTATTAATATTTACTTTTACACATTCACATGAATGAAAAGATAATGGTATCAAACACAAAGTCTATAAAGAAACAGTAAACAATAAGGGGTCTATTCTGTCCCATGAATAGCGAGGATGGACGTCCCAATGAGACGTCCATCCCCGCTATTCATCCCCCTTGCCATCCATGTCTAAGCCTCCCCATAAGAACAAAGAGTTTATAATGGGGAGGCTTAGACAGGGGCAGGAAGGGGTGATATGGAGGCTGTATCTACTCCACCTTTACTAGAATTATAGTCCAAGATCATGTGTGTTTTTTTTGTCTGGACATGTGTTATCTACTTCTTGATCATGCAAACTGCTCAGAAGAACAACCACTTTTCCTTTCTTCGGGCAATAGGAAACCCGAGTGGCGTCATCGCGAAAGGCAAACAGTGAAGTGAATACCTCTCGGCCCTTTGCTGTTACAAATTCTGGAGGTAATTCTTTTCTGTTCTTTCGAATTGTCCCCAAAAGTGTCATTTGTTTTTCTAGCAATTTCTGTGACAGGGATAAACTGCAGAAGAAATTGTCAACAGTAACATTTCTGCCAGATCGTGTCAATCCTTCAGTGAGTTGCAGCACAACCCTTTCACCCTGATTCTGTTCCCTGTTTTGTCCGAGTTCCCTTCCTGTATATACTTGAAGACGCAGAACATATGACGTTGCACTGTCACACAACATCCATAGCTTTATGCCATATTTCCCAGGTTTGCTGGGAATATATTGTCTGAACAGATCACGGCCACGAAATGTAAGCAATTGCTTATCCACAGTAACATTTTCACCAGGAACAAAGGCGTCACTTAGAGTAGCTTCCCAGGTATCAAAAATGTGTCTGATTGGAGCAAGCTTATCCACGCCTCATTGTTCACATCTGTTGGTTGCATCATCAAATCTGAGAGCACAAGAAATTTGCTGAAAACAGTTACGGGCCATATTTTTGCCGAAAACAGAACGACCATCTTCAAGGTTCCACAACTGAACTATGGATTCTTTTCGTGACTTGCACACGCCTGAGAGGATCAGAAGTCCAAGAAAATGTTGAAATTCTCCATTTGTCAAATCTTTCCAGGTGTCATCATAAATGTGACTTCCTTGTCTGCTCGTCCACATCATGATTTCATTCAATAAGTTCTTCCTCTTGAACAATTGGAATGCTGCTGAGAGGGCCATCAACATTTTGTACAACATACCTTGTAGGCATGATATTAGCTTTGGCGTATCTTCCAGCAGCTTGTTTTATAGGTTTCCTGTTCCATGATGTGGCATCCTTAGATACATAGGCTTCAATGGCAACATTTGTGCTTATAGTTGATGACTTCTTAGCTCCTCTACGACCACAACTAAGATTCCTCACAGATGATACTGACACCGAGAACTCCTGCCTTCTTCCCCCTCCAGCACAGCCTCGACCTTTGCCTTGACCTGTAACTTGACTCTTTGCTGCAGGCGATGTTACCGGCTCAACATCAGTCTCAACATTCACTTGGCGACCAACTGCTGTCGCCATCTAAATCATGACTGTCATCATCAGATTTATCGCCCGAACTTGGCTGATATGCTTCTTCGCTTGCTGAATATGCTGCATCATCAGACGACTCAGAGCCGTCACTGTCAGCATCTTGTTGCAATATTTCTCTTACTTGGGCAGCTGAATACTTTTGTTTTGACATCATAAACAATAACCTAAAATAGATAAACAAAGATAAAGTTGAATAAAACGCAAAGCAGTTTTACTATAGGTGTACAATAATCGTGATGAATGAGATGAAAGCCTTTAGATTTCATCGGAAATAATGAGAGAACATATGATATCAATTACAGAAAATGTGTAATTTTCATAAAATAAGAGTACAAAAAATAAATTTATTTATTTATTTAACATCTTTTATATACCGCGCTATTTGTTATCAGTGCGGTTTACAATTAACAAAGGTTGCACAATTTAGCCAAGACTGTTTTGCGCTTACATTGTAACAGGGGATAAAACTTGGAGCAAATACAGGGTAACTATATACATATTGACAAAGCATAAGATTTGATCTTGGCCGGGTTCTTCACAAAATACTAATGGGCAGTGCTGCTATTACTTCAGACCATTACATGATACATAATTAATGATAAATACCTTTGTCAGATAAAAAATTCACAAAACTGCAAATTGTATCATGATCCAAACCAGACGTAAGCAACTGGGGTCAAAAATGACCCCACTGGTACTCTGTGCTGCAATTCATCACTAGCGTCACCTAGCGGATGAAAATTATTCCTCTCATGGCGCAATATAAAGAGAATATTGACATGTGAAAAGTCATAAAAAGATTGCATTCTTGAACAACTAGTTTCCGAGATACGCGTTGTGAAACTTGCAATGGGGTCACTTTTGACCCCATCGGTACTCCCAGTGTTAATATCTGGTTGTTGACAAGTTTGATGGATTTTAGGAAGGTAGTTAAGACTTATTTTATCCTGAAAGAGGTAAATAAAAGATTTTATTTTTCATAGGATATCATTTTGATGGTAAGAATTCTGTATTTATTTTTGGATATGTTGAAGAGTTGTTGTTTGAAGGCTGTGGGCAGGGTTTTCTTGTTTTATTAATAACGTATTGTTTATTTTAGTATGTTTTATATATCTATGCGGTTTGTTTTAATGGTTTTTTTTATCATTATTTCATATGCTCATTGTAACTCAACCTTGATCCAATAAGGACTAGCAGGGTAGATGTTTTTAATACACAAAATAAATAAATCTCACGCAAATTATCTACTATTCTCCCGGTAACCTACTCTTTCATGTCCAAACTGTCTCCTTTCTTCACAGCACTGACTAAACTTCAGAGAAAAAACTGTGGCAGGAGAGGCTGCATTCTGCATTCTTTATGGCCAAAACTGTGTTGAAAACAATGCAAGTATTAATGACAGGACCGGTGCAAGAGTATTAGGTGCCCTAGGCAAATCTTTAGCCTTGCATCGCCCCTGCCTGAGATTCTGATAATTAAACTCAACAATCATGATCATCACAACAACAGCCCTGCCACAGCGATCCTGTAAAAAAAATAATTAGACAACATACATTTAGATACTAAACTTTACTTTGTATGTTTGTGTGTGCCTACTTTCCCTGCAGATAAAATAATGTGTTGATGGTTCTTTGAGTCTATGTAGCTATCGGAATCTATTTTTGCTTTGACTACTGCTGCTCTTTGCTATAACTCAGAAGCTGCTGCCCTTGGTTACCACTTAGTATTGTCTAAAGGTTGCGTTATCCCTGGTTAACGATAATGCACTCTATTCCTAATGCATGCTATAAAGTCTCATCTTTATGTACACTAATACACAATTTTGCAACATTTTATAATCATGCCCCTTGTTCCATAAATATATAGAGGCAGATTCCACAAAATCGGCGTATGGGCCGCGCGCAAGTGCAAATCGGGCATGAGTGCAATTTGACCCATATTCCGTATCCGTGGGGATAGATGTACCCGCGCTTCCGTAATTGCAGTGTTTCATCCAACATCCCAGGCACATGCAACTAATATAATGGATGGGCCCATTTGCGGGGACATCCACGCGGGTGCCATATTCCGCAAACTTCCATGTCTCCAATTGGGCACGTCTCTGCGATATAAACTTGGTGCCTCTGGCAGCCATGCCTCTTTGGTTTGAATGTGCATCTCCTAGCCTTCTGTTTTCTTTGGGAAATGGTTCCAAAGGTTTCCAGAAGAAAGTGCATTGTCACTGAGGGGGAGCTAAACCTAAAGTTCTAGGAGACCCTTGCTCAACTAGGTGTTCTGATAGGCAATGAGGGCACATGAGTGGGTGCCTACAAAAAGCAGTGGCAATGGCTTGGCATCTGCTGCTAGCTCAATGCCACATATTACAATAACAGAGACATTGAGGACCTGAAGCACAAGTGGAGGCAGGTGTGCCAGAACTGAGTAGTGCCATGTCTCACAGTAGCTCCCTACATGTGGCTACACCTATCCCATACAATGTCCGCTCTCTGTCTTGGCTTATTTTGGTCTGTGAACATCTGCTATCTGTGGGGCAACCCTGCCTGCCTTCCTACAGTCTGTTATGTGGCAATGCTCCCCTGGTCAGGCCTGTGTGGGCATGGGAGGGGGGATCTCTGTGTTATCTTACCTAGAAGCCAGCATCTGGATATTTCACCGCTCTCGAAGCTTGCATAGAACCCATACTGGGAAAAGATATATACATCGTGGCACAATCCGGGGAATCTTGGCACAACATCAGTAATTTCTCCCAGTGCATTGCACACTACCCAATGCATATTCAGGGAGTGGAATGTTTCTCAGTTGTGGAATGTGGACTCCCTCCCTCAAGAGGGTCTCAGGGCCATATGTATACAATCATTCAACCCCAGCACAGAAGGAAACCCAGCCATCTCATGAAACTGAAGCATTGTCTGTTGCCTCTGCTGCACTGTATGAGGGAATACAATATAATCTGAGGCACGCATCACAAAAGCGCTCAGGAACTGGGTGATGCATCTGGATAGTACTGCTTGGCTCTGATCTGCAGTGGCTGCCAGCACAGTTTGAAACATAGAATCATAGAAAAATGACGACAGAAAAAGACCACATGGCCTGTCTAGTCTGTCCTTCCATATCAACAACTACAACAGTCCCCTTTTTTTTTTTCTTTAGAGATCCTCTGTGTTTGTCCCATGCTTTTTTGAATTCAGATACCGTCCTCATCTCTACCACCTCCACTGGGAGACTATTCCACGGATCCACCACTCTTTCCGTAAAGAAATATTTCTGCATATCACTCCTTAATCTATCCCCTTTCACCCTCATCCCATCTCCCCTTGTAGCAGAACTTGCTTACAATTGAAAGAGGCTCTCCCCCTGAACATTTATGCCACGGAGATATTTAAACATCTCAATCATACCACCTCTATCCCGCCTTTCCTCTAAGGTGTACATATTAAGATCCTAAGCCTGTCCTCATATGCTTTATAATGAAGACCACTAACCATTTTGATAGCCACCCTCTGTACTACTCCATCCTGTTTATATCCTTTTGAAGGTGCAGTCTCCAGAATTGCACACTATACTCCAAATGAGGTCACACCAAAGACTTATACAGAGGCACTATCACCTCCTTTTTTCTGCTAGCCATTCCTCTCCGTATGCACCAAAGCATCCTTCTAGCTTTTGCTGTCACCTTTTCTACCTGTTTAGCTACTTCATCTGACATGACCACACTTAGGTCCCGCTCTTCTTTAGTGGACAAAAGTACTTCACCCCCTATACTATATTGCTCTCTTGGATTGCTGCAACCCAAATGCATGACCTTGCATTTTTTAACATTAAATCCCAGCTGCCAAATTCTAGACCATTCTTCAAGCTTAGCTAGATCCATCCTCATGTTATCTACACCTTCCTGGGTGTCTACTCTATTGCAGATTTTGGTATCATCCGCAAACAGGCAAACCTTACCCGACAGCCCTTCCATTGTATCACTAACAAAGATGTTAAACAGAATCGGACCAAGGATAGATCCCTGGGGCACAACACTGGTAACTTCCATCTCTTCAGAGTGAGCTCCATTTACCTGTACCCTTTGTCGCCTCCCACTCAACCAATTTCTAACCCAAGCAGTAACTTTAGGGTCCATCCCTAGGGTGCTCAGTTTGTTTATAAGTCGTCTGTGAGGAACGGTGTCAAAGGCTTTACTGAAATCTAAATACACCACATCTAGGGCTCTCCCTTGGTCCAACTCCCTGGTCACCCAGTCAAAGAAATCAATCAGATTTGTCTGACAAGACCTGCCCCTGGTGAATCCATGTTGCCTCAGATCATGTAATCCACTGGACTCCAGAAAACACACTATTTTCTCTTTCAGCAGCGTTTCCAATAATTTACTCACCACTGAAGTTAAACTAACCATCCTGTAGTTTTCAACCCCATCCTTACTTCTGCTTTTGTGTAAAGGCACCACATGAGCCTCTCTCCAGTCCTTTGGCACCAGGAAAGCGAGTGCTGTTGTCACCTTCAGATGCACAGGTAGGCCTGTCCCCTGTGTGTTATAGCACTGGGGTGGGCTCCAGCTCCTGGCACAGCTTATGTATGGCTGCCCTATGAAAGCAGAATCTGGTGACACTGAGCTCATTAGTAAGTTCCACTAGGTAGCCTCCGTGTTGCCTCATACAGCATGGCCATTGCAAAGCAGGCATTCATTTTTATAATTCTATTTCTAACATACACTTGTTTTCCACTACAATCCCATACACAGTGGTTCAGTATTGTTTGCAACAAAAGGAATACATAAAAAGAATAAGAAACATAAGCAAGTGTTGACATTGAATAAGACTTAAACAAGCAGGCCTTCAATTTTTTTTTTGAATACAATGATAGGAAGAAGAGTTTCTTTATTGCGTAGGTAATTCTGACCATAATTTAGCCACCTTATAAGGAATGGTATGTATAAACCTTGATTTACAAGGAGGATATAAACAATGTGATGTGTGCCTTTGAGTCAGTCCTGACTCTTGGTGACCCCAAAGCCTCTGAGTTTTTTTGGCAGTGTCACTGGAAGTAGATTGTCAGGCCTTTCTTCTGAGGCAATGGAGGGTTAAGGAGTGCTAATGGGAATTGAACCCTGGTTGCTTGGTTACCAAGCCAGTGTTCTAACCACTAGGCTACTCCTCCACTCTTCAAAGAGGATATAACAAAGTGCTAAAAGACTGCAAACATTTTGACTTATATGCTGAATATGGAAGCAGTAAAGAGGAGATCTGTAGGAGAACAAAACCATTATAATATTTGTAAAGAAAAGTATAAAACTTTGCAGATACCAACACCAGCTCCTCTAGTGCAACTCTCCTGTCTTACTGTGCACACACACACAATCACACTTGCAGGGACAAATCCTAGAAGACAGCAGAAAATTGGCAAAGTCCTGGCCTTGTTCTACATATATACAGGAATATTAAGCACGTCTGCAGCAGAGACCGCAAACATGCATGGGGCTTTCTGGAATATGGTCTACATGTCTCCAGGGCAGGGCACGCCTCCATTCCGCCCCCTCGCGGACAGTTGCAGACATCCCCGTGGAAGCAAGATAAACATTCGTGGGTGCCGTGAACCAGAATCCGTTTGGGAAATTTTTGCCTCATAAACATCCCTATGTACGTCCACGTGGCTTATTCGGCTTCTGGAATGATCCTATTAGTTAATACACTGCTAATTTTCTGCTGTTAACCCTTGCTAAAATCTGGTGCAACAGCATGTGAATGGCAAACGATAGTGTAGTTTGGTAAACATATCCCTAAGTCTTAAGGGTTGATTCATCCCTGGTGGTTTTGGCTTTGTGAAGGCCAACAGAAGAAAAAATAGTTTTGTGGAATATTTACTGTGGTAAAAGGGGATATCTGGCTGCTATTTGGATTTTTTCAGGTTCCACTGGAAAGAAAAGTTGCGGGACATTAAAATTCTCTTAAAGCACCAGAGTTGGCTCAGGTCTTCTCTCTTTATCCTGTTCAACTCATCCAAGTTATGCAAATACCCTTCAGCAATTTACCTGTGGTAGCTTCCAGCTTCTGAAATGAGCTTCATGTTCTAGAACATGCTTAAGATAATTAATTTAAGACCTACAATAAATAAAAAATGAATAATAACAATAGTCCTCTGTTTTCAGACAATGGTCCTCCAAGATTTTCTTGTCCTGACATGCTAAATCTTATTATTATGCATAGGACTTGATCCACCAACCAACCTTTCCTCTAGAGAGTGAGCATCTGAAAATATTTGTGTCATAAAAACGGGACTAAACAAGACTAGACAGTCATCTAGGGCAACAAAGAGCAGCAGGATGTCAAACCAAAACAATAGGTCCTGAAGCCACATAAACTCAAAGATCCTTCAGCGCATACTTGTACCTGCAGGGAGAGCGGGCACACACATATACTGTATACAGAGCAAAGTTTAATATTTAATTGTACGATGTCAAATTATGCCTTTTTACAGGAATATTGTGGCAGGAGTGGTGTTGGGATGACCATGATCATTGAGTTTAATTATCAAAATCTCAGAGGTGGGAACATAAGGGTGAAGGTTTGCCTAGGATGCCCAATATCCTTGCATTGGCCCTCCAGAAAAAGGGATATTTATGAAATATTTGTGATACTGAAAAAACTATTTGTCGTAGCAGGACTAAAGATAGTGAAAGTATGTAGAAAAAGAGCCACTGTAGATATTTTCAGTAAGTCCTCTGCATTTATCCACAAACACATAGGGGTCCTTTTTCCTAAAGCACTGCAACCTTTTGCACTTACCATGCACTAATAGCAAACATTAACATGCGGTAAGGGCTAACTTTGGGGAGTGCACTGCAGTTAGTGCACCCGTGATAACGGCAACATTGACGATCAACCTGCGCTAATTCTCTGAAACACTAACCGCACTCTCCACCCCTAGCCTGCCCAGTCTCCACTCCGTCATGCGCTAAGCTGTTAGTGCGGGAGTTTTACTGCTCTAACTGCTTTTAGCACATGATAAACATTACCATGGGCTAGCGCTAACCACTTAGTACATGTGAAAGCATGTGCTGTTAGCGCACTTAAGCAAAAGGCCTCTTATTTACCCACATATATACATACTTTTTATTTCTCTACCCTCTAACCCATAATATATTTTTTCTCACTTGGGGCTAGAATGTATTAGACACTGCAATGATAGCACAGCTCAGTGTAGTCAATGGAAGCATTTTTTACACTTCAGTTTTTTTCATGCATAAAATGAGAGCAATACCTAGCATAACTCGTGTTATTTTACTTTGTCTCGTACCATCAGAAGGAAACCTGTAAAACCTTTCTATTTAAAAAGCCACTTGCTACATTTCTGGCAAGGAAACTCACTTTCAAATGGAGATATGCCATGTTTTCTACTGGATTCGTAGTGCTGTCCTTTGTAAAAATGCTTGCTCCCAACTCTGCTCCTAGGTTATCCCCCATGACACTAACTGCAGTTTCAAGCTAATGTGGATCTCCATTTCTTTGTGTTCATGTTGGTTCCTGTGGTAAGTGTCTGGAAAAAAAAAGGTACCAGATCAGGGCCAGTGGCAACCTTCACCTTCCACTCGAGCTGCAATGGAGAAAAAACAGCACATTCAAAAAGGTTCCAGGCCTGTGGTCTGATGAAAAAACACCATTGTTGAGACTCTCATCCTGTCACATCTCACACTTGTATTATATATCCACTGAGCAAGCATGCAAACTCATATTATAACATGACACGAAATGCATGTCAATAGTAAATATAATAGGCCTTCGGTTAATACCAGTAAAAGCCAAGTCATAGACTACTTCTTAGATTTTTTTGCCTGTCTCTTGTACAGCTGTTCGGGAGCTTCTCTGGGGAGTGTCCAGCAGTAGTCAGCCAGCATTGTAGTGGACCATTTTCCCTGGTATCTTTGCTCCATCATTGCGATATCCTGGTGAAAACGTTCGCCCTGTTCATCACTAACCATACCACAGTTGTCAGGAAAGAAATCGAGATGGGAAGCAAGGAAATGTATCTTTAGAGACATATTGCAGCCAAGTTTCTGATACTGCATCAGCATGTCTTCTACTAGTTCCTTGTAGTTTTCTGCCCTAACATTCCCGAGAAAGTTTGTTTACACTAGGAGAAAAGCATTCCATGCTTGTTTCGCATCGCCCTGCAGCAAGTTGTTGAACCGGTCATCTTTGAAGAGCTCTCAAATCTGAGGACCCACAAAAACTCCCTCATTAATCTTTGCTTCACTGAGTCAAGGGAATTTTTCATGCAGGTATCGGAAAGCTGGCAAAGTGCGGTCCATGGCTTTCACAAAGTTTTTCATCAAACCTAGTTTGATGTGAAGGGGTGGTAGGAGGATTTTGTGAGCCTCCAACCAGAGCTAGGTGCTGGATATTTTTCTCTCCAACTGTTGCATTTTGTCTGCAATTCCATTCCTTCCGCAAGTAGTGCCAATCCCTTGCTCGGCTATCCCACTCACATAAGAAACACATGTATTTTATATTTCCCTGCTGCAGTCCCATTAAAAGGGCAACTACCTTCAAGTCACCACAGAGGTGCCAGCTGTACTTGTTATAGTTAATGGAAGTCAGTAGATAGTTTAAGTTATCATATGTCTCTTTCATGTGGACGGCATGCGCTACTGGAATAGATGGAAGACGGTTTCCATTGTTCAAAAGCACAGCCTTCAGACTCAGTTTCGAAGAGTCTATAAATAGTCTCCAGTCTTGTGGGTCATGAGTGATTTTTAAGGCATTCATGAGGCTTTCAATATTGGAACAGAATACCAGATTACTTTCTTTTCTGAAGAAAGGCTCCAACTGCTGGTGGCGCTTTCGATATGGAGTAATGTTGAATCTAGAAGATTCCATTGTTGGAGTTTGGATCCTAGCAATTCTGCCTTGTTCTTGGATAAGTCCAAATCACGAACCAGGTCATTTAGTTCTTCCTGTGTTATTCTGTGTGGAGTTGATAATGCATCCCAGTGAAAATCTGGGTCACTGCATGCTGACGGACCAGGAGAAGAACAGGTCAGCTCACCCTTGTCCTCATCAGATGAATCAAGAGAATATTCTCATGGAGGATCTGGAATAGGAAGCCCCTCACCATGTGGAACTGGTCTCAATGCAGACGGAATGTTTGGGTAGACTATATGCTCAGCTTCTTTTGCTTCGTTATTCCACTGGAAAGAGGAGGAACCAAGCAAAAGTAACAGTCATTTATGTGGTTGCTTGGCTCTCTCCACACCATGGGGACTGTAAACGGCATTGATGGTCTTTTGCAATTCAACCACTGTGAAAGCTGTGTTGTACATGTAGCGCAGCATATATGCGGGGCCCAAGGCTTGTCTTGGTCACCAATCTTGCATCCGAAGTAAAGATGATATGCCTTCTTCAGTTGAGAAGTGATACTTTTCTTCTGGTTGGCAAATGTCACTTCCCCACAAATGTAGCAGAAATTGTCAATGGTATTAACGCACTTTTGCGGCATTACTGTTCTGTATTGTACCTAAATGGCTAAAATGATATGATTAATAAAAGTTACATGTAACAGTAGCTTAAACTGTCTCGCACACAATCTGAAATATTTTGAATGCTCAACCTTTCCGAATGCGTATAGTACACTGCTGACGTCAGATGGCTTTTCAGCAGCCATCTGGCAGTAGTATTGCATTGCATCAGAAAATGATGCAATCAACTCTGGATGATGTGTGCATGCTGGTATTATGCAATGTGACGCAATATTACATCATTTAAGGCTTATTTGGGATATTCTTGATGTCCTACTGGATAAATTTATACGGTGAAATGTCAAAAATGAACTACATGCAATATCTTCAAAATGAGAGCCAATAACATTTTTTTAATGTTATATTCGTGTTCAGCTCACCAAGATACTACAGATTAGGGCCTTTTAAAGTCAGTAACGATTTCAATGTTGACCAGTGTTATAGAATCAGTATTTCACATACTTATAAATGTAGCAGAATCCAACAAACTATTTATCTGTAATGCTGAACCTAATTCAAATCTCACTGTTTAAGCTTAGAGTACTGTAATACAATACACCTTTACACTTTGTCAGCCACATTGCCCTCACAAGTATAGACTGTATTACAGAATACCTACAAAGCCCAGGAGCAGTTTTATTTTCAAACATATGCCTACTTCAGCCATCAAGATACACATTCAATAGTTTCACAAGAATTAAGTTTCCATATGCACATTTATCACTATACACCTCAGAGAAAAAAACAAAGAACAAAGATAGCAAAATATGTATATTTTATCGAGTAAAATAGTGTTGTGTGCTGGGGTTACTCTGAGCAGCATTTACACAGTGCTTCTTTGAAGGGCTAATCTGTAGTAGGTGGTGTTTAATTATGGGACCAGAATGCCTGTCTGGAATTAAATCTTTGCCTTCAGCTGTTGTAGGGAAGGGTGCAGCTGGCAAACAATTTCAGCCAGGATGCAATTTTATCTTTTATATGCTGTTGTCTGGATTTTAGATTTTCTCTAAGGGTTTTTGTTTAAAATCTTGGGTTATTCTGAAGAGCATTTACATAGTACAGCTTTGAAGGCCTAATCTGTTGGAGGTGTTACAAACAAAAATGACGGCAGATAAAGACCATACGGCCTAACCAGTCTGCCCTTCCATATTATCTATGGAGCTTTTCAGTCCCTTTTTCCTTTAGAGGTCTTCTGTGTTTGTCTCATGCTTTCTTGAATTCACATACAGTCTGTCTCTATTACCTCCACTGGGAGTCTATTCCATGCATCTACCACTCTTTCTATAAAGAAATATTTCTTCAAATTACTCCTGAGTCTATCCTCTTTCAACCTCATCTTATGCTCCCTTGTTGCAGAGCTTTCTTTCAAATGAAAGAGGCTCTCCTCCTGTGCATTTATGGAGGTATTTAAATGTCTATCATAGACTCCCTCTCCCACCTTTCTTCCAAATTATACATATTGAGATCTTTAAGGTGTGATCTCCAAAACTGCACATAGTATTCCAAATGAGGTCACACCAGAGTCTTATACAGAGGCACTCTTATTTCCTTATTCCTTCTGGCCATTCCTCTTTCTGTATACCCAAGCATCCTTCTGGCTTTTGCCATTGCCTTCACTACCTGTTTAGCCACCTTAAGATCATCAGAAACAATCAACCCTAGACCCTGCTCTTATTTTATGGACAAAAATATTTTACCCTGTATATTGTATCTTACCTATCTGAAGGCTTTCTTCAGTAGGTTAGCCAGCTTGCTTTAGAAGACACATTGATCCTTCTTGGATGGGTGGACAATATCTCTACTCAGTAGTCATTGGAAAATGATCCCATACTTCAGGAAATCAAAACGCTCTCAATGATGCCATTCACACAGCCATGCATTCATCTCTAGAAAGCAAACGTCTCTGTCTCAGCCTTTACCACACGTTAGTTTGCTCCTGACCAAAAGGCTGGAGTGCTTTCACATTCTGCTGAAGGGCCTGAAGCTATACCTGCTGTAGGTTCATTACTGACCTAGCCCCTGGTTTTGGGCTTACCCAGCACAGAAGCATGGGTGGACAGCTTAGGTCTAAGGCAGGGTAGAGTAGTGCAGGATCCAGGAGAGGTAGCAATGACAGGACTGTAGCAAAAGCCAGAGGACTTGGCAGCAAGTGAGAAGTAGAAGAAGAACACTCCACTTAATCAGTGAAGGAAGCTAGGTTGAGGGTGGATGCTGGCCAGGCCCACCAAAAAATGTTGAAGCAGCAAATATATGTCTGGATATAGCATGAAATAGAACACATCCCTTGATGGCTCAGTGGACTTCTTACCAGAGGGGGGGGGGGGGGCTTCCCTTTCAGCTGCTTCAGAATGTCTCAGCTGGACTTCAGCTTCTGAGTATATGGCCTCTATGGCTCCAACTACAAGCCCTAGCGTCAAGATCAGTGCTAGTATTTCTGGCACCCCCCTGCAAACTATAGATAAGTACCTCCCTCATTACTATTAATGCTGGCTACAATTTACCAAAAGTCCTTTCTGAACTCTTTTCACATGATGCTAATTTTCTCCTTCAAATCCAATGTTGTAAGAGCATTTTAGTGAAGGGGCAAATGCATAGCCAGAATAAAAATAACTACTGAGCAGTAAATACTTAGTATCCTATCAACAGGCTATGATAGTCCAAGAACATGCTAAATTTTAGATATGGATCAAAAATTGGACAACTCAGAACTATTTTACTAATTGAAAAAATATGCAGGAGAAAGAATTTGTATATAATGTAAGAATCAGCAACATGATAAACATTCATCAATGTACTTCTAGAAACTATAAGCAAAATTGGTATAATATTGATGCAAAGAACATTCGCACTGTAGTCTGTCACTATAGTAAGATAGGGACAACATTAACATACTGCTGATTTAAACCACATATGATAAACAGATTTTAGTGACAATCCAGTAGATTACAAGCTATAGCACTGTGAAAAATAGCTAGTAAAATAGGCCAATAGTATACAAGCATGTCATTAGACTGCGGTAAAATAAAAAATATATTCTGTATATATTTGGAGTGGAGGAGGAGTCTAGTGTTTACAACAGCATCCTGGAGACCAAGAGACTACATTTCACTCTTTGTGGCCTTGGGCAAGTCCTGCATTGCCTTGAAAGAAAAGCCTGGCAATCTACTTATGGTCACACCTTGCCACGAAAACCCAAGGGCTGCTGGATTGCCAGGAGTTAGCACTGACTCAATGGCACACTGTTAATAATCTGGACCAGGAAAACCAAATATTAGTGTCCATAAAATATGTTAAAGCAATCTGATTACTTTTTTTCCCCTAAAATGTTTTACTGTGCCATGCTTTTATAGGTCAAACAGCCTTTCGCAGACTACCAAGCATAAAGGTCACATCCTCAAACAGCCAACCAGTATTGCAAAAGATGATCTTTTAGGACCATCCTGATCCCGCATCACTAAAACAGTTTCCAGAGCTCCAGTGAGGTTGTAAAATTGGTTGCCCTTGCCTCCTCAACAAATCCATGCTTTTTCCTTGCTGGATCACAAGATGTGTTTTCATTTCTTGATAGAGTCTGTGTTATTCTCGCTTTCTCTCGCTCTAGCTTCACTTCCTACAGGCAGTCATGCAGTCAATGTACTGTTAGTAGGAAGTCAAGAGAGAAAAGTGAGAATAGCATGGCCAGTTTCCAGCCAGACCAGCGAGTAAGATCCATGCTTTTTCCATTACACCAAGGTTTTCAAGATTTTTTTCCACAAATTATACTTTCCCCCGGAGTGACATGAGCGAAAGAACTCTCACACGCAGGCATCTTCATTGTCAGCAGAAACTAACACAGTGGCTTGGTGTAAGCAGTGTGGGTGCAACCAATGCCACCTGAAGTGCAGTAACTGCAGGAGGATATATCTGCCCCCTGACAATGGATGCATTTTTATGGGTTTGATGAGAAATTATTGGTCTCAATAGGATGATCTACTGAATTACTTCCTGAAACAGTACCAGGCAAAACGCTGTCAGCGTTGGAGTAACTTTGGGGTGTCAGGCTTTGAAGATTTTTTGACTAGAGATGACATAAGTGAAAATATACGTTTTTAAAATGATTTTTCAATATAGGAAGAGTATATTGGAAGGTTTTTTATGACCTGTGATGGTATTAAAAGGGGCATGAGCAAGTAGGCATGAAATCAATGGGCCAATCTCATAAAATCCTTCCTTTGTATTGAGGTCTTTTTTCTTCCAATTTTTTTATAATGTGAAGATTCTTAAGGACTGAGGACGTGTGTATCGGATAGCATATTTTTCTGTTTTCCTTAGATAAAGATGAAACCATTCTAGTTTCCATGGTAGTACCTGAAATTTGTAGATATAGTATATGTGATCATGGAACATAAAATTATTTTTCAGTAAAATTGTAACCAAATTCATTATGATTTCCTCTTTAGTACTTCATGCGGTCTTATCCTCAACTCTAACAAGTCAATATTCAAACTTTGGGGTGGGGTGAAGATGCCATCTGAGTGAATTAAACTGTGCTACCTTTTCATGCTTCTCCTTCTGGTTCCTTTATGTGGAAAGGTAGGGTAACATAGTAACATAGTAAATGACGGCAGATAAAGACCAGTATGGCCATCTAGTCTGCCCAGTAAGATGGCAAGAGTAGGTGCACCTGCCGCTCCATGCAGGCCACCCCTCCCCATGTCTTTATTTAAGGGTTGAACCCACCGCTCCATTTAGGACACCCCTGTATGTTGAGAAATTAGTTAAGTTTATTTTGATTGTATCCTGTTGCTGTAAAGGGATCCACTGTGTCTATCCCATGCCATTTTGAATTCTGTCACTGTATCTGCCCCCAACACTTCCATCGGGAGAGCATGCCAAGCATCCACCACCCTTTCAGTGAAAAAGTATTTCCTGACATTGCCTTTCAATTTAACCCCTTGCAGCTTCATGTTATGTCATCTAGTTTTACAGCTTCCCCATCTTTGGAAGAGGTTTGTTTGTTCATTATTTCTCTTTAAGTATTTAAAGGTCTGAATCATATCTCCCCTATCCCTCCTCTCCTCCAGAGTGTACATATTTAGGTCTTCAAGTCTCCTCATAAGGCTTCTGATGCAGGCTCCAAATCATTTTGGTTGCCTTCCTCTGAACCTAAGTGTCCCTGGTCAGTAGGCCTTACATGAACAGTGGGAACACTCAGATATATGATTTAAGGGCTAGACAAAGAATGCAGGCAGTCAGAATATTCCCAAAAAGTAATGTATAACCAACAGTTAAATTCTATATTAGCAACAGGCAAAAAAGATAGAAAGCTGAAAGCTTAGCTGTGTGGAGGCTCTGGAAGCTGTGAAGACTGGAGTTGACCAGGTACTTGTGGCAGGCTGTAAGATAATATTATTAGCCTCTCCCTGGGAGCAGGCTTGCAACAGAAAATTCAAACAATGGAAGCAGAAATATTCAAACTGAACTTTTTCTTTCTTTGTATCTGCCTACTGTGCAAAGATCCCTGTAACTTTAAATGATACCTTTGCTTCTAAAGTAAGTGGGAGACTCAGGTAAAAGACCAGGTCCCTGCAATTTAAGTATTTCTATTCCAAGTAGCTTTATATCACTCAGATACCTGATTTAAGGGCTACACAAGGAATGTAGGCAGTCAGAATATTCCCAAAAAGTAATGTACAACCAACAGTTAAATTCTATATTAGCAACAGGCAAAAAAGATAGAAAGCTGAAAGCTTAGCTGTGTGGAGGCTCTGGAAGCTGTGAAGTTTGGACTGGTAAGAATTGGTCTGTTCTCTCCTGCTTAGCTCAGACATTCGGAACATGGCAGAACATGCTGGATGGCTTTGACATCCTCTCTTGATCCAGCACAATGATCCAGCTTGTATAATCCTCTCTTGATTGACTGGTTTGGAAGAGGCTTTGTTGAGCCCCAAAGAGTGCACCATCCTAGCCTGACACAAAAACTTGGTGGCTAGAGGCAAGGAACTCTGATGGTGGAAATGATCTGGATCAGAATGTAGTAGATGAGGGATGTTTACAGCCAGAGTCATCTCTGCTGGAGAGGGATTAGGCAGTTTGGAGACCGGTTTCTAGTCAGTGTTGACTTTAGACAAGCATGGGGATGCTATACGAGGGTCAGACAAGAATTGATGTCTGTGAATGGGAAAGTGGAAGAACATGGAAAGGCATTAGATCAGCAGAAGGCAAGGTTAGATGTTTTAGAAACCTGTGTGGATGGAATCAATGAGCTAAATATCACTCAGATAAAGGATTTAGAACTTTGTCTCCTGAAAGTTAGAGCATTTGGAAAACCATATAAGAAGGAAGAACCTGAGACTTGTAAATTTCCCAAGCCTCCTCTAGCATTGGAATTAGAGATGGTTTGAAGACATTTTAGGGAAATACTGGTGACCCCAGTGGACTCTTTGCCACTAATAGTATATGCTTTTTATTGATCATTGCCTGGGGGTGACACTGAACAACAAGTTGGAGTTCATGGAGAGTGAAATTTGACTGAGTTCTGGAATCTTCTCTGTAACTTGTTAACCAGAGCTCCATCTTGATTCTTGACCCTGATCATAATACTATTCTCCAGTTATACTTTTGTTCTATGAATAAGTTATTTATGGGTGCAACAGTTTGTATATTTCCTGAGGCCACCCAGAATAGAAGTCAGGACTTCTTGACATGTAGGGTTCTTGCTCTGAGGGTCAATTTTATTTTGCAATTTCCTTGAAATTGTTTTGGCTATCTTGAGGATAGCATTATTTTGTTCTTGACCCACAACATTTTGTTGAATTTCTTAGGGCAAGGAAGGAGCTTTGAGCTTATATGGGGGGCAGTCTCAGAATAGGTATTATATGTTGAAGCTGTATGGTTTTGTTTGTGTTGGATTATTCACTAGTTAAATCTTTTTATTTTTCCTTTTTGAACCCGCCCCCACCTCTTTATCTTGTGGCCAAATATAGATGTGTTATATTTCAGTTTTCCCTTTTTTGAAATATTTATACTTTCCTGTTTTTAATTTATTCCTACTTTCCCATGTCACTTCTTTGGTTGTGATTCTTGATAAAATCTAATAAAGACAAAAAAAATTCAGACTCTGGGGTTGGTGTTTTTTTAAGTGCTGACCCTGGTGTTTAAAATTGAAATTGGATATTCAGCACCAGAATTCAGATCTCCTCTGGAGCTGAATATCTGGTTTCAGTGCTGATCTCCATTGCTATTTGCATAACGGCAATATTCAACTGCTTTCTGGATGGCAAAACTGCATAAAGTTGCGACAGCCTTTCTCATAACCTAACTTTCAGGCATTTTTACTAAGCCACGCTAAAAAGTTGCATCTTAGTGCATGTTTAATGCCAAAAATGAGCATAGGAGATGTGGTCAACCTATGTTAACTATTGGAGCTGTTCCCAGTAGGGCCCCATGCAGTTAGCATGATAGAAAGCATCTCACCATGCTAAGCCTGCAACGGTGATTAGTGCGGGTGCATTTACCACCATCCATTGAGGTGGCAGTAAGTGTATCCACACTTACTGCAACATTTACAATTAGTACTCGCTTATGATACACATGCTAATCGCAAAGTGCTCACTCTCTACCCCTACCCGGCTCAGTCCCTGCCCAATTGTATATCAAGCAGTTAGCATGGGATTTTTATCACCCTGACATTTTTAGTGCATGGTGACAGTTATCATGGTCCTGTACTGAAGAATTTACCGCACATTAAACACCATGCTGTTAGTGCACTTTAGTAAACATGCCCCTTTATGCAGCCACTTTTCTGTTTAGTGGACTGAAAATTGCTGCTAACCGGATAAGTGCTGAGACCTCCTTCGCCCCTCCCATAGACAGTTAGAGGGGTTATTCAGTTCACGATCTGGTTAGTGCTTCTGAATGTCCCTCTTGGTGGGGTTAATCCAGTTAGCAAATACTGCTAACCAGATAAAACCATTTGAATATCAGGCTCTAAGTAGTTTAATACTAGAAGCATGCAGGCAAGTAATTTTCATTTTGTTTAGTTTCTTTTTTGGGTGGGGGGGTTGGGGCTTGTCATCAATAGGACACAGTATTGAGCATTACAGCACACTATGGAATAACAGAGCTCACTACTGGGTGATAATGTGCAGTATTGATGACAGAAAAAAAGTAAATTTTGTTATTTTGACTATCTTTGGGTTAAAAATGGCATTGGAGATGCAACAATCTTGGATAATTAATATTAGTATATAGTGAATTGGCATTTAATTTTTAAATTAGATAATAGGGGAAAGTTGACAGTCACCCAAGAGCACTTGGTTCGGAAGGATCTATCCTTGAAGAATACCAGCAAAAGAAGGAAGTTAGAGCATCTCAATAAAGAGGTTCCAATAAAGATAAAAGAAACCTAGAAGCCCTTATCTACAGAGCTGAAAGATTCCAAATTACCCCAATCAACTGATAATTAGATTAATATTAATAAAATATAGTCTCTAAAATGCCTGTAAGATGGGAGAGTTAAAATATATAGCACTAAATGAGAGGTTAGATATGATTGGTATTTCAGAGACCTGGTGGAAGGAGGACAACCAATGGGACATTGTGATACCTCCGTATAAATTATATCTCAATGATAGGGTAAATAAAATTGGTGGAGGGGTTGCACTCTATGTTAGAGAGGGCCTTGAGTCACACAGGATTAAAATTTTGCAGGAAACAAAATACACTGTAGAATCTCTATGGATAGAGATTCCATGGAGAGAGAATCCATGTAAAAAGGGGAAGGCAATGGGAGCGGGGGTGTACTATTGACCGCCTGGCTAGAATGAATAGATGGATGATGAAAAGAAATCAGGGAAGCAAACTAAAATTAGAACACAATAATAATGGGTGATGTCAATTACCCTGGTATCGACTGAATCAGTGTCACAGATGGATGTGCTAGATGAAATAAATGACTGCTTCTTGGAGTAGTTGATTCATGAACAGACAGGAGGGGAAGCTATTTTGGACCTAGTCCTTAATGAAACACAGGATAAGAGTTTTGGGGCCTCTGGTCAATAGTGATCATAACATGATCACATTTGATTTAATAAATGGAAGAAGGATGGAAAGGAAATTCACAGTACCACCTTTTAACTTTCAAAAGGGAGACTATGATAAAATAAGGAAAATAGTTAAGAAAAAACTAAAAGGACCAGCTGCTAAGGTTAAAAATTTATATCAAGTATGGACGTTTTAAACTATATTATCTTGGAAGCACGGACAGATGTATTCCATGCTTTAAGAAAAGTGGAAGGAAGGTCAAAAAACTGCCAGCATGGTTTAAAGGTGAGGTCAGAGAGGCTGTTGTAGTCAAAAAGCATCTTTCAGGAAATGGAAAAAGGAGCCAAATGACGAAAATGGGAAACAACATGAGCACTGGTAAGTTATATGTAAAGCATTGATAAAGCAGGCAAAGAGTGAATTTTAAAAAAGGCTTGTCATGGAAGCAGATATGCATAATAAAAACTTTTTAAAGTATATTCTTAGCAAAAACCCTGTGAGAGACTCAATTGGACAATTGCATGATAGAGGGGTAAAGGGGGCGCTAAGTGAGAGAAGGCCATAGAGGAGAGACTGAACAAATTCTTTGCTTTGGCCTTTACTGAAGAGGATGTAGAGAAGTTTTGCATGCCTGAAATGGTATCACAGGTCTGCGACTAAAAAGCTCTTTGATTATTTTCATCTAATTTCCATGTATTTTGGTGTGCTGAAAACAAATAAAATATTGAAAAAACTCCTAGACGTCATGATTTGCCACAACATGCAAAATTGTCTTCAAATTTATCAATTTTTTTCAAATTACTATTAATTAATTCAAATTACTATTAATTAATTCACATAAGTGCATTTAAGATATAAAATGCCAAAAAAACCTTAAAGGGGTTGTCCGAGTTATGTAAAAAAAAAATAGCACTGTAAATCTGATGGTCAGCAATATATACATAAGCTAAGTAAGTTTTAAGTCCGTGCTTCTAATGGTAGAAGGGGTTAATCTTTCCTGAAGAATCCAGTGGGAGGGAGACACAGGGCAGATAGCAGCAGCTTTGGTCAGTGCAGGGGGGCCTGGCCAGCACTGTGACGTCTCGTGTACAGACACAGAGCTGCTCTCTCCTGCATGCCACACTTATGCACGAATCATCATCAGGTTCTTGGTTCTAGACTGTTCACACTTTTTCATCGCAATTCGTGTTAGCTCGTCATTCTTCAACCATTATGTTATGGCTCCGCGAAAGTTTATTAATTCGCCAGACAATTTCTGTTTCATCTGTGGTGAATATACAGTGTTGAAGCAACAGCAGAATATTACAGACTTTGTGAAAAAAGTATACTTTGCATACTTTGGACTAAAAATTGGAGATCAAGATAAAGTCTGGGTGCCTCCTAAAGTGTGCAAAAGGTGTGTTGAGGACCTCCGAAACTGGTTCAAGGGTAAGAAAAAATCTTTCCGTTATGGGATTCCTATGGTATGGCGAGAGCAAAAGAACCATAGTGACAACTGTTACTTTTGTTCATGCGATGTGAAAGGGTTTAATTCCAAATGGAAGCATTCCATTTCATACCCCAATCTTCACTTGGCAATTCGTCCCATCCCCCATAGCACAGATATACCAGTACCCAAGCCCCCTGCTACCTTGGAAGAGATACCTAGCTCCGATGAAGGTGAAGTCATACCTGAACCAGATGACGAATCAAGTTCTGACTTTGAAGATGATACAAGACCAAAATTGTTTTCTCAGGAGGAGATGAATGATTTGGTAAGAGACTTGAATCTTCCCAAAGATGCCGCTGAGTTACTCGGATCAAGGCTGAAAAGCAGGAATTTATTGTTGTCAGGAGTGTCATCTTCATGGTTCAGACATCATGAAAAGGAGCTCGTTCCTTACTTCGCCCAGGAAGACAAGTTGGTTTATTGCATCGATGTCGAAGGTCTGATGAGTCAATTTAAAATCCAATATGATTCAGAGCAATGGCGTCTTTTTATAGATTCTTCAAAAAGAAGTCTCAAAGCAGTTTTACTCCACAACGGTTTTTACGCTTCCATACCTGTAGGTCATTCCATACACTTGAAGGAAACCTACGAGAACTTGGAATTGGTTCTTCATAAACTTAAATATGAAGACCACGGTTGGCAAGTGTGTGGAGACTTGAAGGTCTTGTGCATGCTGCTCGGGCAACAAGCTGGGTATACCAAATATCCTTGTTTTCTGTGTCTATGTGACAGTCGAGACCGACAAAATCACTGGACCAAGAAGAGTTGGCAGCCGAGGGTCAGTGAAAAAAATGTCCTCCGAGAAACTTTGGTACCTTCCCATAAAGTTCTTCTACCACCTCTCCACATAAAATTGGGATTGATGAAGCAATTCGTAAAATCACTTCCAAGAGATGGAGAATGCTTCAAATACTTGTTCACCAAGTTTCCAGGCCTCTCGGAGGCAAAATTGAAGGAAGGTGTGTTCGTCGGACCAGACATTAGAAGGCTTATAGTTGATCAAGAGTTTGTCAATACCATGACAGATCCTCAAAAAGAAGGGTGGATTGCATTTAAAGAAGTCGTACAGAAATTTTTAGGCAATAACAAAGATCCTCACTACAAAAAGATCGTCGGACGAATGCTGAAAGCATTTCAAGCTTTAGGTTGCCTGATGAGTTTGAAAGTGCATTTCCTCCAGTCCCACCTTGACTACTTTCCTGAAAATCTCGGAGCTGTGAGTGAGGAACAAGGTGAACGATTCCACCAAGACATTAAAGAGATGGAAAGGAGATACCAGGGAAAATGGAGCATTACAATGATGGCAGACTACTGTTGGATGCTTCAGAGAGACATTCCAGATGCTGCTCACAAGCGTAAATGCAACACGAGGAGCCTCACAAGGAAGAAGAATCAAGTTTAGTGTGTGTAGGTGAGCTCATTTCAGTTTAAAAAAGGATTTTCATGAAAATATTGTAATAAAACTTTAATTTTATAAGTCTGTTGTTGTTGTTGTTAAGTGCCGTCGAGTCGGAGTCGACTCATGGCGACCCTCTGGATAGCTATCCTAAATTGTGTTCGGTCTTCAGTCAGGTGGCTTATTGTTGACAGACTGGTACCCGTAGCTGCTGTTATTGTATCGATCCATCTCATTGCTGGCCTTCCTCTTTTGCGTTGACCTTCTATCTTGCCAAGCATGATGTCTTTCTCTAATGATCTCTCTCTTCGCATGATGTGTCCAAAGTATGAAAGTCGAAGTCTTGTCATCTGAGCTTCTAAAGAAAGCTTAGGTTTGATCTCCTCTAGTACAGACTGGTTTGTTCTTCGGGCAGTCCATGGTATACACAGTATTCGCCGCCAGCACCATAATTCAAAGGCATCAATTTTCTTCCTGTCTATCTTTTTCACTGTCCAGCTTTCACATCCATATGATGTTATTGAAAATACCATGGCTTGAACAAGTCGAATCTTTGTATGGAGAGAGACATCTCTGCTCTTGAGAATCTTATCTAGGTCTTTCATAGCCATTCTGCCAAGAGCAATGCGTCGTCTGATTTCTTGACTGCTTGTTGCTTCTTTATTGATAGTTGATCCAAGTAGGTTAAAGTTATTCACAATTTCAATTTCTTCTCCTTCGACACTGAACCTGTTGATTATGCCAGTTGTCATGATCTTTGTCTTTTTTACATTAAGGTGCAGGCCCATTTAGAGACTATGTTCTTTGATTGTGAGAAGCAAATGTTTCAGATCATCTTCACTTTCCGCCAGTAATGTGGTATCATCAGCATAGCGAAGGTTGTTGATGAGTCTTCCACCAGTCTTTACACCTCTGTTGTCTTCATACAATCCTGCTTCTCTGATGATTTATTCTGCATATAAATTAAACAGGTAGGGGGAAGGTATGCAGCCTTGTCTTACACCTTACACATTCTGTTTCTCCTTGTTCTGTTCAAACTGTTGCTTCTTGATCAATGTACAGATTGTGCAAGAGAACGATCAGGTGTTCTGGTATACCCATGCTTCTTAATGTGGCCCAGAGTTTCTCATGGTTTACACAGTCAAAAGCTTTGCTATAGTCGATAAAGCACAAATAGATATCCTTTTGGTATTCTTTAGTCTTTTCAAGGATCCATCTCACATCCGCAATGATGTCTCTCATTTCTCGCCCTTTTCTGAACCCTGCTTGCACTTCAGGTAGTTCTTGTTCCAGGTATGATTGTAGTCTCTTTTGAATAATCTTCAGTAGAATCTTTCTGGCATGTGGGATCAGAGCGATTGTGCGATAATTTCCACAGTCAGTTGGATCACCTTTCTTTAGTATTGGTATAAACACAGATCTTTTCCAATCAGTTGGCCATAATCCTGTCTTCCATATTTCTTGGCAGAGCCTTGTAAGTATGGTAACAGCTGCATCAGATTGCTGTAATACTTCTTTTTTTTTTAAACTTTTATTTTCATTTTGCAACAAACAAAAGAAACAACACACCAAAGGAGACAAAACAAGTATACAATAAGGAAAAGTAAACCCAATTACCCCCCACCCCGATGCTTCTTCTCTACCCGATTAGATCAGCATGTGGGCACTTCCAATTAACAGTGATTATACATCAAACGATCAAAAGAGCATCTACGATACAGCATGATCATGGGACAGAGATATATACAAAGTTAGACAGTCAGATGAGAGCATTTAGCAAAATGTACATAGTCATTGAGCATCTTCCATTGAGACCAATGAGAAGGAGTCTGAACAGGGGAAGCGAACAGACGAGGTATTTGTACATATTTACTGTAAAGACAGGCATGATTCCACCAGTCATTGGGGCTCAGATGGGAGCTAAATTTCCGGTATTACTTAATTAGGGAAATAGCAATGCCAAGCATAAAGTTCGAAAGGAGATAAGCCATTTTTGGGAGAGAGGGGATCCCCGCAACTGGGCGAAGTCCCACTATCCTCCAAGAAAGGGGCTCCTGAGAGTGCGAGATAGACTAAATACGACCCCAGACCCGACGCCAGTAATACTGTAGTGCGGGATATTCATGCATAACATGAGGCAATGAACCAATGGCCACAGGACATGTCCAGCAACCATTGCCCTGAGTAGTGTTCCATTTGTCTAATCTGTGAGGAGTGTAAAAACACCGGTGGGCTAGAAAGAAGAGGGTCTGAGTGAGTGAGGCGGATCGGGAACCCGTGTCCCTCTACTCCAGATAAGGCTGCATTGCTCCGAGGTCAAAGTCACATGCAATTCTCTCTCCCATACTTTCTGCGCTATAGGGGTATCTCTAGTTATAGCATTACATAAGGTTTAGTAAAAATTGGATGCTACACCCGGTGAACTACCGATAGATCGGAAAGTCTCCAATCAACCTTATGTAGAGAATGCCGATGGCGGGAGTACCCTAGTACTCCGAAGGCGATGCTGAAGTTGCACTGACCAGAGTCGGGAGTCTAAAAGATTGCATAAGAGTATTAAAGGCACCTAAAGTGTCTAAAAGCATTGGTGGATAGTGGGAGTCTGATGGGAGAGTCATACCAGGGAGAAAAGTAAGAGGAATCGGTTTGCAAAGGCCCGCTTCTATATCTAGCCACACAGGTCTACTCGGTACTGGATCTTCCAGCCAACGAGCGCCTTATTTGAGAAGAAAAGATTGAGGGAACACTGGAGTAAAATCGCCACCAAGTATTAATGGAGCATTGGCAGAGGCCAATGCCAACTGCGCAATACTTGCATAGTAAGCAGGGTTGTCCACATTCAGGGCATAATGCAAATACACGTGAATTCACTATCTCCAACCTCAAGGTGTACACGGGCCCATCTACCCTCTTTGTCAACGCTAATATCAAGTACAGTAGCGTGCAAAGACGTCTTAACCAGTATGGCTACCCCGTACCATTTGGAAACGGTGGGAGAATAGGCAGCTACCATGTAAGGCTTAGCATTGAGTTTCAGTGTTTCAGCAAAGTTTAAATGCGTTTCCTGAGGAAACACTAAATCAACATGCTCATGGCTAAGATAGCTAAGGATTTTCTTTCCTTTGAGTGGACCATTAATGCCTTTTACGGTGATTGATAAGATTTTACATAAGGCCATTCAGAAAAGTTAAAATTCTGAGCATTATAGCACACATAATTTCACTATGTCCCTCAAACTGACTGTATCTGGCTGTACACATGACATAAGAAAATAAGCTAATATAATACAATGAAGCGCCCCACATTAACAAAGAAAACCGCAGTAAGGTAGAGGAGAAGCAAAACCCCAAAATTACTGGCGACCATGTGTCTGCGGGGAGAAACCCCAGAGAAGGCCGAAGTTGAAAAAACACATAACCTGTAGGACTGTGCGTGCTCCGAATCCGACCGAGGCACACATCATGAAGGGATAGGAGACCAAAAAACAAAAGTCATATAGAGAAAGAAAGAAAGTCCAGGCAATCTCTGTGCTTGGCTATGACCGCCGCATCGGGCCCTTCAAAATGGCGGACAGAGCCGACAGATAAGAGTCCAAGATTTGGGATTAGCGCATCTGCTCTGCTTCTTTGGAGTCTAAAAATGTTGATAGTAGATCAGGATCTTCGAACGTCCTGGTTTGGTTGTGGAGAGTCACACGGAGCTTCGCTGGATACAACAGGCCAAAGCGAGCCTGTAGCTGTTGAAGTCGAGGGCGAAGAGCAAGGAGTTTCTTCCGACGGTCAACGGTAGGCTTTGCCAAATCAGGAAAGAAGGAGACTTTACGACCTTCAAATTCCAAATGATGATTCGCTCGGGCAGCATTTAAAATTTGTTCCACATGTTGATATCGTAGCAAGCTAAAGATAATAGGCCGGGGGGTCGTGCGGTTGGGCGCCATGTGGGCAGGAACACGGTGTGCTCGATCGATTTCCAGTTCTCTATGAAAAGTGATCTTCAGCAAGGAGGGAAGAGTTTTGAGCAAGAATTCTCTTATATCTCCTGCTTCCACCCCCTCCGGCATTCCGAGGAGCCTCACATTGTTGCGACGGGCTCGATTATTGCTATCTTCTAACTCCTTTTGAAGATTCTGTATCTGGCGCTCAGCCTTGTCCAGTTTGCCCAAGCGCACCGCGTGCGAGTCGAGGACCCCCGCCATGTTGTCCTGCCGTAATGAAAGACTTTCAAGTCGGTCCTGGAGCACTCCAAAGTCTTCTCGCATGGCTCGAAGCGCTTCTCCATTGGACTGCACCAATTCCTTCACACCGCGTATTTCCTCCAAAATCTCCAGGTGCATTTCGGGGTTTTCACGAAATGGAACCATCGTCTGTGGGGAGGACACCTCTGTTTTGGAGCGTTTTCCGTGAGAAGAAGAAGGAGACCCGAAGTCCAAGCGCGCTGGTTTATGGGCCGCCATCCCCCCCCGAGGTACCCCGGTCAGCTCGGAGCAAAATAGTAAGTTTGTATAGGTATTAAGTCAGGATTCTAAGTAGGCCTCTCGGGAGCTTCAACGCAAAGCGTCCTACCCGCTGGACATCAGGCTCCGCCCCCCATCAGATTGCTGTAATACTTCTATGGGAATGCAATCAATGCCTGGTGCTTTGTTCTTTGATAAGGCTTTCAATGCTGCTTCAACTTCTTCTTTCATCACCAATGGTTCCAGATCATAAGGTACAGGTTGAAACGGCTGTTGGTCCACTTGATCTTTATCATATAAAAACTCTGTATATTCCTTCCATCTTTTCTTGATCTTCTCAGCATCATTCAACATGGAACCTTGAGCATCTTGTAACATTCCAATTCGAGGCTGGAACTTTTTCTTTAACTCTCGTAGCTTTAGGAAAGCTGATTTTGTTCTTCCTCTAATAGTTTCTGCTTCTATTTCCTTGCATGCGTCATTGTAGTACTTTTCCTTGCCCTGTCTTGCTGCACGTTGGAAATCTCTGTTGAGTTCTGTGATTGTCTTTCTTTCTCCTCTGGCTTTAGCTTCTCTGCCTTTCTGGGCAATTTTCAGAGTTTCTTCCGTCATCCATTTTGGCCGTTTTTTCTTTTTTACCTTTTGTAGAGACTTCTTGCTTTCTTCCAACACAACCTTCTTGATGTCATTCCATAGCTCTTCTGGAACTCTATCATTTGTATCTAAAACAGCAAATCGATTTTGCAGGCAGTCTTTAAATTCCAGTGGTGTATTCTCAAGGTCATATTTTGCTGCATTCATGAGTGGTTTGCTCTTTGTCAGCTTTAGCTTGAGTTTGCATACTAGTAGTTGATGATCTGTACCACAGTCAGCTCCAGGTTTTGTCTTTGTTGATGTTATGCAGCTTTTCCATCGTTGACTTCCACAGATGTAGTCAATTTGATTTTTATACAATCCATTGGGTGAAGTCCATGTGTACAGTCGCCGCTTGTGTTGCTGGAAGAAGGTGTTCGAGATGAATAGATCGTTGGTCTTGCAGAATTCTATCAGTCTTTCTCCAGCTTCATTTCTGTTGCCAAGTCCATATTTTCCAACTACATTGTCTTCTTCTTTGTTGCCAACCTTTGCGTTCCAATCACCCATGACTATCAGGATATCCTGTTTGCATGTTCTGTCAATTTCAGCTTGTACTTGTTCATAGAACTCTTCAATTTCATTCTCTTCTGCAGCTGTTGTTGGGGCATATACTTGAATTATAGTTGTGTTGATAGGCATTCCTCGTAGACGAATAGAGATTAAGTGTTCGCTGACTGCATTGTATTTCATTACAGTTCTTGCAAGTTTCTTCTTTATTATAAATGCAACACCATTTCTTCTTTGTCTTTCATTTACAGCATAGTAGACCATGTGATCATCTGATGCAAAGTGCCCGATGCCAGTCCATTTCAGTTCGCTGACACCCAACAGATCAAGTTGTACACGTTCCATTTCATTCTTGACCACCTCCAACTTCCCTTGGGTCATGCTTCGTATGTTCCATGTTCCAATGTGTAAGACATCTTTACAGCTTCTGACTCTCATTTCATGTGCAGCTACATCAGCAGTCAGACGTCCCGAGGGCTTTGATCCAACCACATCATAAATGCTGGCTTTACTCTGAAAGTCTTCAGCTCTTCCCCAGTAGCTAGTTGAGTGCCTTCCAACCTGGGGGTCTCATCTTCCAGCACTACAGCACAATTTGTTTTGTTGTAACTATCCATTGGGTTTTCATGGCAAGATACAGAAGTAGATTGCCGGGCCTTTCTTCCACGCAGTTTAATTTGGTGTTGTTGCCGTTGACACAGAAATGTGATCCTCCGCCGTCAACACTATCCCATTCTGCTGCTGCCCAGATGGGTGGTTTTTCTTGGTCTGGCATCTCTGCTGAGACCTGTCCATCTTGGGAGACCCTGCCAGTTTTAGCTCTCAGCATCACTGATGCACACAAGCCCTCACAGCATGACAAGCTGCAAACCAAGTGAGGGTTTATAAGTCTATTTCCATTTATTTTGAGGTATTGCCTTATTTAACATATTTACCTAAATTGTCAGGAAACGTGATGTCCTATGACAAAATGGAGGTCATTTTCGGATTCAGCGCACCAAAAAACATAAAGATTACGTGGAATAACCAAAACAGCTCTCGAAAAATGTTTTTTGCAGACCTGTGTAAAGGTGTATCAGAAGAACTGAAATAAATATCGATAAACAGGTAGAAGTATTACAACTATGTGATAAACTGAAGAGTAGCAAATCATCTGTACTGGATGGTATGCATCCAAGGTTGTTGAAAGAACTGACAAATGAAATTGCAGACATACAATTAGTAATCTGTGAACTATCATTAAAATCATCTATAGTACCTGAAGACTGGACAATGGCCACTGTAATGCTAATTTTTAAACAAGGTTCCAGGGGTGATCTGGGAAACTACAGACCAATGAGCCTGATGTCAGTACCAGGCAAAATGGTTGAAACCATTATAAAGAATACAATTACTGGACATGTAGGTAGTCATGGTTTTTATGAGACAAAGCCAACATTGATTTAGCCAAGGAAAAATCTTGCTTTACTAATCTGTTATGTTTTTTCAAAGGTATAAATAAACAGGTAGACAAAGCCGGTTGATATAGTGTATCTGGATTTTCAGAAAGCTTTCCTGAGAGACTCTTGACAAAATTAAAAAGTCATGTGATAGCAGGCAGTGTACTACTGTGGATCAGGAACTAGTTAAAAGATAACAAGCAGAGAGTAGGCCCAAATGGCCAATTTTCTCAGTGGAGAAAGGTGAATAGTGGAGTACTCCAGGGATCTGTGCTGAGCCCACTGCTTTTTAACATATTCATAAATGACCTGGAAATGGGAATAACAAGTCAGGTAATCAAAGTTGCAGATGAAATAAAATTATTAAAAGTTGTTAAAACAGAAGAGGATTGTGAAAAATTGTAAGAGGACTTTGATAAATTGGAAGGCTGGATGTCCAAATGGCAGATGAAATTTAATATAGACAAGTGTAAAGTCATGCAACTAGGAAAAAACAACGCAATCTACGGTTAAAAGATGCAAATTCCACATTAGGAACCACCGCTCAGGAAAAAGATTTAGTCATCATCATGGATAATATATTAAAACCCTCTGCTGCATGTGCAGGATATTATAATGCCTCTGTATCGTTCCATGCTGCTACCGCACCTTGAATATTGTGTGCAATTCTGGTCACCATATCTTAACAAGGATATAGCAGAATTAGAAAAGACACAGAGAAGAGCAACCAAAATAGAAATTGAGATGGAAGGATGTCTTATGAGGAAAAACTTAAAAGGTTAAGCTCTTCAACTTGGAAAAGAGACAACATGCCATTAAAGTTGCTCTAACAACAACTTGCCATGAAAGTTTCTCTAACTTTTAGTGGTTCATTTGTATCTACCGAATCCCTTCCATATGACTCTATGTAACAATATTTGTAAATAGTTTACCACTGTTATCCAAGATTATGTAGCAAATGTTGTAAATAGTTACCCCTGTTATCCAAGTTTCTTACCCTGTTATCTGTAAACTCATACATGTTATCTGTAAACTCATACATGTTATCTGTACTGAGCATTTTTTGTTCCATGTAAACCGCGCTGATGCTGAATAGTGCGGTATAGAAGAGACCGTAAATAAAATAAATAAATAAATAAGACTGAGGGGAGATATGATAGACGTATAAATTAATTAATGGAATGGAACGGGTACAAATAGATTGGTTGTTTATGCCATCATAGAAACATAGAAAAATGATGACAGAAAAAGACCACATGGCCTATGTAGTCCCTCCTTCCATATCAACAACTACAACAGTCCCCTCTTTTTCTTTAGAGATCCTCTGTGTTTGTCCCATGCTTTTTTGAAATCAGATACCGTCCTCATTTCTACCACCTCCATTGGGAGACTATTCCACGGATCCACCACTCTTTCCATAAAGAAATATTTCCACATATCACTCCTGAATCTATCCCCTTTCACCCTCATCCCATGTCCCCTCATAGCAGAACTTGCATTCAATCGAAAGAGGCTCTCCCCCTGTGCATTTATGCCACGGAGGTATTTAAAAATCTCAATCATATCACCTCTATCCCGCCTTTCCTCTAAGGTGTACATATTAAGATCCTTAAGTCTGTCCTCATATGCTTTATAATGAAGACCACTAACCATTTTGGTAGCCACCCTCTGTACTGACTTCATCCTGTTTATATCCTTTTAAAGGTGCAGACTCCAGAATTGCATACAATACTCCAAATGAGGTTGCACCAAAGACTTATACAGAGGCACTATCACCTCATTTTTTCTGCTGGCCATTCCTCTCAGTATGCACCCAAGCATCCTTCTAGCTTTTGCTGTTGCCTTTTCTACCTGTTTAGCTACTTTAAGATTATCTGACATGACCAAACCTAGGTTCCTCTCTTCTTTAGAGGACAAAAGTACTTCACCCCTTATACTATATTGCTCTTTTGGATTGCTGCAGCCCAAATGCATGACCTTGCATTTTTTAACATTAAATCCCAGCTGCCAAATTCTAGACCATTCTTCAAGCTGAGCTAGATCCCTCCTCATGTTATCTACACCTTCCTGGGTGTCTACTCTATTGCAGATTTTGATATCATCTGCAAAGAGGCAAACTTTACCCGACAGCCCTTCCGCTATATCACTAACAAAGATGTTGAAAAGAATCGGACCAAGGACAGATCCCTGGGGCACACCACTGGTAACTTCTATCTCCTCAGAGTGAGCTCCATTTATCTGTACCCTTTGTCGCCTCCCACTCAACCAATTTCTAACCCAAGCAGTAACTTTAGGGTCCATCCCTAGGGTGCTGAGTTTGTTTATAAGGCATCTGTGAGGAACGGTGTCAAAGGCTTTACTGAAATCTAAATACACCACATCAAGAGCTCTCCCTCGGTCCAACTCCCTGGTCACCCAGTCAAAGAAATCAATCAGATTTGTCTGACAAGACCTGCCTCTGGTGAATCCATGCTGCCTCGGATCCTGTAATCTGCTGGACTCCAGAAACCTCACTATTTACTCTTTCAGCAGCGTTTCCAATAATTTACTTACCACCAAAGTTAAACTAACCGGCCTGTAGTTTTCAACCACAACCTTACTTCCACTTTTGTGTAAAGGCACCACATGAGCCTCTCTCCAGTCCTTTGGCACCACTCCTGACTCCAATGAGGCATTGAAAAGGTCAGTCAGTGGAGCTGCTTGAACGTTCCCAAGTTCCCTCAGTATTCTAGGGTGTATCCCATCCGGTCCCATTGCTTTATCTACTTTAAGTTGAGCTAGTTTCTCATGAACACAGTCTTCTAAAAATTCTTCAAGATGCCCCTCACTTCTATTCCTGTTTTTGGGTGTTTTCTGAGGTCCTGCTCCTGGTTCTTCAACTGTGAACACAGAACAGAAATATTTGTTAAGCAATTCCGCTTTATCCTCATCAGCTTCTACATATTCCTCCCCTTCACCCTTGAGTCTGACAATACCACTTTTACCCTTCCTCTTCTCACTAAGATATCTGAAAAATGTCTTATCCCCCCATTTTATTGCATTGGCTATTTCTTCTCTTTTTGAATCTTTCCTTTCCTGACTACCTTGCTAGCTTCTCTAGTAGTACTTCAAAAAGTAGAAAGACTACGTGACATGCAATAAAGCTACAATGTAACCCATTTAAGAGTAATAAGAGAAAATATGTTACCAGAGGATGTAGTAAAAGCTGTTAGTGTAGCTGGGTTTAAAAAAGTTTGAACACATTTCTGGAGGAAAGGTCCATAAACCATTATAAAAGAGGACCAGGGAAATCCACTGCTTACCCTGGGACAAGCCTTGTCGAACCTGTGTGCCTTTTTGGGAACCTGCCAGGTACTTGTGACCTAGATTGGCCATTGTTGGAAACAGGATACTGGGCTTGATGGATCTTGGTCTGACCCAGTATGGCATTTCTTATGATCTTATGTTATCCCAAGTTAACTTAAGTTCAGCACATATTTCCAAAAAATGAGAATAGCCTATAATATATGTTGATAATCCAAAGTCAAAAAGGGTTTTAAAAATGTGGCAGAATTTATGAACTATTTATTTATTAAGCTGCATTTATATCCCGCTTTTCACCGGGTCAAAGCAGTTTTAACAAAAATGGGGGGGGGGGTTTACAAGAATCAGCTCAAGGGGGGGGGGCAGCACCAGGGGGTCCAACAATAAGGATCTGGACAGACAATTAACAGTACTAGACTTTTGACTTGAGTCTCTCAGTTGGTGGGGGTGTGGTCAGAATCAGTCTGGTTGGGGGCTGTCAAGAAGCCGGCAGATATTGAGACGTGACCAGCTCAGGTCCAAGATGTTCGCGAAACTGCAGGGTTTTTAACTGTTTCCTGAATGTGGACAATGGTTTTAAAAGTGAGTCCCTTCCAGAAACAAAAGTTTCCTGGGAGGGACAGCAGGTTAAGGGACTTGTTTACCTTATGTAACAAATATAGCACATGTATTTCAGGATTTATTAAATTCAAATTGTTGTTTTTCTTTAACATTACAACCAAAACGTTCTGACAGCTGGTCGGGTGTAAAGAGCATTATGGTGACTTTCATGTGATCCTTTTTTTCATCACAATGCTGAGCAACCCAGCAAGTCGCAATTAAAGGGTAAGACGATTAGCCCACAAAGATAAGATTAAAAGTCACACTGTCGCTTCTTCTCTTCTTAATCCACGACCATTTCCTGCAGTAGCTGCAAAACCTGCCTTCTGAGCTGGCACCGAAGGACTTGGTTTTGAAATTGTTAAAAGGTCATGTGTCACTAAGTTTAAGCCAAACGGAAAGGTTATATTCACATGCTTAACTAACAGTAGTTATTCCTTCCATTCTTACACTTTTCTATCCCTTTACAAATTGGGATGAAACATTTCAATAATTCTGAAAATACCTAACCCGAAAAGGTTTCTAGTTAGGTGCTAAAATAAGGTTGCTTTTTAGGTGATATATGTATCTGTAAATAAGTGGTATGATGTACATACCGTATCTGTTGCCATAGAGAGAGTTTAGCTGCTTATATGTGGTGATGTTAGGCTTCCACATCAAAAGGTAATGTTTATATGTATTGGTGGTGTGTTGGGAGCAGGGTGTGTGGAGGGAGGGGTGTGCTGTAATAGGATATTTGTGCATTCATAGCGATTTGGGGGCTGTGTGTTTTACAGAAGGTATGAGTGATGACAGTGTGTGTTGGGGGCTCTATGCTTTGTGTGTGTGTCTGGAGAGCTCTGTGCAGGGCTGGAACTAGGCAGTAAACCTGGTAAGTGCATGAGGGGGTGTTGAGATTAGAGGGGCAACATCAAAATCAAAACATCACTCCAAAAAAAATCCTTAAGCTTAAACTCATTCATACAGAGAGTAGAAGAAAAAGATCTCAGACCACCTAGAGGTCGGTCATAGACACTCGGTAAACAATTCTCAGGCTGCGACTCATCCTCAGCACATCAAGGACCCTGAAGAACTCCTTCATGTGTTCACTTTTATTTTATACAAATTTTGCTTGTGTTTTTTTCTTTTCTTTATACTTCTTCCAATTGTTCATAAACGCCACTCAAGACGTCTACCTAGGTGTTTTGCCTAATTCCTCAAGGGTCAGATCTCGAGTACAAAACTAATGCTGTGATGGATAAAAGGCAAAACATATTAAACAAATATACACACACACACCTCCTTTCAGACTTTCCAGAATAAGTTTAAACTGTGACAAGAACTATCAGACTGTAAACGCACAGCCACCCACACCCGGTGACTCTTAAAACTTGAAACTCCTTTCAAAATACACAGACACCTTCCCAGTATCAAAGCTCCCTTGCTACACATACAACCTAACAAGAGTAACCCCCTTTTTTTCTAAGTTGACCACATGTTATCTATTCATACTTGCTATACCAAATCACCTTCTCGCAGCTTATACTCTGGCGATACCTGCTCTTCTGCAGTTACAGAACGCTGCACATGTGTGCTCTTTTAAGAGCCGTTCCTCCAATGCCTCACTCAGAGTTTAAAGGGCCCAAAACAGAGCTAGGTTCTAACTTCACAACGTTTGAGCCTGCCCTATTTGCTTCCCACATGACTGCAAAAAACATCTGCAACTGTTCAAAGAGGCAATACACATCCATTCAAAGCTCTTCGAACTAACATATACAATATCACATTATCATGCCCTAAATACCAGCAGGGCAACATCTACCTAATATCAAAGCCCCCCTTGATGGACATACAGCTTAGAAACAGGTGTACTCCACCCCCCCTTTTTTCAAATTTGACTATATGCTGCCTAGTCATACCTGCTACATCAGAACTACATCTCCCAGTTAATGCTGCTGGTGATATGTGCTCTTTCAGAGTTGCTGCACCCACACACTTTTTAAAGGGCTGTTCCTCCAGTATCTTACTCAAAATTTAAAGGGCCCGGAGCAGAGCAACATAATGCACAAATCTGCCTTATTAACATCCCACATAACTGACAAAACCATCTGCAAATAGTCAGCCATACCATGCATATCCAAAGCATTTCACACTCATACCTGCAAATCTTCAGATTAGATGGGCACCATTGCTCTTGTTCTGTTATTTTTCTTATATTTTTACTGCTTCACCCTGTTTTTATTTATTTTTGTTTTAGTTACTTTTGCTTTAATTTTGCCCTCCGAGGGTTTCGTTCCCCTTCCTGACCTGATTCAGGTCTTTTTCAACCTTTTCCATCTTTTATTTAACATTTAGCATTTTTTCCCCTTCTTGGGGCTCTCTTCTCTCTCTTGTGGCCCCCTCCCTCACTCAGAGTTCCCTGCATATGTGCGATAACTTCCTGATTTGCAACCGGGAGTAAAATATTTGCCCAGAGAGTTGAATCCTGCCTGCAGGACATGGTGCTCCCATTGTCAGAAAGCAATGCAGATTGTGGCGCAGAGATGCAGATCCTGCCTGCAGGAGCAGCATGTCCTGCAGGCAGGATTCATCTCTCTGGGCCATGATTGCAACCTTGTGCTGCCTTCTGCCAGCGGCAGATGCTGAACAAGGGGGGGGGGGAGGTGGGTTACAGAAGAACAGGGGAGGTGCCAGACATGGGTGGAGGGCATTAGAAGGTGGAGTGGAGATGCTGGATGTGGATGGGCACAGGGAGACAGAGGGAGATGAGGCAGGAGGAAACATGCTAGGCCCCGGGAGGGGGGGGGGGCAGGGAGCTAGGGAGATGAAGGGAAATACTGGACTTGGGAAGGGGGTATAGGGAGAGCAAGGAGGGGAGATTTTTAAGATGGAGTGGTGATGCTGAACACAGGGTTATAGGGAGAGTATAGGGAGATGATGGATATAGGTGGTAGAATAGAGGGATATAGAGGGGAGATGCTGGACATAAAGGAGGAAGGAAGAAGGAGAGAGAGAGAGAGATAGAGAGGAAGGGGAAAAGGGGGAGGGACAGCAGGAAGGGGGAAGGAGGGGAAAGGGAAAAAGGAAGGGGTGGGGTGGGGAAGAATGAAGCTCTGGGGGAAGGGAAAGGGGGAAAGGATGGGGAAGAAAGGGGAGGAAAAAAGGAAGGGGAGGGGGAGGGGGAGGGGAGGGGAGGGGGAGGAAGAAAGAAAGAAAGCGAAGGAAGAAAAAGGGGTAGAAGAGTGGGAGGGGAGGGAGAGAGGGAAAAGGAAAGGAAAAGGGGGAGGTGGAAGGGGAAAGGGCAAAGGGAGGGGGAGGGAAAGGGGGAAGGGGAAGAAAAAGGTGAAAAGAAAAAGATGCAGAGTAAGCAACCAAATGTCAGTCAATCCCAGTAGCTAAATAAAACCATAAAAAAACAATAAAAATGGTAAAAAAGATAAGCAACAAAATAAAATACAAGATATAAATTATTATTTTATTTTTCATTCTCATTTTTATAATTACCCTGTTTCACTGTGTTTTTATTATGTTTTTCTGTTCTAACACTTTGCTGTTTTTAGTCTTTTTATGTGAGTCCCAATATCACCAGTTGTCCTATATTTTACAATGTTGATTTTACTTGTGCCCTAGTGAGGTTTCTCTTTGAGCTGTTTTTTATACTTTTCATTAATGAGTCCTATGGTTGCCTGCGATTGTATTACATGGTTTACCTATGGCAGTGCTGGCCAACTCAGGTCTTAGTGCACCACAATCCAGCCTGGTTTTCAGGATGTCCCTAATGAATATTCATGAGGTATATTTGCATCCACTGCCTCACAGTTGTATGTTCTTGTTGATTCCTTTTGATCTTTGGCCCATATCTCTGTGCTGTACGGGAGGGTGCACATATTCCCTAGTCAGCCTTCTCTGTTCTTCACTGACCACTTGCACGGTGCTCTGTTGGGGTTGGGGGCCATGCATTGTTGTCCATTCTCTCTGCTAGGGTGTTGGGAGCAGCTTCCTCACATGTTGACAGGTGGCTCTGGTGTATTTCTGGGCCATGAGGATGTGCACTCCCACCATCCACACAGTGCGGTTATGTGGCTTCAGTGACAAACATCTGTCTCAGGGTGGTTGCACTGATGTTAGCATGAAAATGTGGGGCACATGTAGCATAAACCTTGACTGCATGACTGATGCATCTAGCATGGCATTGCTTCTCTGCCATGGATTCGCGCCCTGCTTTTACCACAGCTGCTCCATATCTGCTGTGGTAAAAATGCATACGAATTGTGTATCAATCCTGTGTTACCTCCAGCACTTTAGTAAACATGTCCCCTAGTGTCCTTGGTCACCAGGTCGCTGCTCTAACCACAAGGTTACTCCACTCCATTTAAACCACTGAAGGAAGGCTAACTCACTTGTAACTTCCTGGTCAATGTCCCCCACCTGGCATGTTGCTAGGGCATAAGTTGTTTTTCCCATCTGGGGAGCATTTGCTGACTCCCTAGGGCTTGGCCTTTTCTAGCCCTCACTGGCCACTTACCCTATGGTCTCTTGGTGTGGTTGATAACCATGTACTGTTGCCTATTCCCTCTGCTGAAGTGTGGTGGGCTGCTTCCATACATATTGACAGGGTGGCACTTCAGTGTTTCTGAACCCTGGACTACTCACAGCTTTGCTTCAGAGCAAAAGAGGGTGGCTGTACGTGCACGTTCTCCTCCACTGCGTGGCCTCCCCTTTACAACAGCTATCCCCTTGGGTCACATGTACAGCATACCTGCTGTCAGGACCCTCAGGCTCCATGGCATGTGTCAGCTACCTGGATGTGTCCACTTTCATTCTGCATCTGCCAAGTGCTCCCAGCCTTCCACATAAAACAGAGATGTGCTGCAGTGACATGCACTTGTCTAGAATGGTCACATTAGTGTTAGTACACAAATGTGGGGGACACTTAGCACGTGCCTTCACAGGGCACATGCACACATTATGAATGGTCACTGTTACCACACACCAGATGCACCTAGCACAGCAATGCCTCCCTACCACAGTCACACCCCCTGCATTTAGTGTGACTGTTCCACACCTGCTGCAATAGAAACGTACACTAACCACACGTTAGAACTGGTCTACTTACAGCAATTTAGTAAACATACCCCTAAGACTACTGTCACGAGGTAACGTTAGCAGAGCCCATAAATGTAAGGGAGAGTGAGCAAAACAGCAGGGAAAATGACAGCTCAGCTTCACAAATGGGAAAGGGTTGCCAAGACCAACCGTGGAAAACACAGTCACAAGGTGTTAGGGAACGCCCGAGCAGAGACGGAGCTCAGAGCTCATTAGAGAATAGGGAGCACCTGCAGGGAGGCGGAGCCCAGGCTAACACCAAGTGCAATATATTGAGGACTCACTCACCAACAGATAGAACACGTGGGAGAACACGGCAGGGAGAGAGAATACGAGAGAGAACATGAGAGGGACTGAGAACACGAGAGAGAGCTCAGGAAGGAACTCGTGAGAGAGCTGTGAGGACAGAGCCAAGGAAAAGCTCCAAGGAGTCAGAGGTTGGTGACTTGCAAAGAAGCTGTGGGGAACAGCAATGCATACCCTCCCAGTATCCTCCGGAGTATTGCAGTGAGGCAATAAGGAAGGGCAGTCCTGCAGCTAAGCTTATAAGCTATAAACAATTTAACTCCAGGCAAGCAGAAGGGGAAAGTTCTTACCCTGAGGCACATTGGCTGGAGTCAGAAAAACGCCGTGAGAGAAGGGGAACAGAACAGAGCTATACACGTCATAGAAAGCAGGAAGCATTAGGATCTAGAGAGAGACGTATTCTCCCTAGTAGAAGGGATTTAAAACACCCAGACTTCCTCTGCACATACGAAGAGCTATGTAGAGCTCAGGACTCTAAATACAAACATTACAGTGATTTCCCACAAGCCACTAGGATAGTGGAAGAAGAGCACTCCTCGGCAGAGACAGTTTAACTTAAAGGGCATTTTGGAGCCAGAAGTTCTGTCTGACGAGGGAGAAATGCAAGTGGAATTTCCTGAAGATATTTCAGAGGGTATAGAAATGGACTGTACTTACACTTTGTCAGATTGTATAAATTCTCTATGCTAAAGCAGCAAGAAGTGCTGATTGAAGAAACAGCTGCAAGTTTACATGTGAGTGGAAAGAACTGTTTCTGTTACTTTTGTGCTGTTTAATTAATGCTGAAGGAAGCTTATTTTTGTTCCAGTATTTTCCTTTGATTGTTACCAGACGTATGGTCTATATTTCTTTTGTTCCATGGTTTTGAATCCGCCCTGGATGGGGAATAAAACCCAAGTTAAACCTTACCCTCTGCCTCAACTACAATTATTGGTACAAGGTACAAACTACGGGAACCAGAAGGCTTTGCTACTGCCTTCCCGGGGACGTAACTGCCAGTAAAATACTGCCCCATCAAGCTGTCCAAGCACTCTTTAGCCTCTGGGCCAGCTAGTGGGTCACACTACTAAGTGAATTAATACTGATAACACATATTAGTATACCAGAACCTGCGACCAGAGAACAGTTGGAGCTCAAAAGCAAAATAGGTGAATGGAATAATACAATTTTTTTGTAAACCAGCATTTAAAAACAACCTACAAAAAGGACCATACATGAATATATTTTAACTTTTTAAGTGTTCTAATTATCAGTCACATTACATAAATAAATTCACTGGTCAACATTGAAATCGTAACATTAAAAAAATTTTATTGGCTCTCATTTTGAAGATATTGCATATAGTTCATTTTTGACGTTTCACCGTGTAAATTTATCCAGTAGGACATCAACAACATCCCAAATAAGCCTTGAATGATGTAATATTGCATCATGTTGCATAATACCAGCATGCACACATCATCCAGAGTTGGTTGCATCATTTTCTGATGCAATGCAATACTATTGCCAGACGGCTGCTGAAGCCATCTGTCGTCAGCAGTGTACTATACGCAGTCGGAAAGGAAAGTAATCTGTTATTCTGTTCTGATATTGAAAGCCTCATAAATGCCTTAAAATTCACTCATGACCCACAAGACTGAAGACTATTTATAGACTCTTCAAAACTGAGTCTGAAGGCTGTGCTTTTGAACAATGGAAACCGTCTTCCATCTATTCCAGTAGTGCATGCCGTCCACATGAAAGAGACATACAATAACTTAAAGCATCTACTGACTTCCATTAACTATAACAAGTACAGCTGGCACCTCTGTGGTGACTTGAAGGTAGTTGCCCTTTTAATGGGACTGCAGCAGGGATATATAAAATACATGTTTCTTATGTGAGTGGGATAGCCGAGCAAGGGATTGGCACTACTTGCGGAAGGAATGGAATTGCAGACAAAATGTAACAGTTGGAGAGAAGAATATCCAGCACCCAGCTCTGGTTGAGGCTCACAAAATCCTGCTACCACCCCTTCACATCAAACTAGGTTTGGTGAAAAACTTTGTGAAAGCCATGGACCGCACTTCGCCAGCTTTCTGATACCTGCATGAAAAATTCCCTTGACTCAGCGAAGCAAAGATTAAAGAGGGAGTTTTTGTGGGTCCTCAGATTCGAGAGCTCTTCAAAGATGACCGGTTCAACAACTTGCTGCAGGGTGATGCGAAACTAGCATGGCATGCTTTTTGCCTAGTGTCAACAAACTTTCTCGGGAATGTTAGGGCAGAAAACTACAAGGAACTAGTAGAAGACATGCTGATGCAGTATCAGAAACTTGGCTGCAATATGTCTCTAAAGATCCATTTCCTTGCTTCCCATCTCGATTTCTTTCCTGACAACTGTGGTATGGTTAGTGATGAACAGGGCGAACGTTTTCACAAGGATATCACAACGAAGGAGCAACGATACCAGGCAAAATGGTCCACTACAATGCTGGCTGACTACTGCTGGACACTCCCCAGAGAAGCTCCCGAACAGCTGTACAAGAGACAAGCGAAAAAATCTAAGAAGTAGTCTATGACTTGTTTTTTTACAGGTATTAACCAAAGGCCTATTATATTTACTATTGACATGCATTTCGTGATGTAAACATTAATTCTTGTAGATTACAAAAAAACTAAAGCCAACTTTGCAATATCACTGTCATATTCATGTTCAGCATATAAACATTGATAAGAAATGACTATTTTTATTTCAGTAACATGACCTTTGTAAAAGTTTGTTGACCAGTGTTATGAAGACACAATGCTGAATTTTGGGAAAATTACTCATAGGGACCACATCAATAATAACTTCTGCCTCTATGGACATCAAACTTCCTCTTAACTGAAAGCTTTCCCATTAAATGCTGTGCAGATAAGAGGGACTGGTATACTCAAAACTCCAAACTCCGTTCAAAACACCTGAAATCACTAAATAAGGGTCTTAAGGGCCTGTGGGGCACAACTAGGGCAAGGCAGAGCTGAGACACCTCTAGGAAATCTAAAGCAGCTTTATTAAGAATTTTGTTTGTGGGCATTTGTGCCTCCCTTTGACTATCCAGTCACTGGTTCGCTCCGGCACTATTTAGATAGTGGTAATATTCAGCACTGCCCTATGGATAGTCAATCTGCATAGCCATTTCGGACAGGTTTTTGCTGTCCTATACTATGTGCATAGCTATCCTTATTACAGTGCTGAATATTGCTGTCATACAGATAACTCAGGATTGCCCATGCTCTGCCCCAGCATTATCTGGATAGTGACGAGGCAGTCAGACAGGAGATATCCAGTGGCGCTATATCGATAGTGCTACTGAATATCCCCTTCAGCAGCACTTATCTGCTTAGGAACTGACTATTGACCCATTTATTTCCTTGCTGGTGTTTCTTTCTCCCTCAGGCTATATACCCTTCTGCCATTTCTACTAACATCCACTGGTCCTTGCAACTTGCCTCAACATTGTTATAATCAAGCCCCCTGGAGTAGGCAATGGCCAAAACTGGTTGGGCTAATCATTTTATGTCACACTGCTTAAGTGATTTGTTCAGTGGGGATTCTTGTAGGTTTCCTGGTCTGGTAATCCTCGGTCCTATTTCATGATTGGCCCAAGGTTTGTCTAGTCTGGAACTCTGTGGAATATCCTTCCTAGACTTTTTCCCTTGTGAATTTATTGGTCTCTACTCTAGATACTAACTCCAAGGACTGTTCTTCTAGAGTCTTCTTGTGCCAAACATTCTCTGAAACCAGGCAATGTGGCACCATCTTGGAAGTAGATCCAGATGCTGGAAGAACAGCTAAGTCAGTAATCCCAGATGATGTAGGAGCAGCTGCATAATCCAACATAAACTGGTGGCCTACCAAGCGAGTATTGCTAGCTCCCTACGGGACGGTGCAGACTCTTTGAGGGGACTTTTTGCAGCTGGCACTCCCCTGCCACCACAGTACTCTGACTCACTGGTTGCCTCACAAATAGGGACTGTCTCATCACTTGGGGGGGGGGGATGATGAGGGGAGCAGTACGTCTGAAATTGCACCATGGTTTCAGAATGCACAGATGTAAAAGTGGGCACACATGGGTGAGGGGGCTGGGCGTGAGGGGAAGAGGGCACAGTAAACATGTTCATATGTTCTACCACTGTCACCTGTAAATATATGTACCTCATCTGCACTAGAAGTGGGTTCTTGCAGCTACAGCTGTTGCAATGGGTAGCTGAACCTGACTCTATGCCCTATCCTCTTTAGAATCAAAACCTTTCTGTAGGTCCTCACATATGTCCTCCTCTGGGAAGTGTTTCACTCTGGAGTGGCAATGTTGTGCAGAATGCAGCAGATGATGCAGATTTATTTATTTATTTGGTACATTTTTCTATACATGCAGATGTCATATACTATATCAAGGCTTAGTGCCCTATCCTCTGCAGAGTCAAACCTCTCTCTGAGTCCTCACATATGTCCTCTTCTGACAAATGTATACTTATTTATTTATTTGCTTTTATATACCATGCTCTTTGAAATCTGTGCAGCTTACATAAAACAAAAACAATTTACAGGCAACAGTTTGTATAGAACAGTTTACATTGAACTAAAATGAAAATTAGTAACAGTAAGTAACACGTAATCTAAATTAGATGTGAATACAGGGAGACGAACTTGGAATATGCAGGTAGGGGGACTAAAAGCGATCTGTACATAGGCTTTGTTCATGGTGGCTGGCCATAGGCTAGTTGAAATAAGTATGTCTTTAAGGCCTTCCTAAAGGCTGTAAGGTCTATGATGGCACAGATTGCTGGAGGTAGGGCATTCCAGTGGGTTGGTGCATAGAGAGAAAAGGAGCGATTTTTAATTGACTTGGTGCATGTCCTTATCGCTGAGAGGGTGACGAGTGAGTTCACCATGTATGATCTTCTGGTTCTGTTTTCAGGGGCACAATGTATGAGGTTTGTGAGGGAGGTGGCAGATATTCTGTGCAAAGATTTGAAGGTGAGTAACAGGACTTTGTATTCCAGTCGGCTTGCTATGGGGAGCCAATGTAACTGGATCAAAAGCGGCGTAATGTGTTTGAATCTTGAGGCAGACAGGAGTGTTTGGGCAGCTGTATTCAAGGCTAGTTGTAGTGGCTGAAGAGCATTCTTTGGCAGGCCATGGTAGATTATATTGGCATAGTCCAAGTGAGGAAAGATAAGGGCCTGGCATACTGAGTGAAAGTCTGAGGGTTCGAGAAGCAAGCGAAGATGTCGGAGGGTTCTTAGTTTATGATAGACAGCCTTGGTGACGGTTTGTATGTGGGCTTCCCAGTTTAGATGTTGGTCCAAGATGACTCCAAGGTAACGTACTTCTTGCTTAGCCGTGACATCTTTCAGCCTGAGTGAGGTTGGTGGGGTGAAAGCTTTGTCTTTAGTTATGAATAAGACCTCTGACTTTCTACTGTTAACCATCAGATTGTGGGTAGCGAACCAGTCTGAGACAGCATTGAAGCATTCTGTAATGGACGAAAAGTCGGGGTTGTCTATGGAGAAAGGAGCATAGAGTAGGACGTCGTCGCCATAGATGTGGTAGTAAATGTTGAATGAATGTATAATGGCGCAGATAGGTTGAATATAAATGTTAAAGAGTAGGGAGGAGAGGGATGAGCCTTGTGGGACTCCTTGCGTTTGCTGGAATGGTTTGGATGACTGGGATCCTATGCGGACTTGTTGCTGGCGATCAGACAGGTATGACTTGAACCAGTTGAGGGCTTGGTTCCTTATGCCTTTTTGATGCAGGCGGGTGTGTAGGAGATTGTGGTTGACTGTATCGAAAGCAGAGGCAATGTCCATGAATATTAGGATGAATCCTTGTTTTCTCTTATTTAGGCCTGTGTGGAGTCTGTCCAGGAGAGTCGTCAATTGGGTTTCCACACCGTTTTGTTGGTGGAACCCATGCTGCTGAGGGTCCAGAAGTGCATAGGAGTCAATGTGGCTCTGCATTTGTCGGGGGATAATCTTTTCTAGTATTTTGGTATACCTCTTTGGGTGGTGATGGTTTGCAGTATGCAGTAGATAGTGAAAATTTCACATACTCTTGTGGGCTGTACAACAGTTCCTCTCTGCTCCTGTCTAGGCACCTGAATCTGTTCTTGAGGACTTACAAAACACTCAGTCATGGATCTGGTTCTGTGGTGTGCCCTATTGTACCTCTCTTCCTGAGGTGTCTGTGGCTGCTTCACTATTATCATGAGCCAGATCATGAGGGGTTATCCATAGTCATTTTTGGGGGTATGGAAATAATGAGACATTTTTGATTGACTTAGGCAGCTGTACACACTCTTCATGGTGGACTTTCCCACATGACATGGGTAGTGCATACATATAGTACTGTGGACCATGGGAAGTGCATCTGGACACCTGTCTCTGTGGTGATACACATATGTTGTGTTGGCACCAGTCCATGTACGTTCTCAGGGTCCACAATGGAGGGGTGTGGACTGCATGCCAAGACTGCCGGTCTATTGTTTGTGTCAAGCATTGGACCATTCCTCCAATGGTACTTTTGTATGCAGGGGATTCTCATATCACAGAACAGTTACATGTTGGCATGGTGTGATTGTCTTACCTAGCAACCAGACATATCCTAACTGTTTAGTGATACCAGCTTGTCCAAGCCCATGTTGTGAAAGGACATATGAATCATGGAAGGATCCTGGGTAGAACATTTGGGCATTGCAGACTACTTACATCTTCAGTGAATGGTAGTTGCATTGATTTCTATATGCCCTTTCCTCCTGCCCATGTGGTCTCAGGACCACATATGTGCAGTCAATGGCCCCGAGGATGGAGGGGGCTAAAAACCTACTTCTTCAAGGCTGCTTTTAGATCCTGATGCCCCTCACTCTCTTGTTCACCACTTATATGTATCTTACTTTACTCTAGCCTCCAATTTTGTGATGTTCATCTTGATTGTAAGCTCTGATGAACAAGGATTGTCTCTTACATCTATATGCATAGCACTGCATACACCTTGTAGTGCTATAGATAAGTGTTATGATAAGTAGTAGTAGTAGTAGTTGTGGTAGAACCCAGCAATGGCATGGAAGTCAGGTACAGTCTGCTCTCAATACTCCTGGCTTTGGGGGAAGGAGACAAAATCCCACATCCTCCTCAGCCCTGCTGCTCAATGTAGAGGGAGGTAGTAGATTGGGTAATTCCAGTGCTCACCCCAACAATATGTTGGGGGCTACCAGTGGCAAGGAATGCTAGGGCTGTCATGACGTTCATTGCCACTGGCAGCGCATGGCTTCTCTGCTTCGGTGCCTCCAAATCAGTTGTCAGAAAGGCAAAAAAATGCCAAAATGTAACAGAGTACAAAAAAGGCTGTAATGGATGCAGATATTTTTATTGACAATCATTAAAATGACAGCCAGACCCTACATGGCCATGGTGATGGCACATCTTCATCAGGAGCAAAATACAATTAATACAATAAAAAATAAATAAAAACATGTGATTAGAATTTCAGTTGTATATAATATACAGAATAAATGTGCATCTAACCTTTTTGCAAAAGAAGCACAAGTTAAGCTGATGCATACAGGCTTAAAATCACCAATGGCATGTTTAAAAACATAAGCCCATGTAATGTCGACCATTAGAAATTTAACTTTTACGTTTTGTGACAAGGACTATCTTTGAGTACCTAAAATGAGTAAAAATAATAATAAAGTATAAGATATATTTTCAATATCTCAGTCATAACCAGCATTTTATTTGATAGTACAAATATTACTAAAGTGCCAATTTGGTCAATGGAAATAAATTTTTTTAAGATTCTTTATGGCTTTTACGATCTTTCTGGGGGATGATCTTGATATTGTGTAGTTACATCGAAAGGAAGGCTGGATATGATTGAGTCACCAAGGTTATACCCAACTATTGACAGTGTGACAGGCCAAACCACATAAAACATTGTCTTAAGTATAAATGGATATGCGGGAGCAACTGATCACCATTCCAGTGCTGAATATCGCTATAATTCGTACATGTCATCAGCACACAGGAACACCCCTGTGGATATCTGGTTTTCAGCCAGAAGTCTCTGGGAGTATTCATCAGCCTTTGGCCAGCTGAATACCAGAAATATGTGAATTTGGAACCTTCACCTGGTTTACTCCATCACTTATCCATATATTTGCCACCTACAGGTTTGAATATTGGGCCCTTAGCTACACAGGTCCTTGGCTATGCAAATTCCTCCTCTTGAGTTGAAAACAAATAGTAATTATCTTTCATTTAGAAAGGGCTTAAAAACTTGGTTGTTCTCATAGTATTTTATTTTGTTAATCCTTTTGACTTTGTTGCTGCTATTATTGATTTTTTAATGATAACATTTTAATTATATATAAGGCAACACTTTTTGCCATGTTTTATATTTTATTTGATGTATTTTTGTACTGCTATTGTATATTTTTAGCTATTTTATGGTGAACCACTTTTATGCTTATGCACTATATTAAGTCACTAAATTAATCAATCAAATCTCAGCTGCCAAATTCTAGATCATTCTTCAAGCTTTGTTAGATCCTTCCTCATGTTATTTATTTTTTATTTATTTATTTTATTTATTTAACTATTTCTTTTATACCGCCCCTTCCAGAGATCAAGGGCGGTTTACATATAACAGGTTAACAGTCTTGTACACATTTGTATACATTTTTTTACATAGAACAATAGAAACTAACTATTTACATTGAACAATAAAATTTAACTTAGTGGGTATTAAAGCAGAACAAAACATCAAACTTTTTTACAAATGTATATTTACAGTGTGTGGTGTGTAGTGCGGGTATTTGTGTAGGTGCTGGAATTTAGTTCCTTTTATGTCTTCTTTGGGGCGTGTGTGAGGGTGGGCAGGCATGCGGTTATGGTGTTGGGATTAAGGGAGTTTGTGTAATTGTTTCCACGTTTGTAGTGGGGCTGGCTTTGGGGGAGTAGGGGATTTCAAAATGTTCAGTGAACAGGTAAGTCTTTAATTCTTTTCTGAATTGGATGAGGTCTTTTATGGTGCGAAGTTCAATAGGGAGGTCGTTCCAGAGTGTAGGAGCAGTGAATGAGAATGCTCTGGAGCTAGTGGTTTTCTTAGTCTTCCGGATGGCTTTTGGTATGATAAGGGAGTGGGCTGTGTTTTGTCTGTGGGCCCTTGTCGATGTTGGAGAGTGCAGTAATGTGGATAGGTGTGAGGGGGTTATGTCATTTATGAGTTTATAGGTTGTTAGGATAATTTTATATTTAATTCGACTGTTTATAGGGAGCCAGTGGAGTTCTAGCAGTATTGGGGTTACGTGATCTGTTAAGCGAGCTTTAGCAATTACTTTTGCACAGATGTTTTGAGCTCTTTGTAGGAGGTATGTGCTTTTTTGAGGGAGGCCTATAAGGAGACTATTGCAATAGTCGAAATGAGGGGTGATCAGGGTACTTACTACAGATCTAAAGTCTTGTGTTTCGAGGAGTGGTCTTAGGTGTTGAATAGTTTTGAGTTTGTAGAAAATAGTTTTTACTGTTTGTTTTATGTGTGGTATCATGGTGAGAGTGTGGTCTATTATTACTCCTAAGTATTTTACCTGTTTTTTAACAGGTATGGAGGTTTTGTTGATTGTGATTGTTTCTGGGTAAGTGTTTTCAGTCATAGATGACCTCGTTACAAACATTGCCTCAGTTTTTTTGAGGTTGATGCTGAGGTGGTTAGATTCCATCCAGGAGGAGGTCTCTGCCATGCATTTGGATAGTGAGTCATATGTAGGGTTTTTAATGGTTATGGGGATAGCTAGCATGATGTCATCGGCATAAATAAAATGGTTAATCTTGTGTTTTTGAAATATGTTTGTTATCGTTTGGAGGTACAGGTTAAATAGGAGGGCTGAAAGGGCCGATCCTTGGGGTATTCCCTGTCCTTGTGGGAATGTTTCTGATGCTTGTTGGTCAATTTGGACTCGTATTAATCTATGTGAGATGTAGGATTTGAACCAGTTAAGGACCGTCCCGCCTATTCCTAGGTTCTCTAATCTGTTGATCAGTGTCGGGTGATTGATGTTATCGAAGGCGGCTGAGATATCTATAAATAGGAGTAAGAAACCATGGTGTTTGTCATCTGTGCCCCTGATGAGAAAGTCCATTAGTGTGATTAGGAGGGTTTCTACTCCGTGGGATGGGCGGAAGCCAAATTGGTGTGAGTCAAGTGGTTTGTGCTCATCAATGTGTTCTTGTAACTGAATTTGGATTGTTTTCTCTATTATTTTGGCAATGAATGGAATGCTGGCTATGGGTCTGTATGAGTTCGGGTCTTTTGAGTCAAGCTTATTATTCTTTATTATTGGTCGGAGTGTTGTGAGTTTTAGGGCATCGGACATGATGCCTTGTGAAAGGGATTGGTTAACTATATCTTGTATGTTTACCGCCAGTTCATTTTTTTGCACACTTAATCCATGATACAGGGCATGGGTCGAGTGGGGAGGTGGTGGTGTTTATCATTGTTATAATTTTGAGGAGTTGCTTTTGTTCTACCAACTGGAAATTTGTCCATATGTGAGTGGTTGTTGTGTTTGATAATAATGGAGTCGGGGTAGTGGTCTTGTTTTTTAGTTTTTCTGCAAAATGTTCTGCTAGTGATTGTATATTCATTGCTTGTTGTTTAGGTTCGGTGTTATTAGTTTTGGTTAGTGTTCTTACTATCGCGAATAACTCCCTAGGGCGGTTGATGGGTGAGTTTATTACTTTGGAGTGGTAGTCTCTTTTTGATTTGTTGATTGCGTTTTTGTATTCTATAAGTAGGAGCATGTATTGGGATTTGTTTTCCTCAGATTTAAGTTTTCTCCATCTCTTTTCTAGTCTCCTCAGTTGTTTTTTTAGTTGTGTCAGCTCTTTGGTGAACCATTTTTCTGTCTTTTTTGTTTGTTTATGTAAGACTCGTGTGGGGAGCGCTGCTTTTTGAATCGTTAGATTCCAATGAGCTATGGTTGAGTTGATGTCTGGTGAGACTGTGTTTAGTTTGGGTAATACTTTGTCAAGGAATGTGTCTTTGTCAAAGCGTATGAAACGTGATGTATGTGGAGTTGTGCTTGTATTGTTTTTTGGGATTTGTGCCGGTAGCTGGATTGTGATAAGATGGTGGTCTGACCAGGGTACTTCTGTTATATTCGGAGTGTAATGTGGTAAGTGACTGCAGAGTGTGGATGAGAGGAAGATTACGTCAAGTATGTTGCCTTTCTTGTGTGTGGGAGCATGTATTATCTGAGTGAACCCCATTTGTGTCATAGCATCTATGAAGTTATCTGATTGTGTGTGGTTCAATGATGGGAGGTTCAAATCACCAAGGAGTATAAGTGGTTTGCTTTGCGACGCTGTGCATGCGAGTTCTAGAATAGGGGTGAGGTTTTTGTAATCGGATGCTGGGGGTCTGTATATGAGGGTGAGAGCCAAGGTTTTATTTTCTATGTTAATGATGTCCATTCCATCTATATTATTTAGGTTTTTTAGGGTGAATTGTAGGTCTTTTTTGGTGAGAATTAATACACCCCCACCTCTTTTTATATTCCGTTGGCAATTGAATATGTCATATTGATATGTGGTTAGTTGGTTTAGTAGTATAGAGTCAGTAGGTGAGAGCCATGTTTCAGTAATACAGATAATGTCAGGGGATGTGTCGTTTATTATGTCGTTAATTATTGGTATTTTGTTTCTTATAGACCGTATGTTTATTAGGGTGAGTTGTAATTTGGTCTTTGTATTGTCAGCTTTGTCAATTATATTGTTTATGGGTTGGTGTTTTATTTGGATGAGACGGTGATGGCGTTTATGGGAGGTGTGACGCGAATAGTGATTGTGAGAGTTTGGGTTTGTAGAGCTATGTATTGGATTCTGGTACTGATTGTAGGTGATTGGGACGTTATTATAAGGGTTCCGGTAATGATTGTGGATGATTGGGATGTTTTTGTATGGGCTTTGATTGATTTTGTAAGTGTATATGTGTTGAGTTAGGAGGGTTATTAAAAAGAGGGTAAGAGGGAGATTTATAATCTTAGTAGGAGACATTGTGTTCATTTTTCTTTTGAGGTAGAGGGTTGAATGGTGAGGGAGTTGGTTAGAGGGAGGGAGATTATTGCTGGTAACAGTATTTCTAAACAGTGCAGGATGGGTATTCACTACTGGCAACAGTATTTCTAAACAACAGTGCAGGATGGGTATTCACTACTGGCAACAGTATTTTTATGAATGAATTTGTTGGGAGATAAGAGTTGCATGCAATGATTACTAGCAACGGTGTCTCTTTCTATTACTGACAACAGTGTATCTTTCTATTAGGAGACAATTGTATGCAATGCTTTCTTTTTTTTTAAGACGTTTATTTTCATTTTACAACAAACAAAAGTAACAACACACCAAAAGATACAAATACACACATACAATAAGAAAACAACCCCAAGTACCCCCCACCCCTATGCTTCTTCTCTAAACTAATAAGATTCATCACATAAGCGCTTACACACAACAGTTATTGTACAGCAAACAAGCAGAAATGGTATTGATGATACAGGCTGATCCTGTGGCAGAAATGTATACAAAGTAAACAGCCAAATGAGAGCAGCTAGCAGTTAGTACATAATCATGGAAACCTTCCTTTTATACAAGCAGTGAAGGGCTTGAGTGGAAGAGATTGACAGACGAGGTAGTTGCTCATAATTACAGTAAAATGGACATAATTCCACCAATCATTGAGGTTCAGATGGGAGCCAATTTCCAGTAGTTCGTAATAAAGGAGATAGAAAATAGCTATGCCCAGTAAATGGGCCTCCTGAGAAAACACTAACTCAGAATAATCATGATTAAGAGAGCTAGGGATTGTCCCTCCTTGGAATGGACTATTGATGCCTTTTACAATCAGTAGTGATAACGTACATAAAGCAATGCCAAATAGTTAAACAATCTGAAAAAGAAACATAATAGCGCACAGAGGTACACAATGTCGCTCATAGTACCAGTAAATGACTGCAGAAACAACATGATAGGAATTAAACTAAGGAAAACCATGAAGCGCCCCTTATAACAAAATAAGCACCGGAGTGCCTAGAGAAGAAGCAAAACCCCAGAAATCACTGGCGGCCTGATGTCTGCGGGGAGAAACCCCAGAGAAGGCCTGAAGTGATACATAAATCCTACAGTGCTATACAGGCTTCGAAGGCTCCGAAACTAACCAAGGATCTCATCGTGGAAAGAAAGGAGACCAATAAGGTATATATAAAGAGAAAGAAAGTCCAGGCAGTCTCTGTTTCAGGCAGCAATCACCGCATCGGGCCATTCAAAATGGCGGACAGTTCCAGCGGGTTCCATCCAAGCTGTTGGGTTAGCGCATCTGGTCTGCTTCTTTAGAAGCTAGAAATGTTGCTAGCAGATCAGGATCTTCGAAGGTACGAGTTTGGTTATGGAGAGTCACTCTAAGCTTCGCTGGATATAAGATGCCGAAGCGAGCCTGTAACTGTTGAAGTCGAGGTCGAAAAGCAAGGAGTCTCTTCCGACGGTCAGCTGTGGGCTTAGCCAGGTCAGGGAAGAAGGAGACTTTATGATTTTCAAACTCCAAATGACGATTCGCCCGAGCAGCATTTAGAATTTGCTCAACTTGCTGATATCTCAGTAGACGAAAAATGATGGGCCGGGGGGTCGTCCGATTGAGCGCCAGGCTGGTAGGAACACGGTGTGCTCGGTCAATTTCCAGATCTCTGTGAAAAGTAATCTTCAGCAAGGAGGGAAGAGTTTTGACCAGGAATTCTCTCATATCTCCTGCTTCCGCGCCCTCCGGTACACCAATGAGCCTGACATTGTTGCGACGGGCTCGATTATTGCTATCCTCTAACTCTTTTTGTAGAGTCTGTATCTGACGCTCAGCCTCATCCAGTTTCACCAAGCGCACCACGTGCGAGTCGAGGACCCCCGCCATATTGTCCTGCCGTAATGAAAGACCTTCGAAACGATCCTGAAGCACACCAAAATCTTCTCTCATGGCTCGGAGCGCTTCTCCGTTAGACTGCACCAGTTCCTTCACACCACGTATTTCCTCCAAGATCTCCTGTTGCATTTCGGGGTTATCCCGAAATGGCACCATCTTTTGTGGGGAAGGCAGCTCTGTCTTGGAACGTTTTCCGCGTGAAGAAGATGGAGATCCGAAGTCTAAGCGCGCTGGTTTATGGGCCGCCATCTCCCCCGAGGCACCCCGGTAAGTTCGGAGCAAAATATCAAGTTAATGTAGGTATTAAGTCAGGATTCTGAGTAGGCCCCTCGGGAGCTTCAGCGCAAAGCGTCTAACCCGCTGGACATCAGGCTCCGCCCCCGTATGCAATGCTTTCTGACTACAGTACATTTAGTTGTTAGGAGATCGCAGTTGTATGCAATGATTACTGACAACAGTAAATCTAGCTTGGGAGGTAACACTTGCTTTTAACAATTACTGATTACTGACAACAGTATGTATTTTGTTATATACTAATGTGCATGAATGCTAGGTATATATAGTTCATTTTGGTGTGGAATACTTGCTGTGATCAGAGAGCCTTCATTGAGGGTATGAGCGAGCTCAACTTTAAAAGGAGCTCAAGCTGCTTATAGTCATGTGAGATTTGAAACCAGCGAAGATCCAGCGTTATTGTTTGTGGCAGCAAAGTTTCTGTTTGGAGCTGTTTGCTTGTGCCACTGATTTCTGATGCCCCTTCTTTCGGTCCCCGCCTAAGGGCCACGCCAAAGGGCCCTCTGGCGAGGCCCTCAGGCGCGGGTGCGCCCGATGGCGCGAAGCTTTTGAGTGCCTTGCTGTGCCCCGATTGGGCCTTCCCACGCTGCAGGCTCCTCCCGGTTTCGTCGGCTCGATCCCCAGGGAAGGGGAGAGCTATAGCTGAGAGTCGGGAGCTTAGAGACTCTGCGCCCGATGGCGCGAAGCTTTTGAGTGCCTTGCTGTGCCCCGATTGGGCCTTCCCACGCTGCAGGCTCCTCCCGGTTTCGTCGGCTCGATCCCCAGGGAAGGGGAGAGCTATAGCTGAGAGTCGGGAGCTTAGAGACTCTGCGCCCGATGGTGCGAAGCTTTTGAGTGCCTTGCTGTGCCCCGATTGGGCCTTCCCACGCTGCAGGCTCCTCCCTGTTTCGTCGGCTCGATCCCCAGGGAAGGGGAGAGCTATAGCTGAGAGTCGGGAGCTTAGAGACTCTGCGCCCGATGGCGCGAAGCTTTTGAGTGCCTTGCTGTGCCCCGATTGGGCCTTCCCACGCTGGGAGTCTACTGAATATTTTGATATCATCCATAAAGGGGGAAACCTTATCCAACAGCCCTTCCACAATATCACTTAGAAAAATGTTTAAAAGAATTGGATCAAGGACTAATCCGTGCAGCAAACTACTTGTCCCACCACTTCTTCCTTGGTGCAGAAAGGCCAGGGATGCTATAATGTCCAGCTGTGTTTTAAGGCTTTTGATTTCTTTGGTTTTGTTTTAAAGCCAAGTAACTTTCTGAACAGGGAATAGCAGGGATGTACGTCTGGTTTAGAAGTACAAGCCCTGCTATTCCTTGTTTAGAGATTCCACTCCAGGAGCTCCCCGTACGTATAGGGCATTTATGCAGAGAGATCCAGACAGAGGAAGAAGGCAGCAGCAATGGAGAGGAGAGTGGGCGGTGTGAGGGCAGGGCACACAACACAGATGTACAGGGCCGATTCAGGTCATGGCCCTGTATGTCTGGGTGGTCAGGCACGCACATCGGATTTATTTCACCTCGGAGGTGGAATAAATCCGACCGATGACAGTGATCATGCCAGGGTTGTTCCCCCCAAACCATGGATGGCTCAGTGTCTGGGAGATGCCCGCCACCTGATCCCGGTCCTAGTGTCTCCTGCCAAGGCTTGGGCGGCTGGAGGAAGGCTATTTCTGTGGCCAGGCCCTCCCCATCTGGGATGCCATGGCACCAAGGCTCCATGCAGAAGCATTGAAGGGGGGTCTAGGTGGGGAGACCGCTGCATGGCTGGGCCCACAGAATCGGGGGCCCGTCTGGCCTGTTCAAGTGCTCCAATTCTGCTCCTGTGGGAATAGATGTTCCTATGGGTGCAGAATAGGGGTCTAATCTGGCTGATCTTGATTTTGGATGCCCAAATAGGTCGGACGTACCCTAAGATGAATTGGCCTCTAAGTATTTAGCCTGCTCTTGAAACAGAAAGGCAGCCCTCACACAGTGGTGTAAATTCTGCCCAGGCAGTCTCTGCAGTGCGGGGGGGAGGGGGGGGAGGGGAGGGGGGTCCAAGGAGGCAAGCAGCCCATTTGCAGTTTCTCCAAGATCTGTTTAAATTACTTCTTCCTGCTATGGAGGCCATTTCAGAATCTGTTGCTTGGGGTCCTTAATTTGAACTTCTGACTCTGCACTCACAAGAAGCTTTTACTTCAAGGGGCATCTGTTAAAGGGACATCTGAAGAAAAATGGAGTGGTGGCACCAACTAGGACCATCCTGGGGGCGGGGCCATTTCAGTGACTCCCAATCCCACCTCTGAAAATTCGCCACAAGAACAGTGTTTGGAGTGCTTCCAGTCTACCTTACCTTAAGAGTGTTTGCCATCTTGCAAGTCCATCTTAGGAATCCAGACAGTTGATTGAGCATGTGCAGAGAGGTAATAAAGAGCTAGTTCTTCAATTCAATTCAGTTACAGCGGTGGATGCCTTGTTCCACCCAGTAGTGTTTCTAAGCTTGGTAAATGTTTGCATTGTTGGCTTTTACGGTGCTCTAGCCTCCAATAAACCCCTCATCTTGCTGGCCAGCACTGATCTCTCTGAGCTGTGATAATCAGGCTAGTTGTTTCTCTTTGAGATATTTTCAGTCGTAAACTATTAGTCAGCGAGGAGGCACAGTGGTAAAGGATGAAGCAGAACAGCTCCATGCTACAATGAGCCATGGAAAGTGGCACAGTGGAAGCCACGGTAGGTGGCTGCTAGGTTAGATTTTTTGTTAAAGGTTTTAATTGATGATTTGGTTGTGAAAGTTTAAATTGAGAAACAAAGGGGCTGCAACCCTTTGCAGAGGAATTGTCACTTTCTCAAGTTCAAACTGCTTCATAGACAATCACTAGAGTTGCAACGCATTCTCTCTCCTTTTTACAAGAAGATAGAGAGACAGTGGCCAGATCTTCTGTCTTATTTATTATCATCACAATAATGTTTTCAGACACAAGTGCACTTGAGTTCACCTTTATGTGCAGACTGATGTGTCAGTGAGCTCTGAAGTGTATTTCTTTTCTTTTCAATCTGCAGCTAGCTCCTGTTACTTTCTAAGCACTCCTGGGATATTGAGGACTCGGAATAGTTGGGTTTAAGGGTTGCTTTTCTCATGGGGAAAGGGAGAGACATAGAGGAGCTCACGTCTATGTGTGCTGAAGAAAGATAACGAAGCCCCTTGTGCCTGCCTGCAAAGACCTGCATTTCAACGGGAATGGGCTGTGCACCCTGGTGACAAGACGGTCAGGGAGAAGAATTTGGGGCAGCCTTTCACAGCTGAGGTAAAGAATGGCTCCATTTGGGGCACAACTGGCACAAAGCAAAGCCTTTAATTTGGACATGGTAGGAACTAAAACCATTCTCTGAAGCCTAATGCGGGTGATGGTTTTTCATGTGTGGGCCGGAGAGGAGTTGCCACTAGGTGGGATGCTTAATAACACAAAGCAGAGGACAAACCAGGCTAAAAGGTCCAACCAATGTTGCGTTGCTAATAAAGTTTCTTCATCCATCAGTTGGACATTTTGGCCTGGTTTGTCCTCTGCTTTGTGTTTGTAACCTTCCTGGATTAGCGAAGTGGTTCTTCTATATGCTTGAACTAGATAGGGTGTGACTGTTTCAAATGATCTGCTATATATATACTGTATGTATAGTGTTCCTGGTGCTGAAAGGGCTGCAGACCCTTTTACCTAAATTTCAGCAGACTTTCGTTTAAGCCCTACGCTAACAAGAGGTGTGTTCCTGGTCATTTATAACACAGTTTAGAAATGTTTCTAAAAAGCACCATAGAAATCTGAGCATTATATACAGCAACACTATCACTGGAAAGTAAATATTTACAGCTGCAGCCATTGAGCTTTACAATATCACTGAATTTGCTTTAAGAATATCAAGATTGGTTTCACAGATTTTCATTTAGCATTATTTTTTTGTCGTGGCCTCATTATGTCAAGTGACAGTGAAAATAAATTGTGCTGCACTGGATCTTTGAGAGGGTTGCCCATAAATATTTTATTTGAAAGCTAGTCACAGTTGTAAGGTAGACTCATACAAAGGTATGGCCTACGACCTGTGTTTTTGACCCTCAAAACTTGAAAGACCAGAAAAGCATTTTGTCCTCAGGCATGCGATTTTGCTTGTAGCCAAGGGAGTACATTGACAGGGATAAGGGCAGTGGTACAAATAAGGAAGGCTTCATTAATAACTCAGTGGTTCTAAGCGACTGAGCAGTTCAGATTCTGGCTTACGGGGTTAGAAAGGCAGGGGGTGGAATCCAGCAGAGCAGAGTTGAATGAATACCTCCCGTCAAATGAGCTAGGCATGAATGGGATACAATGAGAACTTTCCAGAAGTAACTTCATATTGTACATGAGATGGTGTGGGCCAGCACATTTCCACGTTCCCTCTGACCCTGGAATGTGAAGTTTCATAATCGCCTCTCATCAACTCTGAGAAGGTGGCGTGACACCGAGGGCTTCCCGCCTCTGCTATGCTGCTGTCAACAGTTGTAGCTCCACAGGAGACCATGTGAGCATTTCTTAAATTAGGCACCTGTATGCTTGTTGTGTTAAGGACAAATGCTAGTAAAAATTATCTTGGCCTAAGTAAACTTTTAAAAAATATTATTTCATGTGCACTTACCAATGAAACATGAGTTGATACATAATAGTATTCTAGATGAATATAACGCACTTCAGCCAAGCAATGGTAACCTAAATAGTACACAATACTGTAGAAGCATACATATAGCCAGTTCTGGTATACTGGAGGATATCCGACTGTTAATTCTGATTTCCATTTGCTCAAAATGTTCCAAGTAGAATGAAAAACTACAGTCATTAGCAGCCGGCAAATCTTTTATTACGTAGTTTATATGTAACATAATAAATGACAGCAGAGAAAGATGAAATGACCCATCCAGCGTAGTCACTTATCGTTTGTATGGTGCTGTTTTGCTGTGAAAAGATAGAGACAAAAGCAGCAGGACACATTCTTGGGATTAACAATCCACCTAGACCATAATTTGTTAGTTCTTGTGATTTAAAACATTGGAAGGAGATTTTAAAAGAATTAATTTTAATTTTTCTGCCCACGGAATGCCAAACCTTTAGTTGTTTAAGTCACTGCAGGGGTAATTTTATAAGGAGGTGCTAAAAACACACATACATATTACTATTTTAGTCATGCATGGGGCATCTTTTTTCACTGTGAGCATGCACGGGGCTGGAGTATGGGTAATGCAAGCAAGTACGTGCTTTGTTTAGAAAATACAATAACTTAACACATGTATTCGCAAAATATAGCTGCTTTCATTCACACCAGCTCTGGGGCTGGTGTAAGTGATCATGAATTAATTTAAGGTGAGTTCTTTACCACATATGCTAAGGAGGTCATTCTGTCTCAGGAAAAGGAAACCAGTCTGAAAAGGCTCTTGCAGATCTGCATTACAGCTTTGTTAGCCATGAGAGAGAGTGACACGCAAGTCCTATGTTTCTTAATGTGTTCATTGTACAAAATTGAAAGCCACTTAGAGCAGTTTTAACAAAAGGTCTAATTTTCACAGCAAGTAGTTAAGACTGAAACATAAATCTGTAACATGGTAAAATGTGGGACTTGAACTTTCTGCTTAACAGAAAGGAAGGTTGTGCAAGACACAAATAGTGGTCCCTTTTAGAAATGACTCCATAAAGCTGAATATAAGACTCTACTAGGTTTCAGCCTAGCATAATTTGAAGGCAGCCAAACTGGTGAACTTTATGTATATTTCAGAGAAACTCTTGTGCAATAGTAGAGCTGGTTTTAGTAAAATATGCAGACTTCTCTCTACTTCAGTCCAGGAATGATAGTCTTAATGAATTCTATCCCTACTGTTCACAATACCAGATTTATCAAGGTGATTTTGTGTGCAGGCCCACCAGTTTCAGCAAAGCTTTACAGTAGCAAAACTATGGAGATGGGAGAATGGTCTAACTTTAATTTGCTTTGTGTATGAATTGGAGACTAGATGAAGGTTCTTGTTCTATTTTGATTCTTCAGAATCAAAACTTCGCTCCAAAAAATTCCTCAGGCTCAAACTTATTCATATAAAAAGGAGAAAAGGATCTCAGAACACCTAGAGGTTAAAGTCATAGGCAACCGGTAAAGACTGCTCAGGCCGTGACTTCAGAATTTCAGGCTAGATGAGAACTCGTTCACAGACGATTCACTTGCCCTTGGTAACCAGTGCTTACAAGATGTTATACCGCAAGGTTGTTGGCGTTCCAGTTTCATTTCCCTGTTTCTGTTCTTAGCATACATTCTTGAGCAAACTGCTGCTACCCCTCATAGTGGGCACCCCTCTGCAGCATCACTTTCTTTTGTTCATGCCTGAGATTGAGGTTTTGTATGGCACTGCTCTGTCAACTGCAAAGAGAATGTATATTTGACTGTAATGTTATTATGCAATGATATTTGGGGGGAGGGGGGAATACTACTTGCAAACCAAAAAGGAGACTATAAGAACACTTACCTGATAGCACAATCACACACATTATTTAGCTAGTATGTGGAGATGGGAATTGAAACATCGAAGTGGCGATGCACACAGTTCTGGTGGTAGTTTAGAAGAGGCTCAGGCCATTGTGGAGCCTTTTCTAAAATATGAATAAGGAGGTGCGGGAGTCATATATATGAGGAGCTATTTTACAAACCTACATGTGGGAAAAATTAATGGAAGAAACACGACAACTTGCATGTATAAGTGTCACCACTTACCCATGGGACTTGATAGTTCACAACTTCCATGTGTGAGTGTCGGCTGTTACACATGCATGTGGGCCATTTTATAAAGCTATACATGTAAATGCTAGCATTTAATTAGAACATGAGGAAGGAAATAAACAATGGGGGATTGAGGCCTGGCTGAAAGGAGCATTTTTTAAAAATGTAAACAAGCCAGTGAGCAGGTGTAAATCCCAATGTGCGTGCTGCCACGTGCTCCCGCTACTGCGCCGCCATCTTGGAAAATGGCAGTGCCTGCCCCATGCAGTGTATCCTGAGATGCACTGGGCAGGGTCAGACTGCCATATGAGGTAGAAAATGCATCACATGGGACAAGGCTCCGCCAATTTTCAAAATGGCAGTGCAGGAGCGGGAGCAGGTGGGCAACACTCCCACTCCTTGGTAAAGATACCAGGAGGGGAAAGGGGTGGAGGGTTTCGGGCCGCTGGGTCACCAGGGTTATTTTTAATTGGGTGGGTGAGGAGATCATGGCTGCTGGGCCACCAGGGATTTAGTTTCTATCAGGGGCATTGGTTCCCTGATATTATTTTGGTGGCATCAAGGGCTTTCCCCAATGCCTGAATCATTTGAGTTTGACTCTTTACCTCAGATGATCCAGGCATCAGGAAAAGCCCCCGATGCCATCAAAATATTGTTAGGGGCACGCGCAGGACATTTAAGCCACCTCAGACCAAGGTGTAGAGATATTGACGCTTCGGCTGGTTACATAATCCTCTATGGGTTACTCTGCATTGGGTGCAGGCAATATTAACATGCCATTTTAATATGTACAGCTCATTTGCCTATAATTTAAATACACTTGGGGTTACTGTGCGTGCTTCTTTTTCTGTGCTATTTACGTTTTCATCAGTCTCTTTTCTGCATTTGGTCTGTCGGAACTTGTGCTTATAAGTTGCGTTATCTTTGCGCAAAGGGCACGTTGTTTTTTCTGCATCAGCCCGAAAGTTTACAATTCTCCATTGCCTTGAGAACTTGTCTGTCATGTGAGAAAAAATATAGATAAATACAAAAAGTTCCCTAAAAGTTGCTTAAATGCATTTAATAGCTGATGAAACATCACAGGAATCATTGAATAAAAAAATCTTCCATAATTGCCTCATGGCTCAGATCAACTAAATTTGTATTCTCAGAAGCCTGGAGTTAGAATATTAAACCAAACTGGAAACCTTAGATCCTCCAACTTATAGGGGCATGTTTACTAAAGCACACTATTTATTTATTTATTTTATTTAACAGCTTTTATATACCGCGCTATTTGTTATCAGTGCGGTTTACATACAACAAGGGTGCACAGTCAGAAAACTGTTCTGTGCTTACATTGTAACAGGAGTTTAAACTTGGACAGTACATTGTAACAGGAGCATAAACTTGGAGTAACAGAGAAACTATAAACATATGTACAAAATATAATTAGATTTGGTTTGTATATACAGTAAGTCTAAAGCGGGCTCAAGATACTTGTGACAGGATGCGGTTTGTAGACATTGGTGGGTGGGTGGGTAGAGGTGGGGCAGATGCTTGAGCAAAGTGAAGTAGGAAAATGTGGTGTTTGATTGCCTTACGGAACTGCATAAGGCCTTTGATGGATCTAATTTCAGGTGGAAGTTCGTTCCAACATTTTGGGGCATAGAAGGCGAATGTTCTTTTCTTGGTCGTCTGTGTGCACTTGATGGATTCTTTGGGGATGATCAAGGTATTGTCGGTTACTGATCTTCTGAGTCTGTTTTTCGGGGTGAGGGTGATAAGGTCACTGAGTGTTGTGGGGGCTAGGTTGTTAATGATCTTGAAGGAGATGAGAAGGATTTTGTATGTTAACCTGCAGTGAATTGGAAGCCAGTGGAGTTCCTTGAGTATCGGGGTAATATGGTCTGATCTTGTTAAACCACATAGAACACGCGCAGCTGCATTCATGGCGAGTTGCAGCGGATTAAGGGTGTTCTTGGGGAGTCCATAAAGGGCCACATTTGCGTAATCAAAATGTGGAAGAATGAGGGCCTGGAAGATGGTCCTGAAGTCATTGTGGGGTAACATGGGCCTGAGGTGCCTTAGTGTTCTAATTTTGTTGTAAACAGCTCTGGTGGTGTTTCGTATGTGCTCCTTAAAGTCGAAATGCTGGTCAAGAGTAATCCCTAAGTAGCGAATGGAAGGTTTACTAGGGAGTTCAGCATCTCTTACTTTTAAGGAGGATGGAGGTGAGAAATCTTTGCTCCTTGAAATGAAGAGAACTTCCGTCTTCTTGAAATTTATGCGGAGATTTTGGGATAGTAACCAATCAGTAATGGCGTTGAAACAATTGATAAGGATGGAGAAGTCTGGTTGTTTGATTTTGAATGGTGTAAATAGCAGGATGTCGTCTGCATAGATTAGAGTGGAGATATTGAAGGAGCGAATGATGTCACATATCGGCTGCATGTAGACATTGAACAGCAGTGCGGACAGGGAGGAGCCTTGCGGAACACCTTGGAGTTGGCGAAAAGGCGTGGAAGTGGTGGAACCAACCTTGACATGCTGCCAACGATCTGATAGATAAGACCTACACCATTCCCAGGCGAGGCCACGGATGCCCTTCTCCTGGAGACGAGTGAGAAGTTGATTGTGGTTAACGGAGTCAAAGGCAGCGGAGATATCTAGGAAAATGAGAGCGAATCCATTTTCAACCTTGTCTAGTCCTCTGTTCAAGGTGTTGGTTAGGGTGGTGAGGAGAGTTTCTACACCGTGAGACTCCCTGAATCCGTGTTGAGAGGAGTCGAGAGGTGCCATCTCATCGATGTGGTGTTGAATCTGCTGCTGAACAACCTTCTCTATTATCTTGGACAGTATAGGTATACTAGAGATTGGTCGGTAGGAGTCAGTTTTTAGTGGGTCAAGTCTGTTATTCTTCAGAAGTGGTCTTATTGATGTTTGTTTGAGAAAAGTGGGGAAACAGCCTGTTTTAAATGAGAGTTTAATGATGTTGATTAGAATTAAGCTAAGTTCAACTCGCAGAGTTCTGATCCAGTATGCTGGGCAGGGATCACTTGGAGCTGTAGAAGTGTTGATGATGGCGATGATGTCTTGGATGTTTTTCTCTGTTGGAGTTGTGAACATTGTGATAGGTGGAATTGAGGAGAGTGTATAGCTGGGAGTGGTTGCTGAGACTGTGTCTGTTATGGAAGTTTTAGATTGGAGGTAGTCAGCATATGCTTGGGGGGAGATAGATTCAAGTTGGGAAGGTGACGGTTCTTTGGTTAGGGATTTTACTAAGCTGAAGAGGTCTCTAGGTTTGTTTAGAGATCGGAGAAGGAGTTTGGCATGGTATTCGCTCATCCTGAGGTATATGGTTTCACGGTGGAGTTTAAGGCTGGATAAGTATGTTTCTTTGTCGATTTCGGATCGGGATCTTCTCCATTTTCTTTCAAGTTTCCTAAGGGAGAGGAGGGATGACCGCAGATCTGATGTAAACCAAGGGGCTTGATGTCTTCTTCCTTTAGGTCTCTTGGGAGCTAATGGTTTGTCTATAGCTGGTAGTTGAGCAAACGTTTTCAGCGTAATGTTCCAATTGGTGATTGCTTCTTCAAGGTTCAGAGGCATTGGATTGAGCTTAGGTAAGGCAAGTTTAACGAACTCTTCTTTATCAAGTGTTCTAAAGTGAGAAGTAGTTCTGGATTCTGTACTGGAGTCATTGGAGGAGAAATGTGTAAGATGGGTGGGTATCTGGAACGTGATTAGCTTGTGATCTGACCAAGGAATGGGGGTGATATCCATGTTTAGGTTGGCCTTCTGGTTGATAGCGGATTGAGGAGCAAAAATTAGGTCAAGTGGATTTCCTTTAAGATGAGTGGAGGTGTTCACTATTTGCTCAAACCCAAGTGTTTGCATAGCTTCTAGGAAGGCATCCGCTTGGATGGACTGTAGGGAGGGCAAGTTAAAGTCTCCAAGTAGCCAGTTGGGGTTGCGAGGGTTAGTTGGGTTGCAGGCTAGGTCAATAAAGGTAGAGATGATCTCAGGTGGAGAGGAGGGGGATCTGTAAACAAGGTTTATGGTAATTTCCTTGTTGGCAATGGTGATTATGTCCGTGTGTATGGTGCTCATGGCTGTGAGTAGTTGAAATCCGAGTTCAGTTTTTGCAAGTATAAAGACTCTAAAGGAGCAAGTGTGCCATTAGCACGTGCTATTGGCACACCTGCGCCCTTAACATGTCCAAAAAGCCACAAAAGTACACGTTAACAGTACCAGTAGTTTAAAGCACCCTGTGGGCGGAGATAAGGCTTGCATGGGATGGAGAGTGGGGGTCAATGGGCGGGTAGTGGGCGTGAACAAGGCGTGCTCCCTTAACGCCGATTGTGCAACCTGCCAAAAGGCACCCTAATGCTGAGAACCCTAACGCATATCAAAACCTTGTAGAAAAGGCACCTTCCAGTGGGGAGAGACCAATTTATGTGTGCAATGTGGCAAACAGGGGAGCCTGTTAGTGATAGTGGTGCTTCCTTAGCAGCAACTGGACGTACAGAGGGGATCGTGATTCTGATTCCGCAGGGCACATCTAGCCCTGCGGGATCAGAATCGCAAACAGTCCTGCACGTGCAGGCCAAAACTGTGATTCAGTCTGGCCTGCACATGCAGGACTGTCCTCGGCTAACTCAGTCAAGGCTCTTCTATGGAGCCATGGTGCCATGGGGTCATGTTGCCATGGCATTGTGGCTCCATTGAAGAACCGCAATGCCATCCGCCACAAAATAAAGCTAATTCCCCACAGCCCGACCCCCGATCTGGCCTCCTAAGGTAATGCCTTCCATCCCCCCTGCCCCATCTGTGCCCAAGCAGTACAATAAGGCCCTGTACATCCAGAGCCGGCGACTGCCCCGACTCTGCCAAGACTCCACCCCTGAGCCGCCCCTTCCCTGTCCCGTCTAACGTCCCCACACAACCAACAGGGAAGTTAGTTGAGGCTGGGTAAAGGCACAAATAGCGGGGATGGATGTCCCATTGGGGGCACTATGAGAGTTATTCGTGGCACAGAATAACCCCCATAGTGCCCAACTATGACAAAGCACAAGGCTGATGCTGCTAATATGGCAAAGGGGCTGTGTAAGAAAGGAGATGTCAGGTGTGTGGCCCTATGGGGACCGTGCATCCAGTAGGGTGACAGGGCAGCTGCCTACGGTGCACATCTAAGATGTGCGATTTGACACTGCCGAGACTGTGGGAGCACACAGACATGCAGCTGCAGGTGGATGTGAATACTCCCAGTGTCACTGACAGCTGGAAACAGTTGGACCATGGTGGGTTAGACAGGTGCCAACCTGCAACTCTCACTGACAGTGTGATGGCATGTAGATTCACATCTATCCCCTCTCCCTGCATGGTGGTTCAGACAGTGAACCCAACCCATGTTGGTCATGATGGCCTGGCTCTGGCTGTCAGCATTCCTCACAAGACCCCCGAGAGCATATCTCAGTCCCTATGAGGTCTGCCATCTCCCCACCTCTCCCTCCACATGTCCAACCAACTCCCCTCCACTGCTACCCTCTCACCCTCTGCCAAGACCATTGAGGAGGGAGGCACACACCTTCCTCCTGCCAACCAACCCACTACTTGTTCCCCACACCCTATCTCCACATGTCTTCTAGGTCCCAGCACCTGCACTGTTGACTATGCCAACCCACACATATCCAAACTATAGCTCCACAAAGCAACTGTCCATACTGCCTGACATCATGTCACATAGCCGGCAGTCAGTCAAGTGCACATAGGAATATACCAACTCATGCCCACATAGTATATGCCAGCTCTGTGGCACAAAGCCTAAGGTCACTGTGTGCATGCATGAAGAGTGGTAGGTTCCAGGCCAGTCTGTGGATCACCACTGCTAGCCTCAATTCCTTTTATGTCAACAAATCATCCAGGGTCATGAGCAGTGGGTCTAATTCCCAACCCCCCCTAAGGCAAGCATGGCTCACTGCATTCACAAGGCCCACCTCAGTCATCGTGAGATCAGCCAAGTCCCCACCTTTCCCCCTTCACATCCAACTCTCCCCTTATTGCTGTGCCCTTTTTCCCTCTGCTAAGATCTACAAGAAGAGAGGCACACACAGCCCTCCAGCCAACTAACTCACCAGCTGTTCCTCACAGCCTTCCACACATCTCCTGGGCCCCAGCACCTGCACTGTTGTCTATGCCAACCCTCACATATACAAACTATAGCCCCACAAGCAAATGTCCATGCAGCCTGCCATCATGTCACAGAGCCGGCAGTCGGCCAAGTGCACATAGGAATACACTGACTCATGCCCACACGCACCTTATACTGAAAACCTAAGTATACCTGCATGGTCCAATATATATGCCAGCTCTGTGGCACAAAACCTAAGGTCACTGTGTGCATGAGTGCAGGGGGGTAGGTTCAAGGCCATAATCCATGTGCACAGCAAGCCTGTGGATCACCATCACTAGACTCAATTCCTCCAGGGTCATGAGCAGTGTCATGAGCAGTGGGTGCAATTCCATCCCTCCTCCACTTGGCAAGCATGTTTCCCCACATTCACAAGTCCCACCTCAGTCACCATGAGGTCTGCCACTTCCCCACCTTTATGTCCAACCCACCCCTCACCTCAGTTAGCCACTCACCCTTTGCTACAATCATTGAGGAAGGAAGCATACCCTGTCTGTCCTGGATCCATCAACTACACTGTTGTCCATGCCAACCCTCATGTCTCCAAACTATAGCTTTACTATGAAACTGTAGATGCAGCTGTGTAGTATATCATAGAGCCTGCAGACAGCTAGGTGCACATAGACACACACCAAGCCAGGCCCACATGAATCTTGACAATGGACATCCAAATATGACTCCAAACAATTATACAGCTGCTCTGTGTTTCCAACACAAGGCCAATGTGTGAATGAGTCAGGGGACGCAGGATCAATGCCAATATGTGGATTATCAATGATAGACACAAATATCATGGCTGTAACAGAGCAGCTGTGACAAGGAGCAGTAGGTGCAATCTCCCACATCACAGCAAACTTGGATCTCCACATGCAGATTTGAAGAGGAGAAAATGCACAATGCAATGCATGTACCGTGAAGTGAGTTATAATAATACTTGCACATAGTGCAGGCACACACAATCTAGGGGCATGTAACAATGGTATGTTGACCAACCTTCCCAAGAAGGTCTAGACTGTATGGGGGGTGCCTTGTGGATTGTGAGGTACAGCTATGCAGTGTGCATGCATGCAATGGTCTAGCATGATGTTTGTATGTACAATGTACTGCTGGTCCTCCCATCACCAAGTGTACAGACCGTGCACAGGGGCTGTGCATGTGACTTCCTGTGGGGGTGCCCACTTCTCCTGCACTGTGAGTGAGTACATTGCCTTTCCTGCCATGTCAGCATGATCTAGTGGCAATGAGAAAACATGATGGATGAACAAAGGCACGGTAGTATATGTCTTGTTCGCTGCCACAGGCAAAGTAGGGGCACATAGCATCTGGGAATGTGGCAGTTGTAGGTTGCTGTGATGCAGCATGCACCTGCAGCATGACTGAAGCTCATCAGCCATTGCACTCTGCATTGCAGTCCCATAGCACAGGTCCACAGTAAAATGTGATGCAAATGAAGGAGAGAGGATTCTGGGAAATCCATGAAACAGCGCCATTACCACAGGAAGTACATGTGTGAGAGGGAACATATATGGAAGGGATGGGCCAACATGTGATAGCACACACCATAATTTGCTGACAGGACACCATCACCCTGACTGTGCTGTGACCATGCATTGGCTATGTAGTCATATTGCGGCATATATAGGTCAAATCTGTAGTTCTATGGCTGCAGTTTTCTCCCTGGCAGTCCAAGTCCTGCTCCTTCTGTCTGAAGTCTGTGTGATTCTCAGACAATCAGGCTGCACATGAGTGCCCTGTGCACATATATCCTGTGTATGACAGCAGCCTTGGGACAGTCGGGGTATGCAGACACCCAATGTCCTTGGGTTGGTGACACATGCAGAGTGACAGTGCTCGCTGTGTCAGATTGACTTATCAAGATGAAGATGGCTTTAGCTGCAGCAATGGGTGTGAACCGATCTTGCACCGGGGTCATGTACTACCTCCATCTTGCAGTGATGGGTGTGAGCCATTGCTGCTGTGGGTTTGTGTACAATCTCATTCATCATTTTTGGGGCTCTCACACCCTCCCCTATGGCAAGTCACACCATATGTGAACCTGCTGTTACAACCCAGCTGTCTGTAATGGGATTTCTGAAATCACCCCAAGGCCATGAGAAAAACCATCCAAGGACAAGAGGAGACTGGACATCCCAGCATGCCCCCATTGTGCACAGCAGCACACAATACAGATTACACATGCAGCAAACTAGCTGTGATGTAGATCTGTGGCTGAAGAGTTCAGGTAGTGCAGTACTGACCCTGTCAACCAGGTGCTGTGAGACACACTTCACATGGTGACCTCTGCAACTAGTATGTAACAATCTCTGGTGCAGTATTCTTCATGGTGTCATGTGAAGGATTTGAGCCTCTGGTAATTTCTGTGGCCATGCATAAGGCAGGTCTGACTGTGTAATGCATCATGGGAGATGGTGGAATGAACCAATAGCAGTATACAGAGCAGCTCCAAAGGCATAGTGGATGGATGGGACCATGGGGCGTGTCCCCAAAACTGGCCTGTCAGCTTAGATGGTTGGAGATGTGTGCATGGTACCCCATGGGGGCCCAGGGTGGTCCATGATGGACCATATGCTGTTCAAAGGTGGTCTATGTTTTGTGTGTGTGCAGCTGTGCCCAGATTGCTCTGTGTAGCAGGTCACAGGGGATAGCACATCCTGCACATGTGCTGAGACACTGTTCATTACTGCACACTGTAACTGCAGACACATGTGAGTGTGTGGTTAGTATGGCCTGTGAAGAATAGTGAAGAGACAGCCACCATGATTGCACATGAGATGTAGCATGAACAGTCGCAGTACTGTGTGTTATGTGCATCACGTAATCCATGTGCATTGCCGTAGCTGGGCCTGAGGTGTGCCGTACTATGTCTCTAAATGTACCTGTAAAGCTGAATCTTGTCCTGGGTATAGCACATTGTTTGCAGTGACCCACATTATCCCCAATGACTGCCAGTGCTGTGCCTGTGTCAAGAGGTCAGAGACCTGCCTATGTAAGGTATGGAGAAACGGTTCCAGCTCCATGGCATGTTCACTGGCTGATGAATACCTATGTAGGGTGATGGCTGTGAAATATTGACTGCATTGATGGATGGACATACAGCAGTATGCTGCTTTGTCAACCAAGTGCATGTTGGGGAGTCCCATATGCTATATGTGAACATGTCCTGCTGAGAGCCTGACCCTATTTTCTTGGTTCAAGGGCATTGCAGGGGATGAGATCTGTCCATGTCTCAAATGCACAATACGTGATTGCAAATGTAGCCAAATGGTTGGGTCATGTGCAGTGTTAACATGTGACCTGGGTCTGAATCCCTCTCAAATGCAATCTGATTGTCACACATCCTCTGTTTTGTAAGTATGTATGGTTAATATGCACTGAGAATTATCTGTGGAACAGGCTGGGCACTGAACTGACTCTGGAGCTGACATCATGCTTACATGTTTCTACAGTGCACTGTTGCAATAGGCACATCTGACATGATGTGTGCTTGGCTTCTGCTGTAGGCCACAGCCAGAGTGTGTCCATGTGAACACAGCAGATGTAGGACACAATATGTGTACCAGATTGTTACCACACACAAGCATGGAGAATGTGCAGCTCTGCCCCTATCCCATGTCAGATGAACATTATTATGCCTATGGGCCAGTCACCTGCATATTCTGTCATATGGCCCACATTGAACCCTATAACCAATAGACAGGACATCTGGTCTGGCAAAACACAGTAGCATACCCTGTGGACCTGCAAAACACACAGACCCTTCCCCCTGGTGACACCTTATAGAGAGGATAAAAGCCTTGGAATGGCCCTGTGGCAACTAGGTGTTAGAGGCAATCTCACAGAGCAAAAACCTGAGACTGGTGTGGTGAGTTGCTACCTGGCACATATGGATATGTTGAGATATATGTACACACACACACAGAGGCCTTTTATATGAGACAATGTGACCTGCCATGGTCACAAGGGGTGTCAGAGGCAATGTTCCCTCTAATTTTCTGTAGACCGTATGCACATAAAATATCAGCTGTGCAGCTTTTGAAGAAAGGTTAAATTTTTGTGTGCCACATAACGACACGCGGAGTTATATACTTTAAAATTTGACTACACGTCAGAATACAGTATGTACACCACATTGATTTTAATCAAATTAAATGAAAATAAACGATTACTAAATGAAGCAGAAAATTTCTAGTAATTACAATCACAACTTTTAAATTTTAAGACATCTGTGTTGTTTTCTATCAGAATCAGAACTGTAATTTTTGTGCGCTCTGTTGTAAAGTATGTGTAAAGTATACCAATAATTAATGACATAATAAATGACACATCCCCTGACATTATCTGCATTACTGAAACATGGCTCTCACCTACAGACACTATACTACTAAACCAACTAACCACACATCAATATGACATATTCAATTGCCAACGGAATATAAAAAGAGGAGGGGTGCATTGATACTCACCAAAAAAGACCTACAATTCACCCTAACAAACTTAAATAACGTAGATGGAATGGACATCGTTAATATAGAAAATAAAACCTTGGCTCTCACCCTCATCTACAGACCCCCATCATCCGATCAAAAAAACCTCACCCCTATCCTAGAACTCGCATGCACAGCATCGCAAAGTAAACCACTTATACTCCTTGGTGATTTGAACCTTCCATCACTGAACCACTCACAATCAGATAACTTCATGGATGCTATGACACAAATGGGGTTCACACAGATAATACATGCCCCCACACACAAAAAAGGTAACATGCTTGACCTAATTTTCCTCCCATCCACACTCTACAATCACCTACTACATACCACTCCGAATATAACCGAAGTACCCTGGTCAGACCACCATCTCATCACAATCCAGCTACCTGCACAAGCCCCAAAAAACACTGCAAGTACAACTCCACATACCTCACGTTTCGTGCGCTTTGACAAAAACACATTCCTCAACAAAGTATTACCCAAACTAAACACAAGCTCACCAGACATCAACTCAACCATAACACACTAGAATCTAACCATTCAAAAAGCAGCTGTCCCCACACGAGTCTTACATAAACAAACAACAAAAAAGACAGAAAAATGGTTCACGAAAGAACTAACAAAACTAAAAAAACAACTGAGGAGACAAGAAAAGAGATGGAGAAAACTAAAATCAGAGGAAAACAAATCCCAATACATGCTCTTACTTATAGAATACAAAAACGCAATCAACAAATCAAAAAGAGATTACCATTCTAAAGTAATAAACTCAACCATCAACCGCCCTAGGGAGTTATTCGCGATAGTAAGAACACTAACCAAGACAAATAACACCGAACCTAAACAACAAGCAATAAGTATACAAACACTAGCAAAACATTTTGCAGAAAAACTAAAAAGCAAGACCACTACCCCGACTCCACTATTATCAAACACAAAAACCACACAAGAATGGACAAGTTTCCATTTGATAGAACAAAAGCAACTCCTCAAAATCATAACAATGATCAACACCACCACCTCCCCACTCGATCCATGCCCTGTTTCATGGATTAAGTGTGCGAAAGATGAACTGGCTGGAAACCTACAACACATAGTCAACCAATCCCTTTCACAAGGCATCATGCCTGATGCCCTAAAACTCACAACACTCCGACCAATAATAAAGAATAATAAGCTCGACTGAAAAGACCCGAACTCATACAGACCCATAGCCAGCATTCCTTTCATAGCCAAAATAATAGAGAAAAACAATTCAAATTCAGTTACAAGAACACATTGATGAGCACAAACCACTTGACTCACACCAATTTGGTTTCCGCCCATCCCATGGAGTAGAAACCCTCTTAATCACCCTAATGGACTTCCTCATCAGGGGTACAGATGACAAACACCAAGGCTTCCTACTCCTATTCATAGATATCTCTGCTGCCTTCGATAACATCAATCGCCCGACACTGATCAACAGATTAGAGAACCTAGGAATAGGCGGGACTGTCCTTAAATGGTTCAAATCCTACATCTCACATAGATTAATACGCGCCCAAATTGACCAACAAGCATCAGACACATTCCCCCAAGGACAAGGAATACCCCAAGGATCAGCCCTTTCAGCCCTCCTATTTAACTTGTACCTGCAACCAATAACGAACATATTTAAAAAACACAGGATTAACCATTTTATATATGCCGATGACATCATGCTTGCTATCCCCATAACCATTAAAAACCCTGCATATGACTCGCTATCCAAATGCATGGCTGAGACCTCCTCCTGGATGGAATCTAACTACCTCAGCATCAACCTCAAAAAATCAGAGGCAATGTTCGTAACAAGGTCATCTATGACTGAGAACACTTACCCGGAAACAATCACAATCAACAAAACCACCATACCGGTTAGAAAACAGGTAAAATACTTAGGAGTAATAATAGACCACACTCTCACCATGCTACCACACATAAAACAAACAGTAAAAACCATTTTCTATAAACTTAAAACTATTCAGCACCTAAGACCACTCCTCGAAACACAAGACTTTAGATCTGTAGTAAGTACACTGATCACCCCTCACTTCGACTATTGCAATAGTCTCCTAATAGGCCTTCCTCAAAAAAGCACATACCTTCTACAAAGAGCTCAAAATATCTGTGCAAAAGTAATTGCTAAAGCTCGCCTAACAGACCACGTAACCCCAATACTGCTAGAACTCCACTGGCTCCCTATAAACAGCCGAATTAGATACAAAATTATCCTAACAACCTATAAACTCATAAATGACATAGCCCCCTCACACCTATCTACACTACTGCACTCTCCAACCTCGACAAGAGCCCACAGACAAAACACAGCCCACTTCCTTATCATACCAAAAGCCATCCGGAAAACTAAGAAAACCACTAGCTCCAGAGCATTCACATTCACTGCTCCTACACTCTGGAACGACCTTCCTATAGACCTTCGCACCATAAAAGACCTCATCCAATTCAGGAAAGAATTAAAGACCTACCTGTTCACCGAACACTTCGAAATCCCCTACTCCCCCCAAAGCCAGCTCCACAACGTGCATAAACTCCCTTAATCCCAAAAATTCTAACTACATGTCTGTCCCCCTCCCCATACACGCCCCAATTACGACATAAAAGGAATTAAATTCCAGCACCTACACCAGTATCTGCCCTATACACCACACACAACCACTGTAAATATACATTTGTAAAAAGTTTGATGTTTGTTTTGCTTTAATTACCTACAAAGTTAAATTTATTGTTCAATGTAAATAGTTGACTTCTATTGTTCAATGTAAAATGTATACAAATGTGTACAAGACTGTTAAACTGTTATATGTAAACCGCCCTTGATCTCTGGAAGGGGCGGTATAAAAGAAAATAGTTAAATAAATAAATTAAAAATGTGTGCTCGCTTGGTGAGGTGTGTGCACGCGCACACGCGCACAACTTAGAGGGAACAGTGGTCAGAGGGAAATGAACCCCTGATCTTCTGTATTCTAGGTAGGTGCTCCAACCAGTGGGCTACCCCTCCACTCTATGTGCAGCTGTAAAAGATATATATATATATATATACAGGGTGGCCCAAAAAAAAAGGTGAGAACATTTCGCAAATTAAAAGCTTAAATAGTTTACTTATTTACCTTTTTTAGCTATATAACATCTTTATTTCGACAATTTCCGGTCACCATCTTTTTTTTAAATGTGTCAATCGCTTACATCTGTCTTTTTGAATTTTTAAATAACTTATATGCTACGAGATGTTCTCACTTTTTTTGGGCCACCCTGAATTTATATATAAAACATGTACAGGTACCACACCCACCTTCTCTATATAGCAGGTTGGGGGCAACACACATCATCTAATGGGCACACCATACACCCAGAAAGTCTAATCTTTGCTCTGTGAGCTGACCAGATGTACAGGACAGTGTAGCATGAGTATAGGGGAGGGTTAATGGTGATATGTACAGTACCATTTCAAAGTATCCATCCCCTTGGTGTTTGTCCTATTATGTCACATGACAATCATTGACGTTTGCATTTTGGGGGATAGCAGCTTGTGAAGTACACAACATTGCCATTACCTAGAAGGTGCAGAATATCCCTTACTTTGTCACTACCCTAATTGCAAGTATGCAAATCTTTAAAAAAAGTGCTAGGTCCAAGCACGTTTTGCCAGATGCTGTTGAGGCAACTCTTGATGCAATGCAGCTGCAATACCATTGGGGTATGTCTCCATTAGCCTCTCACATTCAGCCTCTGGGATTCACAGACAGTCCTTGGGGCAAAACTGTTGCAAATCCTGAAAGTTAAATGGTTCTCATTGGGGTACAGCAGGCCGCAACCCAAGGCAGTATGTTGCAAGTGGAATAAGGTCAGGGCCTGGGCCAGGCCATCACAAGATATTCACATGCCTCCCATTGAAGTGGTTTGAAACGTATGTGTAGGATCACTGTTATGCTGGAAGGTGAACCTCTGTCCCAGTCACAATGCTCAGGCAGAGTGAAACAGGTTAGTCACAGCCTGTGGAGTCTATGGGCCAAAGCGCTCTTACAAATAGATGTTCCCATCTCTACTGTGGATCCATGCAGCCCATTTATCATTAACTTTGGTGTCCTTGTAACATCATGCATCAATGACTTCCCTGCCTAGTCTGTGGATCCTGGTATGTGGCCCCTGTAGTCTGCATTTGTGTGTTGCCACATAATTTCCAGTGTGTTAGCATGGAAGTAATGTTGGAGCATGGGATCATAAGATGTTGATAGATGTTTTCCCAACCCAACTCTGAATTCATATGTCTGCACAACCTTGCCCTGACCTGTGTTGAGTGCACAGTGTTCAGCATGTTACCTGAGTAGTGTTGGATCAGAGTCAGGGGCCTGTCATAAAAGGTATCCACATATGGTAACATATAGGTAACAAGTGATTGCAGGTGACATAGACTACACCTAGGGGGAGCATAATCCCAGAAACATGTGTGTCTGGTAGATAACTGTATGGACTGGATTGTACATGGGGGTGTCGTAGCAAAAGGGATGAATACTTGTGATCCTGCAATCTTTCTGTACTGCAATATGCCAATGCTACATACAAGGTGTCCATTTGCCATTCCACTCCACCAATGTGGTCAATATTGCTAGGACCAAGCAGGAACATCAAAATCATCCTGCAATCACACTGCAGGTTGCACATACACAAACAAAAAAGGTCAAATGCTGAGGGGATGCATAGCCTGACAAGGCACTGTACTGGCATCTCTGGGAAACCCAGATGAAATTGGACCATGACCAGGTAACATATTGCATGTGTAGAAAGAGTGACCCACAACACAGTGTGACACCTCTGACCAGGTGTAGCCACAGGCTATGCCTCACCACCTATCACCATTAGACTTGGCCCAAAATGCACCACCATACATCATTTATTTATTTATTTACATTCTCTTATATACAGCGCTATTCTGCATCAGTGCGGTTTACATTAAACAAACTGAAATTACATTGAACAGGGCATTATAACTTGGAGATAACTATTTTACAGGGAACATGGGCTATGGAGGGTTAAGTGGCTTGCCCAAGACCACAAGGAGCACCTGTGGGACTAGAAACCCCAGTCCTTCCAGCCCAAGGTTGCTGTCCTCTAGTGGGATTTGAACCTCTGACCTTCCGGCCTGAAGTACCTTGTCCCAACCACTAGGCTACTCCTCCACTCATATGTAGCTACCTGCCACATCATGTCAAGAATGGCAACCTGTGGCCCTATGCATATGCTGCCATCATATGGCCATATTTATTAGTCTGTTCTGCCAGAATGACACCCAGAATTATGAATTACCAATAACATCCATCTACCTAAGCTCAACAAATAGGTATCAGAGCTACCTCACATCAACAGTGGAGACAAAGGAACACAGCACACATGAGCCCAATGTCCAGGCTTTAGAAGATATATCCATGGACTAGCTCTGTGACAGCATGGGATCTAAAATGCCCACCTCAGACATGATACAGATCTATTTGGTGCAACACAAACCAAATGGCATGAGAAAAGGTTACACAACCCTTATGTTTCAAACCATTACATATATTTATTTATTTATTACATTCTCTTATATACTGTGCTATTCTGCATCAGTGTGGTTTACATTGAACAGACTGAAATTACTTTGAACAGGGCATTATAACTTGCAGATAACTATTTTACAGGGAACATGGGCTATGGAGGGTTAAGTGGCTTGCCCAAGACCACAAGGAGTACCTGTGGGACTAGAAACCCCAGTCCTTCAGGCCCAAGGTTGCTATCCTCTAGTGGGATTTGAACCCCTGACCTTCCGGCCTGAAGTACCTTGCCCCAACCACTAGGCTACTCCTCCACTCCATTGCACACAGCCCTCTGGCTGTAGTCTCTTGAACTCATCAGGAAAATACACATTGTGCACAGAGATAACCAATACAGGCTCTGTAAATTTTTATATATGGCACACACCCCTAAAGCCTCAGCACTCAGCCCAACATAGGGGCTTGTTTACAAAGCTGCGGTAGCTACCGCGGCTTTGTAAACAAGCCCCATAGTGTATCCCCTCTGCACCCTCAGGGGACAGTTCGCTTGGCATTTCACCAGTGGCACACCCCCTCTTCAAAGGATGACCATGACTGCCATTGTAACAGTGGGCTACCAGACCCAGTTAAACACACTACAAAACATTACAACATTCCTTTAATACACAATCACCTTTCAGAGATTAAAACTAGACCACTACCATAGCCAATCAAACATTCCACCGTACCTTCAATGTCAGCAGCATTTCACTCCGCATAGGAGCTCACACTCACTGCCATGCCTGCTATTATGCTCATCTGTAACAGCTGATATCTACCAAAGCATCCAATCAGAGCACATCGTCCTAAAACCTACCAGTCTACCAATCACAGCCAGTATTGCTGCCACAGCCACCCCCAGCCGATATCAGTGATTCCACACCCATGTACTGTATATCATAGTCCCACTGAGCCTCCATAACCCCTGGATCACAAACAGTATCTATCACATTAGCAGATTATCATTTAAGTATCAGATGTTCTCCACCCTCTTCCCCCCCCCCCCCAACAAAAATGGATCCCAGTCAACCTAAGCAGGCTGTCCACCCGGCCTCACAGTCTGTAACCAAAAATGCTAGTGTTGTACAAACCTATCTAGTAGTCAATCCCTATCAGCCAATCGGCATCTACCATTGCAACACACATATATTGCAGATCTGCCAACTCATGACCTTGTTCCATACAATGCGAAACTATTTGCACCATTCTGCATTCTCCCCCTGGCCCACTCCTATATTCACCCATAGGTTTCCTGAATGAACATGTCCTTTTATCCACATACACCAATGTCCATAGACAGAAAAATTTAAAAAACTACATACGGCGAAGCACATGTGGTAGAATGCTGAACATACTCTGTACCCACACATGAAAACCTTTATGTCAGAGTTAAATCACCACACAGTGAACACACCTCACTGGGGGAAAAGACTCTCTCCTCCCTCCTGTGTCCCATCCCATATCTCAGATGGGATGGGCACATGATCTCAATCAGAGGACTCCCCCCTGACCAGACCAATTTGACTTGCTGAAATTCCAGTCCTATGACCATTAGAAGAGTTGAGGTCTGACACTTCAGACGTACACAATCACCACACTCAGTGGGGAATATGGGTCACGAAATGAACATCTCCCATCGTATTGCAGTGCCTCTCTGCCCTAGCCTGAACACAGAGTAATCTGTCCCAATCAGCAGACCTGGCCCTCAGATATGCCTGTTCAACCACTGAGGGAGAGTATCTGTTTGCCATGAACTATTGCCCAAAGGGACTGTGCCTGCTGCTGAAAATCACTCCACCTAGAACAGTGTCAATGATATTGAATGGGACTGTGAGTGGGTAACCCTACCTTTTAAACATAAAAGATGGAGACGAGAAATGCTGGTTGTATGCCTATTTGTATGCCTTTTAAACACATTAGTAATCCATTCATGCTCTCCCCTCTTAATCAGACCATCTAAAAACTGCATTTCGGGGACAATCCCACACCATAGAAAACAGACTATTAGAATCACAGTCAGTCAGCCAACAATCAAACTGCATCACAAGTGTGGAGGGACCATCCCACAGCATAAAACTGTCATCAAGATGCCTACGCAACATCATAAGATGCAGTGTATAAGGAGATTCAAGCCTCAACCATTACAATTCATATGATGACATACAATGTTTTGCAATAGAAGGGGCAAACATTGCCCCCATTGAAACACCTTTATGTTGACAGTACATCTGATCCCCAAAATGAACAATATACTCTTTCATGGCCAAGGCAAACATATCCATTAAAAACTGGTATATGGGTCCCTCCAAATCCACCCCTCTGATTCAGTGATGACAGTACCACCTGTATGGACAAATTCACCCTTATGCTGGTATACAAGGACATTACATCCAGGGTCACCAATAAAACCCCAGGATGTAGGCCTGAATGGACCCTCTCATGCATATGATGCAGAAATTGTGCCGTACCTCAAACATCTGATGTAATATTATGCCTTAAGGGATCTAATATGTACACCTTAGAGGAAAGACAGGATAGAGGTGATATGATTGAGATGTTTAAATACCTCCGTGGCATAAATGTTCAGGGAGAGAGCCTCTTTCAATTGAAAGCAAGTTCTGCTACGAGGGGACATGGGATGAGGGTGAAGGGCGATAGATTCAGGAGTGATATGCGGAAATATTTCTTTACGGAAAGAGTAGTAGATCCGTGGAATAGTCTCCCAGTGGAGGTGGTAGAGATGAGGACAGTAACTGAATTAAAAAAAGAATGGGACAAACACAGAGGATCTCTAAAGGTAAAAAGGGGACTGTTGTAGTTGTTGATATGGAAGGACAGACTAGATAGGCCATGTGGTCTTTTTCTGTCGTCATATTTCTGTTTCTATCTAAAAAGGTCCCAATATAAAATGATAGCGACACAAGCACAGTCCTCCTCGTAGATACTGTGGGACATACCAGAGGGTCATGGAAATCCCTATGTATTTTTGGGAACTGAGAGAAAACGGCAACCCCTGGGGCACATACATTCAGAAACGGTAACTCCTGTCATGTGCTAAAACTAGTTCACAGGCCTTCTCCATGAGCATCTCAATATGTGGTTGTAATCTTGCAGTTTGATATATAGACATCACCTCATATACAGAACTATCACCCAGCTGTCTAGCAGAGGCAACCCAATAAGCAGCTCCATCTAAAATCACAATACCTCCTCCATCATCTGCCTGTTGAATGACACCATCACTCAACTCCTGTAACCCTTTCAGGGCGTGGCGCTCAATATTTGGCAATGTCCACAGCATTTTCATATTGAAGAGGTCATTACAGTGGCTATATCCCTAGACACTGTGGTTTGGAGAACATCCACAGGTGAAAGAGATGATCCCATAGATGACATTCGTCTCTCAAAACCATTCTGAGCATGATGCCCTCAGCAGCAACCACCTCCATCACAATCTCTCATACAATGCCTGTCCCAGTGGCCAAGAAATGTTGCTCTAATATGAACATTCCTTAAGAAATTATCCTGATACAAATGAAACTGACAGGAATCAAATGGTATCGAGGATACCAGTGATCAACCTTTATCCACGGCATGATCTTGTTGCGGAGTGAGCGCAACTCCCGAGATATCCACAACTAAAGGGAGATGTGCTTCTGGTACCGCTTCCAAAGGCATCATTGCTCCACCAGAGGGTTGACATCCCAACAATGCTCCAGTGAGAATATCTGTTGTCTCCCATGGCTGGCCACCAGAAAAGGCACATTCCCTCATAACCTCTTGTCTGCCTAGGAGGAATCATCACAACTGTTCTCAGGTTACACACATTAGTGTGTTTGACTGTGTCTGGTGACCCACTGTCAAAATGACAGCCAAGATCCTCCTTTGAGGAAGAGGTGATAGGCTGGTGAATTGCCAGCTAAGATCCTCCCCTGAGGAAGTGGTACAGAAATGCCATGTGAGTATCTGTTCAACGTTGGAATCAATTGTTGATATCACAACTCCAGAGATCAGTGGTATTCAGTGACATTGATTTAATGATAAGGCGGTATACTAAATCCCTCTAAATAAATAAATAAATAAAATTAACATTCATGAGGAAGTCCTCCAAAGCATAAGGGATATATGGAGATATCATATGTTCTGAGGCCTTAGGGGTATGTCTAATAGATAACACATCATGGCACCTGTACATGTCATATATCTACATAATGTACATTTCATGACTGGTCCAAGAGTTTCTGGCATAACAGCTGTGTGCAAGATATGTAAATGGTTTGAACCATGAGGTGTGTGTGTAATGTATGTATTATATAAGATAACTTTTGTCACGCTTCCTTGTATGTGAAGAGCCTCAGGGCAGACCTATTGTAATGAACAGATATGTGACCTGCCTGAAGGCAGTTTCCTGGACCAATGATGTGACCGAACTAGTCTATGGCCCAATAATCCCAGGTCAGGACATTGAAATTGTGGGTGCTGAGTTGCTTTCCCCCCATTTGTGGTGTGAGCTAGGAATCAGCACCACTTGACAGGTAAAGGTAAAATGAAGTTATTCTGGAATCCAAGGATGTAGTAACAGGCTATTCACTGCCCATATCTCACCTGCCAGACCACAAACAGGGGGTTGAAACAGGTAGCGGCAATGGACAACGGTTACAGAACATGTTAGGGCAGCCAGAATCATCAGCATATACATGTGCACATGATGTGTTGAAACAATGTTCTGGGACAGGGCTGGGGTGTGGGAGCAACAGTGTGGGGGCAACTATGCCACATAACCTCTCACACTGGCCACATGGGTCACATCTTGTGTCATGTGACACCCTCACAGTGTTCTGTAACAACACGGCAGGCAGCACATAGGTAGGATACAAGGCAGTTGCGCAAATGTGGCAACATGTGTGTCTCTACAACATGCCTGTGTGATGCCATGGGGGGGTTGTGCCCAGCAGTGAAGGCCATGTTGCTATAAGGGGAGAGATAATGTGCAATCTCAAAGGACCTGGCTAGCTTCAGCCTGCAACCAGAATACTGTGACATACCACATATCCATGACTGGTCTGCTTTTGTGTCATCAGTGGTATGTCTGGAATGGCACTGATGGCACCTATCCCTGTTCTCCCATGTGGAAGAGCTGTGGAAAAAGAGATGGGAGCTACGCTGGAGGCGACTGGCGTTCCTCCACTAGTTGCAGGAGTAGCTGAGGGCATCAGCAGATGGTGAGTAATGTAGCATGTGTGTGGGACAACAGCATGTGCGATGTAATGACCATGATCAACTGACCCCATTGGACTGCACCAGCAGACATATGTCCATGCACCGTGCACCAAACATGATATTCCCTGTACATTTACCTATGGATGTGCAAGCATGCCTGGCGTGGAGGAATGGGGCACTGTCCAGACCACATAGAGAGGTAAACATAAACATGCAGGAATTAACCTGCTGACCCTGATGCACCCTATAGACCTGTCAGTAATCCCCCTGTCCCCACATATAGCTATGTGGTGATGCAACATGTGCATAGCTGCTGTGGTCATGCAACAAATGTACACTGCAGAGATGGTGCTGATATAGCAGACATGTAGTCAACAGCATCACACCCTTCCCAGGGTCAACCTCACACACACAATAGAATGATACTATATCATGCATATAGAGGCCACGGTTTGCCAGAAGGTGCCCGGTGCCAAAGGCCTGTACCAATGGTCCTGACCTCGTCTGTGGAATCACCTGCCATCCAACAATCCCTGACACATCATCTGCTGAGATACAGGATGGCAGACAGGGACCACATGGCCCAGAAGGGCTCTGGGTCCACATGTGCCTCATCCGCGCCCACCTATTGCCCCATTAGGGCTGTCCCTGTTGGTTCACCTCTGCTGTACTCTCAATCTCAAGTTGGTGCAATCTGGGGTACCCTATGTCCACCCCAGCCCCCATCACATACAATTCCTAGGTGCACACACCCTTTCAGATTACTCTCGGAAACTGCGATATGCAGTTGTCACCCTGTCCTATCACACCATATGTGTGCCTCCAACTTTACCCCATGCTATGGTCCTTGCCTGGCTGCCATACATTGCTGCTGGGATGTGTTACTGTCACCTGATATAGAACATTGCCAAGGCCACGTAATAGATCCCTGCACCAATACCCCCCACCTCTGCCACCCCAGTCCTCCCATTCCTCCCCATTTTGTCAACCTGTCAACATCACTGCCCCACCCTCTTCAGTGCAGCATACATCCAATTGTCACTCCAGACCTGCCTGTCCTGTCCCAATGACACACTGAGCATCCACACATACCATCACAAATATGCCACCAGGGCACTTATCTGCACCTTGGTCCACCAGCCAAGTCGACATATGTTCCCACCTCCTTGATGATATACAGCACCTGTGGTCTAGCAGTCACCCCAGTGGTCTGCACAGCCCCCTGGTGTGCTGGTCACCTCCTGCCATCTCCAGCATGCTGGTAGCACCCCCTGGCCAGGTCACCTCACTATCCCCACAGACCTCATTGGATGCATGCCAGACCTAACCTGATGACCCATGGATGCATACATACTGCAGGTCACACACCCTATACCCCAAAGCATACTATACACACTCTGCTGGGAACCCACAGTACTGGGGCACTGCCACTGTGTGTGCCCCACACTTACGCTGTTCAGCGCAGACACCACAGGGGACAGCATGTGCCCCTGATTCATGAGGCTGACATCTAGGGTTGATAGGTCAGGGGCCCATCCAGTCCCAATCACACCAGTGGGGATCTGGCCCTCTCTGCTGCTGCCTACACAGGCTGGATGACTGTCAACCCCTTGTCTGTCATGCCCACACCCCCTGGCTGCATCCCATTGATCTGGCAGGATCACACATCCCACTATGCATGAGTCACCTGCTGTATGGTCAGTGGTCTGTCATCTATGTACAAGGGTTGCAGGCACTGTGGCAGGTGACAACTGCCCTATGGGCACAGAACATGTGGCTGATGTGGCACTCTCTGCTCCCATTCACAGAGCCCATTGATACACCAGCAACACCTGAAGGGGCAGCAGGTGCCAGGGACCCAGTCTGGCTGGCGTCAGCAGGGCAGGCAGTGGTGGCAGTGGCAGTGGAGGAGGGGCGCATGGCTGGAGAGGTGGCGGAGGAGAGAGGAGGAAGAGGAGGCAGAAGCGGAGGAGGAGGAAGAGGAGGAGGAAGAGGAGGAGAATGAAGATGATGAGGACATGGAGGAGGATGAGGAGGACTGGGATATGGAGGAGGCTGTGGATGATGGGGACGAGGAGGTAGAGGGCGAGGATGAGGATGTGGACATGGAGGTGTGGGATGTATGGGGGCAAGAGGAGGGGGAGGAGCAGGCAGAGGAGGAGGAGGGCACAGAGGTGGTAGGATACCATGCCCCCGAGGTACCATCCATCCACACCAGCCCACCAGTGGCCACACACCTCAGACCCATGAATGCAGGAGGCCCAGTGAAGTCCTGTCAGCTGCCCCACAGTCCTGCTCCACTAGTGGGGATATCTCCATGGATGGCAAACAGTGCCTCAGCCAGGGTGTGGACCGACACCTCCACACAGACCCCATATGCATGGGGCCTGTGGAGGGGGGACTAGGACCACACCCTGGCTGTGTCACTGGTTGCCATTGCACAGGGCCAGTGTGCCCTGACAAGGACTGTGGAGCAGTTGGTAGATGCTGTGGCCCTGATAGCTCATGAGCTGCGGAATCATAGGGATGTGGACCCGGCCTCCACAGAGCATGAGCCATCATCCCATGTAAGCCCTCAGTGGGAATAGTGTCACCATGGGGTGTGGGTTCTCCCCAGCCCTCTGCATTCCTGGGTCCCAGGTGATGTCATCAGCCCTGGTCAGGGACTGCAATGTGGTGGGTCCACAAACCAGCTGCACTGTTGGCACTGTGTGCGATTGCAACATAGTTTTACATGTTCTAATATATATTTTTGTATACTGTATATTGTTTTATACCTTTTGCACACATTTAAATTCAGATTTTATAGGTTTTGTTAACCATGGCTTGGTTGTGTGTTCTTGTCTGTCACCTATTGCACAATGGTGCATACATACCATGGGATCCAAGGGATTGTGATACATATGGACTGGTCCAGACAGCAGATAGTGGAGAATGGTAATGCATACTACTGGATGCCACCTCCTGGGACCTCACAGATGGCACCACCCTCCCAGGCACCAAATGGGAAATGTTGGTGGCCATGTTTTTCCCACTTGACCCACATGCCTGGTGACCAGAACATGTCCATGTGTGCACACATGGCATAGTGAGCAATGTTTGGCAGACCCAGGACAGAGCTGTGGGATAGTGAAACTGAGTGTGTGATAGGGGTAACTGAGGTTTCATGAGCACATCCACCGCTTCGGTGAGGAGTGACCTGGTGGGTGCAGGTGGTCAGCACAAAGCCTGCGTCACCAATCAATGGCATGGTCCTAAGCGTAGAGTGAGCCCAAAAGTGTCAAACCCAGCACACAGGCAGGAAGGGGGTGCATAGAATAGGGACTGTGGAGTCTGCCAGGAACAGGTGAATGTATATGGTGACTGCAGCTGTAATAATTGAATGTACAGGACAAATGCCGAAGTGGGGATGATCCCAAGGGGCATGAGGGGAGGAATGTGGGGCCACACAACAGCAATGGCCCACATGTCCATGTCATTTACAATGGGAGGGGGGAGGGTATGGGTCACATATGGGAAGGACAGGTGGGGGTGGGTTGTTGGCCTCCTGAGGGGAGGGATACCCATGACATGTCTACCTAGGTGGGTGCACACCCTGGCCCATATCTGGTAATAGGCTTTACAGATTCACTGGCATGGAAATGACAGATACAGACAGACATGTGCACATGTGTTTTACTTTTACACATCACACATGATGTAACTATAACTGATGGACAGCACCTTTCTGCCCATATTCAGTGCCTATGTGGCCTACATGGCCACCCATGGACAAGCGGTCCTGCCCCTCTAGCACCACTTGTGGTGCCCTCTGGTGCAGCCGGTGGCTGTTGTCTGGACAGTATATCTGCCAGCATGTCAGACTGGTGGTTGATGGCTGCCACCATTGCTTGCAGCCCCTCTGCAATTGCAACCATGCCCTAAGCCAGCATGGTGTTGATCACAGCATAGCACTCCTCTGTGTCCCGGTGATGGCCCTGCAGCTCCTGGTGGGTACCTGTGGAATTGACTTTTGTGAATACTAAGGCACACAATGTTCACACAACTACCCTGCTAACACATGCAAATGGGGGATCTGGTACAACAGAGACCTGGCATCCTGGAAACATACATTTTTGCAGCAGTCACAGGTGACAGGTCCACTCATGGTGGGACAGTAGTATACACATTCAACAATCCCCCCCCCCCTCACCAACAGATCAGTGCCTGCACCTTGTCACACCATGTGGCCACCACACCACAACATGGCACATGAGGGGTATCACCCATCTGTGAGGTCCACATGTATTGTCTCGGTGTAATCATACATTTCATGCATCATGTCCCTGCCCTGTCCAAGGATGGGTCAGTAGCTGTTGTGGCCCCAGATATCCCTAGTGCAGGACCTGGTCTGCTCTCCCTGGGTGGTTGAGCTGCTGTAATGTGGGTGCTTGCCACATCCTTGCCACCACTGCAGCTGGGTGTCAGCTAGAGGCAGATATCATCGCCATGCTCCTCCCCAGCATCCTCAGGCTCTGATGTCCACTGGACCACACTTCCAGGAACGTCAGCCCAATCTGGGCACATTACCATTGTGTGGACAGGCAGTATTGCTCACCCTCATTCTCTGGGCCCCCTTTAGCACTGTAGCTGTGCCCCTGCTCCCCCATGGTGCTGTCATCCACAGCTTCCACCTCCACCATTGTCATTTGTGGATCACCGATGGATAGATGACAAACAGATATTACAGCTCACATCCTGGTTATTGTCCACCTCCAGACAGTTTGACTTTGTACAGTGTGTTGCTAATGTGTTTACCTCCTTGGTATATGGGATATTATGTCACAGCACGTATTAAATGGCGTGAAGATGTGGGTTCATTTGGATGTTTGGTATTGGCCCCAATAATATTGTTCAAATTGGATGGGTAAGACGACAATAATGCACCTTGTAGATCTACAAGACACATGTCAGTAATGAAAGAGTGTGTGTGTGTGTGTGTGCAGAAACCTACACAGGATCCTGTCCCTCATATTGGCCTCAAACATTACCTAATGAGCTGCATAGGGTCCACCTGTGTGCAATCTGTATTACCTGAACTGTGAACATGATACCTTTATGAATATGTATGTTCCATGAGGCCCATGACTCAGCAACAACACTAAGCAGGCAACATGAACACCAAGAGTCACTTGGGACAGGTCAGACACAAAGATGTGGCGATGTATAGATCAGGGTGGCACAGTAATAGATTTTCCCATATGGCAATAACAACACGGAGCACCCTCACAGACATCATGACAACATGGAGAGAATGTAGCACCCCTACTAACGTTCCAGGAGAGGCTGCCCACCCAAACCCACAGAACAGCCAAGGGGATCAATGACCAGAGATGCTAGAAAGACACCATGGAGAGCACTGAGGGAGCTGCACAGGTCCACGGCAATGATGGGGGTATGTGTCCATGGGACCACCATAAGCCATACACTCCAGAGTGGGACCACATAGAACAGTGGCCCTGAGAGAGCCATTGCTCATACACAGACCTAGGACAACATGTTTTGTGTTGCAAAAAGGCATGTGCTGGACCCCCTAACACTTGGGCTGATGGTCATGTTAGCGGATGAGACGGAACCATGCTCCTTAATACTTGTTGGTATGTTGTGTACAGTACATGGTGTCAGCACCCACAGACCATGTTGATTCCAGGTTGTAATGAGACATGATATGACTAACACACAGGGGATGGATACCTTTGCAATGCACTATACATACATGCTGCCAATGCGCATGTCACTGGTGCTTCACCTGATGGTGCAGGATCACATGCAGCACATCAACATGGCAGTCCGCATTGGTGCATGCAGGGACACAATGGCATGATGTTGTTGTCCAGGACACAGGTTTGTGGTGATAGGGATGCGGGGATGGGGCAGAGGGGACAGTGTATGACTGCTTGGTGCCATCTTCCTGTGGTGTAGGGGATGCATGGAGGGACAGAGCTGCCCCGAAATGGCACTGGCTATGTTGTCAGGTGTGTGTGACTGTTTGGGGAGAGGGTTGTGTCTGCAGCACAACATCATCCAGGTTGGTGAGGGGACAGATGCAGGTGAAACAGGGGAACAGAGTGCTGCAGTTGGTATGTGACTTGAGTGGTAATGTTGGGCACTGTGGGGACCTTGGCCATGTGAAAATGTTGTGTCCGGAATGTTTGGCATTGGCCATGTGCGGATGGGGGGCTGTAGGTGGTGAAGACTGGCAGTATGCACAGGTTCTTTGAGGTTCAAGGATGGGGTGTGGGATGTCATGGCATGGGCACAACAGTGGTATGACTGCATAGTAAATGTTAGGGCACCTGTGTGGTGTGTCCATGGGTTCAGGAGATGTGTCAGGGCAGTCAAGTGATGTTACTGTGCAGATGTATCCTTACACTCCTACTGCTACACTGACACAACACGTAACCTATCACTGTCTCAACCAGATACCTCTGTTTGGCAACCAAATCCATGCAATCTGTTACAATAGGCAGATGTACATATTGAGGTCCCCAGATGTGGCATCCACATGTTACCCAGTCAGACATGCCATCCAACAACATGGCCTTTGACAGCTGACTATAGGGTCTACCATGTAACAATAGTACATTTTGACCTATCGGACAACAGACATACTGGCAGCACCGGTCCTTTTATGACTAGACAAATGCCAGTCCCAGGCCTAACCCTGCATACAATGGAAGCAGTTTATGGAGCTCTATCTCATGCATATTCATTGTGGATATCCTGAAAACCTGACTGACCAGGGAGTCCCAGAGGACTGGGTTGCAAACTATTGATCTGGACTATACCAGTGACTGTGTGCTATCACTTAAAAGACTCAGCCTGTATCGTACGTGGATTTAATTACTGTTGATATTTTCATTAACTTAATTGAGAGGACAGTCTCTTGCATTGTCAATGCAGTGCTGCCTATGCCTTAGTGCTATATGATTGATCATTCTTTCCACTTAGTACTATTAATACTATTAAGATAGTTCTTATATTAATTCTTCTGTCGTCCCCCCCCCCCATCTCTTCTCTTCTCATGGCTTCACATTATTTTTATTTTTTATTTTTGCCACTCCCTAACCTTCTTCCCTCATACCAACTTCCTCATACCCCCTTCTTATTACCTTCTCTCTTCTCTTCTTATCTCTTCCCCAATTTTGTCTTCCTCCCTTTCCTCAGCTCTTGAACTTCCCCACCTTTTTCTTCCTTTCATTCGTCCCTCTCCCTCCTCTCTTAAAATACCTTATCCTTGTTTCCGCCGTTCTGTCCCTTCTCTGCCTCATATTCTTCTCCTCCTTCTTCTATTTTCTTCTGGAGACTTTATCCTAACCCTGGCCCCCTAGACTATTCTCTCACTCCCATTTCTCTCTCAAACATTCTAATCTCATCTATATCCTCTCCTCTCCCCCTTTTTCTTGTGCATTATGGAATGCACATTCCATTTCTAATAAATTTCCCTTTACTCATGAGCTTTTCATTTCTACCACCTTCAGTCTTCTAGCTCTTACCGAAATCTGGCCCCTCCCCGATGACACTGCTTCAGTTGCTGCCCTCTGTCATGGTGGCTACCATTTTTCCCATACTCTGTGCCACTGGCCATGGTGGTGGTATTGGATTTCTGCTTTCTCCTTCCTGCCAACTCTAACTCCTCTTTCTACCTCAGTCTCACTCCTTTTCCTCCTTTGAAGTCCATTCCATCTGCCTTTTTAATCCATTATCTCTCCAGATAGCTGCTATTTATAGACCCTCTGATAAGTCCATCTCTAACTTTCTCACTGACTTGGCTCCTGGCTTTCCCTATTTCTAGATTCTTCTTACCCCTCGCTTATTTTTGGTGACTTTAATATTCATGTTGATAACCCTTCTGATCCCTATGCTTCTAAACTCCTTTCCCTTACCTCCTCTTTCATTCTCCAGCTTTGCTCTTCTGCTCCTACTCATCAGCATGGTCACTGCCTTACCTTGGTTCTCTTCTCTGTTTACCCTCCAATTTCCATACCTCAATTCTTCCCTTATCTTATCACCACCTCCTAAGCTTCATCCTTCATCACTCCCCACCTCAATCCCACCCTGTCTCCTTCTATCTTTTTAGAAATTTTCATGCTATCAATCCATTGACTCTTTCCACTATTGTCTCATCACCTCTTTCTTTCACTTTCTCTTCTAAATTTGTTGATAAGGCTATAGTTTCCTATAATACTGCCTTCTCCTCTGCTTTAGATACTCTTGCTCCACCCATCCCATGTTCTGTGAGACGCACTACCTCCAGCCCTGGTTGTCCTCAACTACCCGCTATCTCTGCTCCTGTGCCTGCTCATCTGAGTACATTTGGCTCAAATCTCACGCCCTTTCTGACTTTCTTCACTTCAAATTCATGTTTACCTCCTTCCAGTCAGCCTTAACACTTGCCCAGCAAAATTATTATATACATCTGATTAATTCTCTTGTCACTGATCCCCGCCATCTTTTCTCTACTCTTAACTCTCTCCTCAAGGCGCCTCCCCCTCCTTCTCTTTCTGCCCAAACCCTAGCCGACTTTTTCCATAACAAAATCCACAAGATTACTTTCCAGTTCCCCACTAGAACAACTTAATCCCCTCTTCCCCCATCTCAATACAAACTTTTGCCATCAATCTTTATTACCCTTTCATCCTTTTCCATGATCTCTGAAGATGAAACTTCTCATCTTCCTTTCTCCTCCAAACTTAATATTTGCTCTTCTGATCCATCCCCACCCATCTCCATAACTCCTTTTCCTCCTCTGTCATCCCTTCTATCTCACATATTCTCAACTTCTCGCTCTCCACTGCTACTGTCCCTGCAGCCTTCAAGCATGCTGTAGTCATACCCCTGCTCAAGAAACCTTCTTTTGATCCTAGCTATCCTTCTAACTATTGCCCCATCTCCCTTCTTCCCTTCATTTCCACACTTCTTGAGGGAGCAGTCTTGAATTTCTTTCCTCTCAAGCCCTTCTGGATCCTTTTCAGTCTGGCTTTTGTCCCTTACTTTCTACTGAAATGACATTTGCTAAAGTTTCCAGTGACTTGTTTTTGGCTAAATCTAAGGGCCTTTACTCTTTCCTTATCCTTCTCGACCTTTCTGTTGCTTTTGATACTGTTGACCACCACTTTCGCCTTGACACATTGTCCTCACTTGGTTTTAGGGGCTCTGTGCTTCCTGGTTCACTTCTTATTTCTCTCACCACTCTTTCAGTGTTTATTCTGGTGGTTCCTCCTCTCCTGCTATTCCACTCTCAGTTGGTGTACCCCAAGAGTCTGCTCTGGGCCCTCTTCTTTTCTCTCTCTGCACCCAGTCCCTTGGTGTTCTCAAATCCTCTCATGGACTTCAGTATCATTTCTATGCTGACAATTCTCAGAACTATCTTTCTACACCTGATATTTCTCTGACACTCCAGGCCCATATCTCTGCCTGCCTTTCTGACATCTCCACCTGGATGTCTCACCGCTATTTGAAACTAAATATGAACAAAATCTAACTTCTTATTTTTCGCCTTAAACCTTCCTCTTCCCTTCCTCCTTTCTCTGTCTGTTGATAACACTCTTCTACTTCCTGTTTCCTCAGCCTGTAACCTTGGTGTCATTTTTGACTCCTCCCTTTCCTCACATATTCAACAGATAGCTAAAACTTATCAATTTTTTCTCTAAAACATTAACAAAATTCGCCCCTTCCTCTCTGAACACACTACTAATACACTTGTCCACTCTCTAATTACTTTCTGTCTGAACTATTGCAACCTCCTTCTTGCTGGTCTCCCTCTGAGTCATCTCCAATCTATTCAGAATTCTGCTGCACGACTAAACTTTGCCAGCCTTGATATACTCATATAACTCTTATTCTCAAGTCACTTCATTGGCTTCTCTTGCATTTCTGTATCCAATTCAAACTCCTCCTTCTGACCTTTAAATGCATTCATTCTTCTGCTCCTCACTATCTTTCCTCTCTCTCTTCTCCCCCTTACACCTCTCCTCATGAACTCTGCTCTCCTAATGGCTTGCTTCTCTCTTTGCCATTTTCTTCCACTGATAACTCCAGACTTCGGTCGTTTCACCTTGCTGCTCCTTATGCCTGGAACAAACTTCCTGGGTTTATACATCAGGCTTCATGTCTAACCCTCTTCAAATCTATGCTAAAGGCTCACCTCTTTGAGGCTGCTTTTGGATCTTGATCTCTTATTTCCTTGTGACTTCTTACCCTTCCCTAATCTATCCTTATTCTTATCTTTTGTCTTGTCTGTCTTGATTAGATTGTAAGCTCTGACGAGGAGGGACTGTCTCTATCTATGTTTCTTCAGAGCTGCGTTTGCCTTGTAGCGCTTTGTAAATGTTTAATAGTAGTAATAGTAATAGTAGGAAGCTTGGGCTTCTGGAACTTCCCTGGCTCTTCTGGTCCTGTTCTCTACTGAGAGGCTTACCTTAGACAAATTCTCCACCCCTAAGTGAAGTTTTCCCATCTAGCACTGAAAACCAACTGTAAGCAGCATAATCACAATTGAAAGGCTCAAATTGTTGGACTGTAGTCCTGATTCTGAAATACTGGATGCCCTCCCCTCTTCCCTGAAAGCGAATCCATAAAGCAGTTGTGGGTTGTCAGATGTGAGACTTCATGATGCGAGTCATCACTGCCACCGTTTCCTAGGCTTAAGCTGTCTGCACCCCATCTCTGGCAAGCTGGATTCTGTGCAGTCACTTGCCTTGCTGCTCCGGGTATCTCATTCATTTACTCTTTCCTGTCTCTCTCCCTTTTGCTGTTGCTGCAGTGAGAGCACAGTCACGGGGGCTCATGACATTCTGATACTATGTGCTTTTAATGCCACCTTTCTTATTGTAAAATATTTATGATGTAAATCTTTTGAGCCTGATATTCATTGTGACTGGGACATTCCAGGGCCGGAGAGGAGGAGGCACCCAGAGATAAGTGCTCGAGGCCGCGGGCCGGGTCCCGCGGCTGCCAGTAACCTGGGCCCGGGCCCGGCCTCGGCCTCCACCTCGCTGTCGGCGGGGGGGGGGGGAAGGGTGTTTAAAAAATGCGGCCGTGCGCGGCTCTTGAAATCGCTCCGGCACACCGTCGGAGCGATTTCATTGGCCGGCGGCCGGCTGGGGGGGCGGTGCTGTGGCAGCGAGGAGCCGCGTGGCCGTCTCTTTCTGGCCGCGGCTCCTCAGGCCCGGTCGCGTTCCCGCCCGCCCGCCCCCTTGGCTGGTGGTTTGGCGGTTGTCGCAGCTGGGGGGGGGGGGGGTACTGAGCCAGCGCTCGCAGGAGCGGCGCGGGCTTGACCTGGTTATGAGCAGTGGGGGCGAAGTGCTCCTTGGGGTGGGGCGAGACAGCCCGGTTGGGGGTCTCGACCCGGTAGCGGGGGGGGTGGGAGCCGGCCTTTGCTACTAGGATGGCGAGGCAGGCGGCGGGGTTTGGGGGGGAGGAGGATGCTCCGCCTTGCTACTAAGATGGCGGGTGGGGGGGCATCCTCTGGTAAAGGGGTGCGGGGCTGGGTTATGTTCAATTGTTATGCAGGCCCTTTGGGTCGGTTTACAGGTTGTAAATAAAGCTGCGACCAAAAAAATGTTTGTACCAAATACTGTTGTTTGTGTACTTTGTTGGGGGGGGGGGGCGAAGTACTGGTGGGGATGCGTTAATGAGGGGGATGGAGGCGAGGAGGGCGTCCGGGTTACCAGAGTTACTGGGCAACGGTGATATTCAACCACTGCCCACTTATCCCTAAGTGGCAAAAGTTAGTCATCTTAAAGAATGGTCTAACATTTACTACAGAAGCTAACCAGGCAGCGGCTGAATATTATCACTGCCCAGTTAGCTTTCCTGATCTCTGATCAACTCAGCAATGCCGGTGCTGCTGAATAAATAACACAACCAATAGCAGCATCGACCTCATTTTCATTTCAATAACATAGTGTCAAACTTCATTATATATAGCACTCTGCAATCAGAAGTTCACAACCACCCTCAAGGTGGAAAACTTAAAAATGTCACACAAAATAAATGAGCTTGAACCAGCTATAGCTTGTCTTCAGCCAGAGACTGACTTCTTTAATCTATAATTCTATGGATATTTTAACATGAATACTTTAATACTGTATTTTATAAAAGCAAAAAGTACACCTATGTGCCTTTCTATATTAGCCCATGGGAACCGGTTGCACATATTTAGAGCTGCTCGGAGGCAGATGTAATTATGTGCATGTATTTGCTGGAAATAATAAGCACATAGATACCTATTTTAGAAAGTACGTGCACAAGTATCAGACCCACCCCATCAATTCTCAGTCTCAGGAATGCCTACGCAGGGCCGACCCCTCTACTAAGCAGATTAGGCATCTGCCTAGGGTAGCAGGATTTGGTGGGGGGGGGGGGGAGGGGAGCAGCAGGAGAGCTGCTCTCAGCATGGTACGGGCCCTCAGAGTGCCACATTTGGCCCCTCTCCTCTAGGAAGTCTGTGTCGGAGGGGCAGGATGCAGCACCACTTGAGCACAGATCTTTGCTTAAGGCCCCTCACAGTGCTGCTTTATTTTAATGCAGTAGGATCAGACCAGTACAGGTAGGCTGGGGGAAGCAGCGGGAGATGCTGTATATCGGGGGGAAGAAGGGCAGTTGCTCGCTGCCTGTGGGGGGCAGGGAGGAAGGAGAAGGGAAGATGTTGGATACCTGGGGTTAGAGAATGGGAGATGCTGGACACAGGGGCAAGGCTAAAGGTTCGCCTATGGTGTCAGGTACTCCTGACCCAGCTTGTGCCTATGCAGCTCTATGGGGCTCAGTTCATAACAGTTTTCATGAAGGTAAAGCATGTTTCACCTGCTGAAAAGATCTTTTCTAAAACTGCGGCTGTATAAGTGCATAAAAGTACAAGTGCCAAAAGAGTGTGCATACTTGTACCGGGACTGCAAGGAACTGTTCCCCAGGCTGTCGTTTGGGTGGAGTGGAGGTATAGCTGTTATGTGCATGTGTATTTTATAAAACACTCAGGTGCACACATGGATTACACCCACAGAAGGACACTGTCTTTAGAGCAGGTGTAAATTTTTGTGTATCAGCATTTGCACACTCTGAGGAGCCTGTTTTATAGAGATACATAGAACCTAGATTTCCTTTATAGGCTTAAAACAGTCGCTCATGGATTTTTCAACAATGTGCCCACTCATAAAATAACCCCCACTGAAGAGTCTATGCACCTATTTTGTATGTGCAGATCCCTGGGTAATTTTATAAAAATCCACTTGAGTGTGGAAAATGCTGTTTTACAGTAAGTTTTAAGTCTTTTGTAAAATAATCCTGTCAGCATTTAACATTCTTGTCCATAGTGATATGTAAAGTGCTCATAGGAAACCTATGTGCTTTCCTTACATTTGCCTAAGAATAATGAATCAGTGACGTGTCTGTATCTTTAAATACTGTACACTTTCAGTTAATTTATTTCAAGTCCTGTCATGGACACAAACCACCTTTTGTACATGCAAGAAACTCTGCACTGAGCAGCAATAGCCTGACCCGCACATGCATGTTGTAGGACATGATCGCTTTATCATGGGGTTCACCGAGGCGAACCTTTGGGCATTTTTTGCATTTCTGCCCACTTGTGATAAAATTGGCAGGTACACATCTGTCATCATTCTACTCTTGCTTGCTCCAGGCAAGATTCATCTGTGGAGAGAAAACATGTAAGACGACTTATTCACTTTTCACTGTCTAACTGTTCTTCCTCCAGAAAGAAGATATTTCAGAGGTAATTATTCAAAGAGAAATCATTTTTTCAGGGATCCTTAGACCAGAATTAGTCAGGGCAGGACTGGTGAATGTGAAACAGGTTATTAAAAATTGAAATCCTAAGAAAGGAATTGGCATGGGCATCCGTCATAGTAGAAAGCTTAATATGATCCGGTTTTTCCTTCTGTTCATACAAATTGTATTTCAAAGACGAGGTCAACATTTAGCCAGCAGAAACATGCCTAACTTTAAACATACAGTATGGAGCATAATTTGATAACAGGATGCCTAGGTTTTGCGAGTCCAGGACTATTTGGAAGGGATGTTGGTCGACAGAGAGAAAAAGATAAGAGAGGGAAGGAAGAGGCATAGAGGATAATGGGATAAGGGAGAAAAAAGAGGGAAGGGAACGATAAAGGATGCAGGGAAGAAATGAAGGAGAGATGATGGGCTGGAAAATAAGAAACAGAAATGGAAAAGAGGGATAATTAGAGAAGGGAATAGTGAAAGACCGAGATGAGAGAGGAATGGACAGGAAGATAGATGAAGGAAGGAAGAAGGGCTTATGTGTAATGGGGGAGCGGGGCAGCAATGTATGAGAGCAGATGGTAGCAAGATGTAAGTGGAGGGATGTGTGCTAGCCAGACTAGTGAGAAGTTGTGTGAAAAGATGGGGACAGGGAGAAGGGATGTGTGCAGTAAATAGAGAAACAAAAGTTAAAAAAAGCATGATGAAAAAATAGGATCTGAGACTCTAATCCCAACCCTGATCAAACAGAATACCAGTCCACCCACATAGCATCCCGACGTTATCCCTGGTGTCTAGTTGATGGGGCAGGAGTGATTTCCCCTTCACTCCTGCCCCGTTTCTACCTGGGTTCAAAATGGCTAATCTGATACCTAGCAGCAATCTCACAGTATTACTGCCCCCAGTACTATGGGATTACTACTAGGGTCAAATTTGCCATTTTGAACCCAGGCAGCAATAGGGCAGAAGTGAAGGGGGATTGTTCTTGTCCCATTCACTAGAAACAGGGATAACTTTGGGGTAAATGCCAGGAAGGATTTGTGACTGGGGGAATCTTGTCATAGGAGGGAGGATCAGATCAGAAGGGGGTGCCTGATAGGAATAGGAATCGGGAGGGCAGTGGGAGGACACACCTGTTATCGGCACTTTTCAGTATTGCTTTTTTTTGAGGGGGTGGGGAAATAATGGACCTCATGCAGGGCCAGCCCGTCCACTAGGTGAGCTAGGCATCAGCCTAGGGAGGCCTGCTCAGGTGGGCAGCAGCAGTGGCACAAATGACCGGTTGCGCCACTCCCCTCCCAGGTGCTGCCAATTCCATTGGGGGGGGGGGGGCGAGCAGCGGCTGCAGCAGTATTTCCAAAAGTGGCTGTTTTTTGCCACCACTTTCTTGCCTGAGGCAGGTCATGACCTTCAGCACGCCACTTCTGATCCCCCTCCGACAACAAGTTGCATTGGAAGGGGATCAGAAACAGCAGGCCATGTGTACTGAAGGACAAGACCTGCCATGGGCAAGAAAGCGGCAGCAAAAAGCTGACACTTTTTGAATATTGCTGCTACCACTGCCTGCCTCCCCCTCCCAAGATGGAATCAGCAGCAGTTGAGGTGGGGGCGGCAGCTGGGGGGGCAGCGAGGCTGGGTTTCTTCCTGGGACAGCAGAAACCCTTGGGCTAGCCCTTGCCTCGCGTTACATGCATTGGTAGATATCTGCCAAAGCATGCAACACAGGGTCCATGCAGTAAGTGTCTGCCCTGTGTGTAAAAACACAGTCCAAGATGTGAGGAGTGTGGAAGACAAATTTATTAGCTCACAGACCTAGGCAACCCGACACAGGCCGTGTTTCGTAACCTTCGTCAGGGGTTGTAAGGCAAAATTACTATAAACATAGAAACATAACATATTAAAAGTGAGGAACAAACAAATTCATCTAACAGATACATAAAAGACATAATAAAAAACATAATAAAAAAATGTGTCATAAAATTAAATAAAACAAATCATGTAATAAATATATAATATAATAATAAATACATAATGTAATAGTGTTGGAACGCTATAAATCTAATGATATCATAATTAAATAATAAAAATTATTAAAAATTAAATTAAAAACTAGGTACATATAACCAACATCATATAAGTGTGACAAGCAAAAACATATCCATAAAGTTAAAAGAGTGGACCTCTGTATATACTAGTTATAGTATGATAATACCAATGCTAACATATATATATATACATAGAAAAAGATAATAATAATAATAATAAATGTAATAAAAATAATAATATTACCCTAAAACCATAATACCAGGGAATATCTGAATATCTAATTATAAAATGATAACTACAAAGAGATAATTAAAAGAGAGCAGCAGGAGCGAACAAATCTTAATTAAATAGATACGAATATCCAATTGAGGAGGTAGGTATTTATAAAAACAATTATAAATCATCAGCAGTTTCTAAAATTTAAACCATATAAAATAATAAATAATCATAATTAAATAAGATAAAAAGATAAAAAAGAGGGAAATAAAAATATTAATATGAATCATTGAAATATATTCAAAATGATCAAAAAACATTAACAAAGTATAAAATTATAATACATAAAAACAAACTTTATTATAAATAATCAATATAAAATAAAAATTAAAAGATTAATTCATAAATTAAGATCATGAAGTAAATTAACTTCATAAATTTATAATAAAAGATGATAAATAATGAAATTATATATAAGATAAAGATAAAATAATAAAATAATAGAATGAGCAATGGTTTGTAAATCTCATACCAAATCTTCTTGTGTTGTGACGATCCCACTCCAGATCTTAAAAGAAGTATAGACAACATCATTAATACTGCCTTTGAGATAGGGTATATTACCCAGAAAGAGAGAGATTTTTTAATCGTAGATGCACCTGTGATTCCCACTATCTACATTTTACCCAAAATACACAAGTCACTCGATAAACCACCAGGACGTCCAATCGTCTCTGCGATTGGGTCAGTTTTAGAACCTCTTTCTAAATTTATAGATATGTTTTTAAGACCATTTATTAAAGAAATGTGGTCCTATGTACAGGACTCATCCCATGTAATAGAAATTCTATCTACCTTCAATGATCTTACAGATGACATTATTTTGGCACCTTAGATGTAGAGTCTCTCTACACTAACGTTCCACAAAAAGAAGCATTGGATATTCTTGTTTATTATTTTTTGAAACGCACAGAACATCGTCGTATTCCCACCACCTTTCTTGTATCCCTAGCTCAGTTTGTGCTTTTTGAGAATTTTTTCTGTTTCCAGAATCTATTCTATGAACAAATTAAGGGTGTAGCAATGGGGTCAGCTATGGCCCCAGATGTGGCAAATTTGTATATGTTTAATTTCGAGGAGAGTTTTCTTAAGAACCATTTGTTTAAAGATAATGTTGTAATGTGGATCCGCTATATAGACGATATACTTATATTATGGAAAGGTACAGAGAATCTTCTGTCCGATTTTAACGTCTGGATTAACCAATTAGACACCAATTTAAAATTTCAAATTACGTATGATTTTGATAAAATAGCATATTTAGATCTTTTGATTAGAAAAGAACATCGTGGTTTTTCCACCACACTTTACAAGAAACCCACAGATAAAAATCATTACCTACATTATAATAGCTTCCACAACCCCTCTCTGAAAAATAACCTCCCCGTAAGCCAATTCCTGAGAGTTAAAAGGGTATGTTCTAATCTAAACAATGTGATTTTGAGCTAGAGGCATCCAGTATGAAGAAAAAGTTTTTGGACAAAAATTATCCTATACAATATATAGAATTAGCGTATAAAAGGGCAAAAGACACACCGCGGTCCATACTTCTCAAAACTAAGAAAAAAGAAGAACATCAAGGGTTAGTATGTCCCCTAACATATTCACAACATTCAGTTAAAATTAATGCAATTCTTAAGAAAGAGTGGCACATTTTACAAGCCTTACCAGCATTTCAAGATGCCCATTTTTTAATTGCACATAAGCGCAATGTCAATCTGCGCAATCTTCTTGTCCCTTCGGCCCTTACAGAGAGGAAATTTTTATCTCAGCATAAAGGACAATTCCAATGCGGCAAGTGTTCAGTCTGTTTAAATGTTATGCCAGTTAGAAATAGTTTTACTCATCCAGCTACACTGAAGAAGTTCTTTTTGACAGATTTTGCCAATTGTGACACATCCAATGTCATTTATGTCATCCAATGCCCTTGTAAATTACTTTATGTTGGGAAAACCATACGGAGTATTAAGACTAGAATCATAGAGCATAAAAACTGTATTAGAAGAAATATAGACGAAAAACCTCTAGTTGCACACTGGAGAGAGTTTCAACACAAACTAACAGATATAAATTTTTTTGTGATTAAGAAAGTTAAATTAAATTGGAGGGGAGGAGATATGAATAAAACCATTTTACAATTAGAACAAAGATATATTTTTCTTTTAGATTCTCTCGCTCCCCATGGTTTGAATATGGAATGAGATTTTTCTGGTTTTTTGTAAATATATTCTATATCTCAGCTCAGTTTTTCTGTTTTTTGTAAATATATTCTATATCTCAGCTCCGTTTTTTTGTAAATATATTTTTAAATATATTTTTATATCTCAGCTTTTTTTCTAACACTCATTGTATAGATATAAGTTTTTTCCATATTTTTTATTTTTAGTTATATATATTTTATTACTACTTTTTTTAAATTAATTTTTTAAAAATTTTTTTTTTAATTTTATATTTATTTTTATTTTTAGTTATATTTTATTACTAATTTTATCAATTTTTATTCAATTTAGTTATAATTTATTGGTTATTTAATTCCAGTTAGCCCTTAGTGGTTTCCCTTCCAACCCCTGTTAGTTTCTTTTTAATCAGCTTTAAGTTTATATTTGAGGTAGACAACAAAAATTTAATAGAAGGAAATATAGACGGCACCTTTAGCACTCTATTCACCTAGAGATACACCTTGATAGTAAAGGCTCCCCATAGAATAAACAAAAGGAAGGAATATTATTAGACAATAGATTTTGGAATAATGTGACCTCAATATGCCCCTCCCCTTTCCCACGGGTAAGTAGTATTTTAAGCGCATGTGCTGAGGCAATCGCAGCCCAGCTGATTGCAGATGAGAGCAGTCTGTATTTTGCTCTTCGAAAGCTTTTTTACCTTGGGATTTAACAAGAGTTTTTAAACGGTAGATTACCCTTCGGGGTTAATGTCCATAAATGTCTTTCATCTTTAAATTATACAGGGCAGAATACCAATATAAATATTTATAGAAAGGAGTAATATGAGATTTTGGAATAATGTGATCTCAATATGCCCCTCCCCTTTCCCACGGGTAAGGAGTATGTTAAGCGTAAGTGCCGGGGCCACCTTAGCCCAGCTAATTGCAGAAGAGAGCAGTTTGTAATTTGCACTTTGGAAGCTTTTTTATCTTGGGATTTCGATAAGAGTTGGTAAATACCCTTCGGGGTTAACGTTTACAACTGTCTTTTATTTATATGGGGTAGAATATCAGTAAGAAAGAATTTATAGAATATGAGTGATGGTTTTTAGTACGGAGCTCTTTTCATTTTAAACACTCAGAGTTTTATTGATTATACAAGGGGGTGAACTTGTCGGAGGTTATTTACAAAATGGATAATTTTGCCTTCAACTTAGAAACAACAGTTTCCCGCCCGGGAAGCTGACGAAGGCGCACGCGCCGGCGTTTCTGAAGACAAGACAAGTGAGTCTATGGGGTCTGTTTACTAAAGGCCGGTGTTGTGCGGTCCGCGGTACCGAGCGGGTGCCGTATAAGGAGTGGGCGTTCCGTCGTGAAGAACAGAAGCTGTGATTGACAGATGCGCTAAGGTGCGCGGCGCCCGTGTGGTTAGTGCCCTGTGACATTACGGCGTTTGATCTGTGCACATAGATCACACTGCTCACGGTTTTTGGGCTTCCACTATTGTGCTGCACATTGCTGACGGAAACGGTTTCTTTTCCCTGCACAGCACCTCTAACGCGAGTGTTTCACTGGCGGTAAATTTCTTTGCAGATTCGGGCACGCTCCTGTGCGGCGAGTCTCTCCCCTCCCACATTCCGCCCACTGACCCCGTCTCTCCGCCCCTAGGGGGCCTTCCTCCGCCCTCATTTCGCCTTGGCACGCCTCTTTCGCACATTACCGCCCCGCAAATGTGCGCGTTGTCGGCGCACGCTTGCGGGACCCGTTAATGTGCCGCACACTCGTACGGGGCGCTTAAGAGCACTTAAATACATCTTTTAGAGCGCTCATGTGCGCCCCGTACAAGTGCGCCGTTTAGTAAACAGACCCCTATCTCTCCGTTTTCCCTCCTTTTTTACAATATTCCTCTTTTATGGCCGTGCAAGTATATACACTAATGGAATACAAATGTTGGATTCTCTACGGTCCGATTTTCCCCCCCTTTTCATAAGATCACATAAGTAGACAGACGGTTGATTTTATTAGGCTGCAAGTCTATGATTTCCATAAATATTACCCTTTCCTTGCAGCACTGGGTGGCAGACACGGATTAAATATCAGTAAATAGAGGTACTCTTGCCAAATTATGCACAATAAGATATAGAAGTATCATTTTGAATTTTCCAAAATTCTTTTTCTATTAGCACTAATAGGCACACGCAAATTAGAGGTTGTCTGTCTAAAACCAAGGAGGTTGAAACGGCGTTTCTTTTAATTTGAGAAATGATTCTATAAAAAGATTTAAAAATCATCAAAAAGCAGTCAAAATTGTAATTTTTAAGGTTTAAATCATTTTTTAGTATAAAATATTTTTTTAAAAATATATTTTTTTAAAATGTATTTTTTTTAAATATATTTTTAACAGAATATAGAGAGGTATGAGAAAGTATTTTTAACCCTGTGATGGTATTTTTACTTAAGTTTACTATAAATATTGTGACAGGTTTGTTTCACAACACAAGAAGATTTGGTATGAGATTTACAAACCATTGCTCATTCTATTATTTTATTATTTTATCTTTATCTTATATATAATTTCATTATTTATCATCTTTTATTATAAATTTATGAAGTTAATTTACTTCATGATCTTAATTTATTAATTAATCTTTTAATTTTTATTTTATATTGATTATTTATAATAAAGTTTGTTTTTATGTATTATAATTTTATACTTTGTTAATGTTTTTTGATAATTTTGAATATATTTCAATGATTCATATTAATATTTTTATTTCCCTCTTTTTTATCTTTTTATCTTATTTAATTATGATTATTTATTATTTTATATGGTTTAAATTTTAGAAACTGCTGATGATTTATAATTGTTTTTATAAATACCTACCTCCTCAATTGGATATTCGTATCTATTTAATTAAGATTTGTTCGCTCCTGCTGCTCTCTTTTAATTATCTCTTTGTAGTTATCATTTTATAATTAGATATTCAGATATTCCCTGGTATTATGGTTTTAGGGTAATATTATTATTTTTATTACATTTATTATTATTATTATTTTTATTATTATTATTATTATTATCTTTTTCTATGTATATATATATATATATGTTAGCATTGGTATTATCATACTATAACTAGTATATACAGAGGTCCACTCTTTTAACTTTATGGATATGTTTTTGCTTGTCACACTTATATGATGTTGGTTATATGTACCTAGTTTTTAATTTAATTTTTAATAATTTTTATTATTTAATTATTTATTTATTATTTATTTATTACAATTTCTTATATACCGCACTATTGTCAGCGCGGTTTACATACAACAAAATGACCATAACAAACTGTTTGGCTTCACATAGAACAGGAGAAAACAACTTGGATAACATGCTTTTGCTTTACATAGAACAGGAGTAATAACTTGGATAAACGGGGTATGCAAACTAAACTACTTACATATGTACAATGAGATCGAGTATTATGATATCATTAGATTTATAGCGTTCCAACACTATTACATTATGTATTATGTATTTATTATTATATTATATATTTATTACATGATTTGTTTTATTTAATTTTATGACACATTTTTTTATTATGTTTTTTATTATGTCTTTTATGTATCTGTTAGATGAATTTGTTTGTTCCTTCACTTTTAATATGTTATGTTTCTATGTTTATAGTAATTTTGCCTTACAACCCCTGACGAAGGTTACGAAACACGGCCTGTGTCGGGTTGCCTAGGTCTGTGAGCTAATAAATTTGTCTTCCACACTCCTCACGTCTTGGACTGTGTTTGTGCTACTAACGTGAGTACTGCCTACTTCTTGGACTGCCCTGTGTGTAAATGCAGGGCAGATGCTTGCCACGCCCCCTGCATTTACCACACAGACTTTTTTACTTACTGCACCTTCAGTTTTGCTGTTAAGATGAGATAAGGAAAAATTCCTTAGTAAATCAGACTGGAAATCTTTTTCTTCCTAAAAGGTAAAATTATAAGGAAAAGAAATATTTTTGAATATAAAAAAATAGGGCATAAAAATAAGACCTACAGAGAAGATTATGAGGATTTTACTATTTGGAGGCTGACATGAGACTTGGCACTTTAAACTGATTTATATTGGACTTTGTTTCAAATGTCATGTTCATTAGTGGCTGATGGCGAGCATGTGCCTATAGGATCTCTTGGGCTTCCACAGCTAGTATGATGAACCTTTCAGTTTTCTGACTAATGCTGCGTTTTCTTAACTGGAACTGACGTGTCAGCCACCGTACTGTGGCTTTCTTCAGGACAAAGAGGTTAAGCAGTGGATATCTGTTCTTTTATATAGCAGTTCTCATACCGGATTGGTGCGACTGAGATGGGAAATTGAAAATGTCAATTAGCACTGTACATCCATAGCAGCAAAGCTTTCACAGAACTAAAGACCTGTGGACTGCTTGTAAAGTTCAGCCACTGTTCATGGTAAACTTGCTTGTTTGGAAAGTTTCTGTGACATAAACTCTATAATTTATGGCCTTTTCAGCAGAGTATTTGAGAGGAATTCTTGTGACAGGAATTTGTGCGATCACACATGCTCTCAATAGTTGCTCCCACTTTGTGGAATCTGCTACCTGGCTGTTCTCATAAGTCTAGCATTGCTATCTCTTATATCTTTCTTTTTTGATAGGTGGACTATAAATTGCTTTAAATTAATAAATGAATAGCCCGGCTAGTCGTATGTATTTTTAAGAGTGAAACACTGTATTGTTGCTTCTGCTGCATACTTTTTTCTGCCGTACTACTTGCAATGGTTACCAATGGAGACTGATGAAGAAATAATAACTAAATGGGCAAGTGCCCAACAGGATAAAAGGTGAGCAGATGAGCACAGTGTGCCTAAGCTGCAGTTTTATATTCCTTGCACTGTGAGGGAGTGTTTGCGCCATTGGTGGAATCTGAAATGAGAACAAGCACAGATGAGAAGGAATGCAACCAGGGCTGGTGCAAGGTCATTTGCTGCCCTAGGCTGCTCCCGCCCCTGCCCTACCTTACCCGTTTAGGGGGATGTTTACTAAACTGCGGAAATGCCATTCGCGTTAGGATCCGCGGTAGAGACAGAAATCCCAAATAAGGACATGGGCGGCACATCGTTACCGATAACGCACGTTAAAAGGCGTCATAAATTAATGAGCGTTACAAAGTGCCGTGTAAAGCGCCATGCAAGGCGCCCATAAGGCATTTGATAAGCTGTTGAGCAAGGTGTTGAGAGCTGTAGCACAATGGTTAATACAATGACTGATGGTGCAGGGGATGTAAGCTCAATCCCCCCGTGGGTCCAATGAGTAAAGCTGGCTGAGACATTAGCTTTTACTATAAATCAGTGCTGTCTGAAGCATATTGGTGTGTAAAGTTAATTAGTGCTGCCAGCAAATACACCCTCACAGGGCCGTAACCTAAGGTGCCGCATAAGGCGCCCTATAAGGTACTCCAGAGGGCACATTAGTAAGTGCACTGTCCACCAAGGCACCTATAATGTTGCCATGGAGCGCCCCATAAGATGCCTTGTAGGGCGCTTTACAGGGCGCCATAGAGGGCTCTTTACAGGACGCTCTATAGGGCGCCTGATGAGGCACCGTAAGGAGACAGCACTGTGAGGGTGTCTTTGCTGGCAGAACCAATTTAAATTAAAAAATGGAAAATGCCGCAGACAGCCCTACCAAATGACCCCACTGTGGGATAAAACCCATGACCTCTGGCATAACCGGCAGTGAAGTAACTAGTGGGCTACATCCTCAGTGCTACTAACAAACCCCTGCCTGGCCATGGAAGGACATCAGGTCACCACACAAACGGTCTGCTGCGGATACCAGGATTTGGGTAACCCACCCATACCCATGGTGCACTGCACATGCAAATCAGCAGTCTATAGATGATCACAAGATGGAGTATGGAACCCCACAGCACCTCGGCCTGGTAGGGGCAACTGACCGTGTGCGTTACTGGCACATAGTAGCTACAGACAGTAGCCCAACAGGGTGCCCTATAAGGCGCATGAAAAGGTGTCCAGTAAGGCAGTCAGAGCTGTAGCACAATGGTTAATACACTGACTGATGGTGCAGGGTTCATGAGTTCAATCCCCCTGTGGGTTGAATGAATAAAGCTGGCTGAGATACTACCCTTTCCTTTAAATCAGTGCTGTTGGAGGCATTTTGTCTTGTAAATGTAATGAGTGCTGCCAGCAAACACACCCTCACAGGGCCATAACCTAAGGTGCCGCATAAGGCGCCCGATAAGGCACTCCAGAGGACACATTATAAAGTGCACTGTCTGCCAAGGCACCCTATAATGTCCCCTATGGGGTGCCTCATAGGGCACTTTGTGAGGCACCGTAAGGAGACAGCACTGTGAGGGTGTTTTTGCTGGCAGCACCAAATTAAATTAAAAAAAGAAAATGCCTCAGACAGCCCTACCAAATAACCCCACTGTGGGATCATACCCATGACCTCTGGCTCCAGATCAGTGATCTACAGATGACCACAAGATGGGGCATGCACCCCCACAGCACCTCAGCCATGGTAGGGGCAACTGACTGTGTGTGCTACTGGCACAGAGTAGTTACAGACAGTAGCCCAACAGTGCCCAAAAGGTGCATGACAAGGTGCCCAGGAAGGCATCTAATAGGGCGTCGTAGGCTAAGCGCCATATCAGGTACACATGGATAAGGCAGTGCAGAAGGCAGCCTGGGCTATGGAACCATACGTCAAGGTGGCTGAACAAGGGTATGGCGTCCTAGGTCAGTGTGCCCTAGGGACTGCAAGGTGCGTCAGGAAGACCTGCATGACCTGTGCGGAACAGAGACAGATGTAGCCCTAACACTACATAGAGCACGCAGGAAGGCAATGAACAGGTGAGTGAAGGAGGGAGAGCTGGGAGCCACTGGCCCTGCCATATCTGCGGGCATCCCATGTGGCTGCCAGCAGCGATGACCAACATGGTGGGGGCAACTGTACCACAGCACAGGGTGTTGGCAATGTAAAGTACCGGAAAGACAGTTTGTGGCAGATGATGGGAATATGTGTCCCCCAGTGGAGGTGGCAGGATAGTTACAATGATGGGTGGACAGAAGAGTGGTGGTGCCATGCAGATCAGGCACAGGCACGGAAAGCACAAAGAGGTACAATGCAGGAAAGGGTAGCAGTGCAGGACATAGAATGACAGCCCACACTGGCATACAGGACACCTCACAGCTGACAGATGTAGATAGATGGACTGAAGGATGGTTGGCAACTGTGATGAGGGCAATATGAGCAGGCAGCACATAGCAGCCAAGATATGTCTGTCACAGGGAGTACAGGTACCAGCGTAGGAAAGACATCAAACAAAGGAGAACAAAGAGGGCATGAATCCATGACCACTAGGATGGAAAGCACTGCACAAACCAATAGGCTATACCACCACTCTGAGGCTCACAGCAATGGCTGCATACAAGAACACTGCATGGCACCACAGAAAACACCAGCTGTGTGTCAGGAGAGGGCAACCCAAATAGTCACCATGATGCAATGCACAGTTAAAGTAGGTGTCCACAGCTCATAGCAGTCTATAGGTGGGACGGGAGGTACATAGAAACAGATGCACACACACCATGAGATGTAACGCAGTGTAAACAGCATGCAAAAGAGCATGGGAGTGATACACGAAGGGTGTCAGGGGCCAGCTGAAGGGAAAGCTATGTGGATGGCCTGTGGACCAGGGCAATGGACTGAAAAAGGAGCATGTGAAAGACCAACCCATTCAGTGATGTGGCACAGACCAACCAACAGCAGCAGTACCAATCGACCAAGCAGACTGGTCACATGGTCACCACAAAGAAAAAACTATAGGTAATCCACAAGATGCGGAAGATAGGCTGCAGACAGGGCACACTGTCATGCACAGCCCAAACATGGAAGGGTGTGTCGAGATGTGACGGGGCTGCAGACAGCACATGGGCAGATAATTATCAAACATGAAAGGAAAAGGAACAGAACATGTGGGGTTCAAACCGGCCACCTATGGATTGGCAATGCATGTCAGTGACCACTATCCCAAAGAACCCTAACAACCAAAATGCAAACAATGGTCCACAAAAGTCACCCACTAGATCACAGCAGACATCGTATCCCGCACCCTGATGCACAGTATGCCTTGGATAAACCCACGGGGCCTGTGTGGCAGGCAACTTCGCCAACAAACATCCAATCCATGTTGCGAGCCCACCTACCTGGTACTGCCCGTGGACCCTAACCACCCTGACCCTACACCACCATTGTCTCCCCAACCCCTGGCTCTCATTCCATCACCCATCCCAACTAGACGTTAAGATGCGATGAGGAGAACGTCAGCACGACACGTCCCCACAGCGCTGTGTTCAGGGGGCATTTACAGACTAAGGTATGGAGTCATCTATGTAAGTAAACAGGTGTCCATCCCGCCGTACCCCTCATATGAAGCAGTGGCCAATGTAGGGCCACATGGCGTTGCCAAGGCAATAAGGAGGGGCAATAAAAATGCAAACCCCAGACCCAACGTTCCCGTCCCCAGGTGAGATGCGAACCCATGGACCCCTGGTCTGAGGTACTGTGTCTGAACCAGTAGGCCACCATCCCTACTGTGCAGGTGTGGTATGTCTGTCAGGGATGAATGTAGTGGGACTAAAATATGTGATGTAACCATACCCAGACATGGTACACATCAGCAATACCTGTACACTGTGGGGATAAAAATGAGTCCCCTCAGGTACCGTCATTACAGATTGAATGCCGCTTGTGTTAACGTATATAACTAAGGCCCAAGGAACAGCTTGCTCTGACTGCACCCAACAGAAACGGCAAATTCAGCCAAGATAGAGCAATGAAATGAACCCAGACCCTGTCCCAGAGAGCTCACACAATGAGAATCACTGAATACCATACAGCCAATGAAAGGCTATCACACTGCCAACATGGGCCTCCCAAATGAACCAAGGAAAACAAAAAAACAAAGAAGACAAACATCATTATCCGCAGTTTATCCTCAGGAAACATGACTCGCAGGTCAGCACACAGCAAGTGAGAACAGGATTCCACAGCCAACAGATTAACATTTTACCCCCTGCACTTGTGACAGTAGAGGGGACCATCCACCCCAGTCCTGCTGGGGAATTGGCACCCCTACAGGGCAGTTTATGCAGATCTGTACACCTCCATACATAGGGCAGTGACAGACAGTAGGCCTGGTAATGCACAGTTGCCCCACACCACTATCTGATATTCTCCAGCAGCAAGCAAGGCAAGGCAGGTCAAGTCACCAGCCGCTGCACCCTGCAAGGTATTCCAACCACACACATACTAACTGCAGACAGTGTGCTAGCTAGTCCATAGCGCATGCTCCTGGAGGTGATGTGTGCACCCACACCTGGGATGTGCACAAAACCACCAAGCAGATAGGTCAGTGATTGGGCTCCAGAAAACAAAGCCCATATATCTCATTTACATGAAACTCTATGTAGCACTATGGGTGAACCCAGCCATGCCGTGGTCGCTGCACAGTCAGGGTGAGCGTGACCTCCCAGCAGGACATGCCGTGGCCACCCTGTCCGTGTAGGCGGTGGGCAGGCACCACAATGTCCCAGCCATTGCCCTGGGCCCTGTGCAGCTGCATCCTGCCCTGGCCGCCCTGTCCGGCTATACCCACAGTCCCTTGCTCCTCATTATGCATATTGGCAGACCACTACTGGCAACAGTGCTAGCAGTGTGGGCTGCGGAGGGTGTGGGCAAACACCACACACTGGATAGGTTGACGCACACTCCCACACCTATGCCAGCATTGTGCAACTATAGAGGCTTTTATCAGCCCTGGCCACCGCACCAGTCCTGGGCACAGTGCAGGCATGGCTATGGTATGCAGTACTGTTGGGGTCTCTCCCCAAGGTGGTGGACACTGTCAGGTACCAGACCTGACACACACTCCACAGACATCACAGAGGTTGGTATGGTACAGCCCACTGGGCAGATTGTGCTAACCTTAGGGATTGCTATGTGCCAGTTCTCATAGCAACCTTTTGCTATCTGTGTACCGTATTCCCGGGTTTTGGGTGGCATTGCTAGGGTATGCAAGTGCTAGTATTGGGAGATGCACACAGGGCCCAACATCCTGCCTCTCCAGGAGGCTGTGGATATTGGGGCCTGTGGGTGCGGGGGGTTTCTGCCCCTGGTGACCGCTGCTCTTGGACAGGGGTTCCCAACTCCGGTCCTGGTGGGCCGCACCATGCTCGGGTTTTCATGCTGTCCCTGCTGAATATGCATGAGATACGTCTGCATACCATGGGGGCGGCGCATAGGCATACAGCACAGGCATCTTTATTGCAGACAGCATGGAACCTGAATGTTGTTTGGACCTCCAGGACTGCATTTGGGAGACTCTGCTCTAGATGATGCGCCTGTTTGTGGTGCCTGTGCTCTGTAGGGTAAAATGTAGGTGTTCCAGGCATATCTATTCTATCAGCAATAATAGGTTCTGTCTTTCTTACCATGGTCTATTACTGGATGAGACTATGGGAACAGAGTTGGCAGGGACCACGGCTAGGATTTGAACCTGTGACCTTCTGCTCCTGAGTGCACTGGCTGTGCATACTGTGCCACACTGATGCCACAGGGACAGATCATTCCCTAGAGGTACCATGACTGTTTGTCATACGGAGCCTGTCTGTTGCAGTGCGCGGCACCCACATAGACCGGGCTAGGCCATGGTCTGCTGCAGCCAGGTGCCACTGCCCCCTCCACCACCTGTAACCCCTTTCTGGAGCTTTCTCAGTAGTGTTTATTGCTGTTTCCCATTGGTATCACTATTGGCCAACTTGGTTATGTTTTTTTCCTCGTTTCTTCTGGTCATTTTCACTGTTTATTTGCCCTTTTGTTCCGTGCACATGTATCACACTTATCACGTTTTGTGGGTTTCCCTGCCTATGCTGTACATTGCTGACACTGAAATGGTTTCTCTCCCCTGCAAATGTGCATCGAACGGCAGGTTTTCATTCACGGTAGGATTCAGCCCTTGAGTTCAGCGCGTTTCTGTGCCTGGAGCCTCTCCCCGCCCACTCTACGCCCATTGACCCCTTCTCTCCGCCCTCTCTCCTCCTTCTGCGGTGTTTTACCGCGCCGTGGAACTGTACGATCGTTAACGCATCATAATGCGCATTGTGTAACGTTAACGATCAGCGCATCATAACGCGCGTTATGATGTGTTAACGATCGTTAACGTTACATAACGCGCGTTATGATGCATTACCGCAGTTTAGTAAACATCCCCTTTAGTTTTACTGCTGCTGCCCCTGCTCTATTTCTTTAGAAAGAACAGCGGCAGCATTGGCAATAAGAACAGGACAGAAGCTTCCGAATCCCTGTACACTGCAAGTGTAGCCAGTCCCACCCTGACACAAACAGGAAGTCTGCATCGGAGGGGCAGGACCAACTGCAGAGTTCTTGGCTTTTTTCACGATATCTAGTGATTTTTGGGAAAATCTTGGGGTCTGGGGATTTTCATTGGCAATTTTGGTTTTTTTTAAGACTGTACTTTGCGCAATATATATACAATATTAGTCATATATATACACACACACACACTATAGTACGCAGCGCCAATCTAATCATTTCTCATTTCCGGGTACGTCATTTCTCATTTCCGGCTCTATATATACACACACACACTATAGTAAGTGTGCCAATCTAGTCATTGCCGGGTACGTCATTTCCGGTTACGCAACATCCGGTTACGCAACTTCCAGTTACGTCATATTTTGTCAATCTGGGGTTTTTCTTGTCGATCTGGGGTTTTTTATTGCTTCATCTGGGCTTTCGCAAAATTTTTGAGTGGTCACAACGAGGTGTTCAGAAGCTTCCCTCCGCATCGCGCTTCTCTACTTACTCAGAGAGATGTAGCAGTGGCAGTAATGGTGGAGGTAGGAGCACTTTCTGTCGCAACTACTGCCTAGTTTGCCTGATGGTAGCGCCGGCTCTGGGTACAACCTGGCCAACACCTTCATGCTACCTAAATGTGGCAAAATTTTTTAATTTAAATAAAAGAAACCAGAACCCTTGAGGGTAAGGGCTGACAATTTCTCCTCTTCTGACTCAAAACCATCTGGTAAGCTGATTGCATCACCTACTTGGCAGCATCTAAAACATGATGTTTCCCCTAATTAACAGTCGGCTACCCATGCTTATTTTTTTGTGGCATGCCGTACTGTTTATGTCTGCTTTGGTTGTATTTCCTAGAATTTTTGTCATGTTATGTTTCTGTCCTGATCTGATTTGTGGATTTATTGAACCTGAATCTCTTTCCTCTGAGGTAACCCAGGGTCAGCATGATCCACTGCTGTTTTCTGGTCTAGTGTACAGCACTTAGGGATGGTAGACAGTGACCTGTACAGTATAAACCAATAAACGGCGATCACCACCTTTTAGCTTCCCCTTACTGTGGATAGAAACAGAGGGTCCAATATTCAGTGCCAGTGACCAGCCGCCAGCACTGAATCTTAGACCCTGATAATCAATGTTGAGAACATATTCAGCCACTGGTATTCAATATCTGGGATGGCCACAGATATTCAGCTGCTGCCCACTTAGAGACAGGTGCGATCCCAGAATGCCCCCGACATGCTTCTATGCTACCCGGTTAGTACTGGGGTGTGTAGCGGCAGCACCCGCAGATATTCCGTGGCATTGTGTTAGTGCCACTGAATATTCGTCTGAGTGGCATGCACAGGTTTGCAGGTCTAATGCACAGAATTACGGTATTGACACTTAATCTACTTTGAAATGTCCTATTTTAATTTTTAAAATATTTTCCAGTGCATCTGATGGCACATTTCATAAAGATGCTTGAAAATATTTTTAGTGATGCCACTAATTTTCTACCAGTTCTGACAAAATACTGACACCATAGAAAACATTTGGGTTCCTTTCAAGTGCTAGCAGAAATCATCACAGTTCCTAAAACATGAGCTATTTGTGGCCAAGAGCAGACTATACCTCCTGTACTCCAGTGTGCAGTTGATTTAAGCACAGTGCACATATATGGCCATCATTGATGCAAGTTAATATGCTGAACATGAAATGATCATAATATAACCTTTTAAAATAATTGCACGTACACACACACGCACATATCAACATAGATGCATGCGTACATGCGAGCCCACCCCCACACATATGCAAACATACAGTGGGGTTAGAAGGAATTTGACGAGCCATGATCTGCATGCTTTCTCCATGTGATGGAGTATATACAGGGTGGCCCAAAAAAAATGAGAACATCTCGTAAATTAAAAGCTTAAAAAGTTTACTTATTTACCTTTTTTAGCTATATAACATTTTTATTTCGACAATTTCCGGTCGCCATCTATTTTTTTTTAAATTTGTCAATCGTTTAAATAGATGTACAGCCCAGAACTCAGGGCTGGGAGGGCGTGGCTCAGACAGAGGGATTAAGGTTCCAGCAGGGCACAAGAGAGCAGGGCCGGCCCATCCATTGAGCAAGAATGTTGTTTGCACAGGGCCCCGCGTTTCAGGGGGCCCCGCGCAAACAACATTCTGCCCATCAGCCCAGGAAAACTTTAAAAGAAAAAAATAACTTGCTGCTGCTGTTTGCTGGAAATGGGCTGATGGGGGGGTTAGGACTGGAGCTGGGCTGATGGGGGGGGGGGGTTAGGACTGGTAATGGGCTATGGGGGGGCTAGGACTGGAAATGGGCTGATGGGGGTTTAGTACTGGTAATGGGCTATTGGGGGGGGGGGCTAGGACTGGAAATGGGCTGATGAGGGTTAGGACTGGTAATGGCAGCGGCAGAATCAAGTGTCTCCTGTGGGGCCCCCGCCCGCGAAACAGAGCCCACCCTACTGCCCAACAGAGCCCTCCCTCGATCACTCTCCTCGGCGCGGCTTTCAGAGCCGCGAAGGTAGGGTTTCCCTCTCACAACTCTGTTAAGCCTGCTGGGGCTGATGGGAACAGGCATTTCCTGTTTCCTAACAGCCCTGGCCGGCTTAACAGAACCACGAGAGCGAAACCCTCCCTTCGTGGCTCTAAAGCTGCACCGAGAGTGTTCGAGGGAGGGCTCTGTTGGGTGGGCGGGGGCCCCGCGGGAGACACTTGATTCTGCCGCTGCCATGGCGGCAGTGGCAGCAGCAAGTTTGTTTTTTCTTTTAAAGTTTCCCTGGGCTGATGGGGGGGGGAGGGGGGTTAGGACTGCTAATGGACTAGGGGGGTCTAGGACTGGTAATGGGCTATGGGGGAGGCTAACACCGGAAATGGGCTGATGGGGGGTTAGGACTGGTAATGGGCTATGGGGGAGGCAAACACAGGACATGGGCTGATGGGGGGTTAGGACCGGATGTGGGTTGATAGGGGGTTAGGACTGGTAATGGGCTATGGTGGGGGGCTAGGACTGGAAATGGGCTGATAGGGGGTTAGGACTGGTAATGGGCTATGGGGGCGGCTAACACCGGAAATGGGCTGATGGTGGGGTTAGGACTGGAGATGGGCTGATGAGGGGGGTTAGGACTGGTAATGGGCTATGGTGGGGGGGCTAGGACTGGAAATGGACTGATGGGGGTTATAACTGGTAATTGGCTATGGGGGAGGCTAGGATTGGAAATGGGCTGATGGTGGGGTTAGGACTGGAGATGGGCTGATGGGGGGGGGGGTTAGGACTGGTAATGGGCTATGGGGGGGCTAGGACTGGAAATGGGCTGATAGGGGCATTAGGACTGGTAATTGGCTATGCAGGAGACTAAGACTGGAAATGGGCTGATGGGGGGCTAGGACTGGACAGGGGCTGATGGGGGGTGGGATAGGAATTGTAATGGGCTAGGGGTGGGTCTACGACTGGAAGTGGGCTGATGGGGGTTTAATACTGGTAATGGGCTATGGGGGGCTAGGACTGGAAATGGGCTGATGGGGGGCTAGGAATGGAGACGGGCTGATGGGGGTTAGGACTGGTAATATGCTATGGGGGGGCTAAGACTGAATATGGGGTGATGGGGGGGTAGGACTGGAAGTGAGCTGATGGGGGGCTTAGGAATGGTAATGGGCTATGGGGGGCTAAGACTGGAATTGGACTGATGTGGGGGGCTAGGACTACAAATGGGCTGATGGGGGTTAGGACTGGTAATGGGCTATGGGGGGCTATGACTGTAAATGGGCTGATAGGGAGTTAGGACTGGTAATGGGCTATGGGGGAGGCTAAGACTTTAAATGTGCTGATGGGGGGGGGGTTAAAACTGGAGTTGGGCTGATGGGGGGTTAGCACTGGTAATGGGCTATGGGGGAGGCTAAGACTGGAAATGGACTGATGGGGGGGTTAAGAAGAGGTGGGCTGATGGGGGGTTAGGAATGGTAATGGGTTATGGGGGCTAGGACTAGAAATGGGCTGCTGGGTGTTAGGACTGGTAATGGGCTAAAGGGTAGGCTAAGACTGAATATAGGCTGATGGAGGGGTTAGGACTGGAGGTGGGCTGATGGGGGGTTAGGACGGGTAATGGGCTATGGCGGGGTCTAGGACTGGAAATGGGCTGATGGGAGTTAGGACGTAAATGGGCTATGGGGGTGGCTAGGACTGGAAATGCGCTGATGCGGGGAGTTAGGACAGGTAATGGGCTGATGGGATGGGGTTAGGACTGTTAATGTGCTATGGGGGGGCTAAGACTGGAAATGAGCTGATGGGGGGTTAGGACTGGAGGTGGGCTGATGGGGGAGGGTTAGGACTGGTAATGGGCTATGGGGGGCTAGGAATGGAAATGGGTTGATAGGGGGTTAGGACTGGAGCTGGGCTGATGGGGGGTTAGGACTGGTAATGGGCTATGGGGGGATTAGGACTGGTAATGGGTTATGGGGGGGCTAGGACTGGAAATCGGCTCATGGGTGTTTAATACTGGTAATGGGCTATTGGGGAGGGCTAGGACTGGAAATGGGCTGATGGGGGTTAGGACTGGTAATGAGCTAGGCGTAGGGCTAAGACTGGAAATAGGCTGATGGGGGGGGGGCTAGGAATGGAAATGGGCTGATGGTGGGGTTAGGAATGGAAGTGGGCTGATGGGGGTCTTAGGACTGGTAATGGGCTATGGGGGGCTAGGACTGGAAATGGGCTGATGGGGGGTTAGGACTGGTAATGGGCAATGGGGGGCTAGGAATGGAAATGGGCTGATGGTGGGGTTAGTACTGGTAATGGGCTATGGGGGGGCTTGGACTGGAAATAGGCTTGTGGGGGGTTAGGACTGTTAATGGGCTATGGGGGGAGGCTAAGACTGGAAATGAGCTGATGGGGGTATTAGGACTGGAGGTGGGCTGATGGGGGGGTTAGGACTGGGAATGGGCTGATGGGGGGCTAGGAATGGAAATGGGCTGATGGGAGGTGAGGACTAGTAATGGGCTATGGGGGGAGGCTAGGACTGGAAATGGGCTAATGGGGGTTAGGACTGGTAATGGGCTATGGGGTTGGTTCGGACTGGAAATGTGCTGATGGGGCGGTTAGAACAGGTAATGGGCTGATGAGGGGGGGGGGTTAGGATTGGTAATGGGCTATGGGGGGAGACTAAGACTGGAAATGAGCTGATGGGGGTTAGGACTGGAGGTGGGCTGATGGGGGGTTAGGACTGGGAATGGGCTGATGGGGGGCTAGGACTGGAAATGGGCTGATGGGAGGTGAGGACTAGTAATGGGCTATGGGGGGAGGCTAGGACTGGAAATGGGCTAATGGGGGTTAGGACTGGTAATGGGCTATGGGGTTGGTTCGGACTGGAAATGCACTGATGGGGCGGTTAGGACAGGTAATGGGCTGATGAGGGGGGGTTAGGATTGGTAATGGGCTATGGGGGGAGGCTAAGATTGGAAATGAGCTGATGGGGGTTAGGACTGGAGGTGGGCTGATGGGGGGGCTAGGACTGGAAATGGGCTGATGGGGGGTTAGGACTGCTAATGGGCTATGGGGGGGGGCTAGGACTGGAAATTGGTTGATGGGGGTTAGGAGTCGTAATGTGCTATGGGGATGGCTAAGACTGGAAATGGGCTGATGGGGGTTTAGTACTGGTAATGGGCTATTGGGGGGGCTAGGACTGGAACTGGGCTGATGGGGGTTTAGGACTGGTAATGGGCTATGTGGAGGGCTAAGACTGGAAATGGGCTGATGGGGGCTAGGACTGGAAATGGGCTGATTGGGGGGATAGGACTGGTAATGGGCTATGGGGGGCAAAGCTGAAAATGGGGTGATGGGGTTAGGACTAGAAGTGGGCTGATGGGGGGCTTAGGACTGGAAATGGACTGATGGGGGTTAGGACTGGTAATGGGCTATGGGGGGGGGGCTAGGACTGGAAATGGTCTGAATGGGGGTTAGTACTGGTAATGGGCAATGGGGGGCAAAACTGAAAATGGGGTGATGGGGGTTAGGACTGGAAGTGGGCTGATGGGGGTTAGGACATAATGGGCGCTGGGGGGGCTAAGACTCGAAATGAGCTGAATGGGGGGTTAGTACTGGTAATGGGCTATGGGGGGCTAAAACTGAAAATGGGGTGATGGGGGTTAGGACTGGTAATGGGCTATGGGGGTGGGTAGGACTGGAAATGCGCTGATGGGGCGGTTAGGACAGGTAATGGGCTGATGAGGGGGGTTAGGATTGGTAATGAGCTATGGGGGGGCTAAGACTAGAAATGAGCTGATGGGGGTTAGGACTGGAGGTGGGCTGATGGGGGGTTAGGACTGGTAATGGGCTATGGGGGGCTAGGACTGTAAATGGGCTGATGGGGGGGTTAGGACTGGTAATGGGCTATGGGAGAGTCTAAGACTGTAAATGGGCTGATGGGGGGTTAGGACTGGAGGTGGGCTGATGGGGGGGGGGGTTAGGACTGTAAATGGGCTGATGGGGGGCTAGGACTGGAAATGGGCCGATGGGGGGTTAGGAATGCTAATGGGCTATGGGGTGGGGCAAGGACTGGAAATGGGCAGATGGGGGTTAGGACTGGTAATGGGCTATGTGGAGGGCTAAGACTGGAAATGGGCTGATGGGGGGGGCTAGGAATGGAAATGGGCTATGGGGGGGCTAGGACTGGAAATGGGCTGAATGGGGGGTTAGTTCTGGTAATGGGCTATGGGGGCAAAGCTGAAAATGGGGTGATGGGGGTTAGGACTGGAAGTGGGCTGATGGGGGGCTTAGGACTGGAAATGGACTGATGGGGGTTAGGACGTAATGGGCTATGGGGGGGGCTAGGACTGGAAATGGGCTGAATGGGGGGTTAGTACTGGTAATGGACTATGGGGGGCTAAAACTGAAAATGGGGTTATGGGTGTTTAGGACTGGAATTGGGTTTATGGGGGTCTTAGGACTGGTAATGGGCTATGGGGGGCTAGGACTGGTAATGGGCTGAGTGGAAGGGGGACTTGAACTGCAAATAGCTGATGAGGATGGGGACGGGGGCTTGGAATGGAAATGGACTGAGTGGAAGGGGGGCTTGAACTGCAAATTGCTGATGGGGAGGGGGGCTTGGAATGGAAATGGGATGTGAGGGGGGAGCTAGGACTGGAAATGGACTGATGGGGAGCTAGGACTGGAAATGGGCTATGGGGGGGTTAGGTCTGGAAATGGGCTGATGGGGGGTTAGGACTGCTATTGGGCTATGGGGGGGGGCAAGGACTGGAAATGGGCTGATGGTGGGTTAGTACTGGTAATGGGCTATGGGGGAGCTAGGACTTGAAATGGGCTGATGGAGGTTTAGGACTGGTAATGGGCTATGGGGGGGCTAAGACTGGAAATGGGATGATGGGGGCTAGGACTGGAAATGGCCTGATGGGGGGGTTAGGACGGGAATTGGGCTATGGGGGGGGCTAGGTCTGGAAATGGGCTGATGGGGGGTTAGGACTGCTATTGGGCTATGGGTGGGGGCAAGGACTGGAAATGGGCTGATGGAGGGATAGAACTGGTAATGGGCAATGGGGGAGCTAGGACTTGAAATGGGCTGATGGAGGTTTAGGACTGGTAATGGGCTATGGGGGGGCTAAGACTGGAAATGGGCTGATGGGGGCTAGGACTGGAAATGGGCTGAAGTGGGGGGTTAGGACTGGTAATGGGCTATGGGGGGGCTAAGTCGGAAAATTGGGTGATGGGGGTTAGAACTGGAAGTGGGCTGATGGGGGGCTTAGGACTGGTAATGGGCTATGGGGGGCTAGGACTGGTAATGGCCTGAGTGGAAGGGGGGACTTGAACTGCAAATAGCCTATGGGGATGGGGCTTGGAATGGAAATGTGCTGAATGGAAGGGGGCTTGAACTGCAAATAGCTGATGGGGAGGGGGGCTTGGAATGGAAATGGGCTGTGAGGGGGGAGCTAGGACTGGAAATGGGCTGAGTGGGGGAGCTAGGACAGGAAATGGGTTGATGGAGGTGCTAGGATAGGACTGGAAATGGGCTGTTTGGGGGTGCTAAGATTGGAAATGGCTGTGATGGGGACTTGAAATGAAATGGACTCATGGAGGGGCTAGAACTGGAAGTAGGTTCATTGGGGGCTTGGATTGGAAGTGGGCTGAGTGGAGGGGAGCTAGGATTTGACATGGGCTGATGGTGGGGCTAGTAAAGGACTAGAAATCGGCTGATGGGGGCCTGGGATTGGAAATGAGCTGATGGAGGGACTTGGAAAGGACTGGAAATAGATGGGGGAGCTAGGACTGGAAATGGGCTGATGGTGGGGCTAGGATAGGACTGGAAATGGGCTGATGGGGGGCTAGGACTGGAAATGGGCTGATGCGGGGACTAGAAGGGAGTGGATGCTGGGTGAGGCTGGAACTAGAAGGGAGCTGATGTTGGGGGAGTGAAATGGAGATGGGAAAAATATTTTTTGTGGGAGGGAAGAAAAATGTTCAATTGGCCGGGTATTGGGAGAGTAAGTGGGGAATGAGGATGGAGGGGTAAAATTTGAGTGGATGAAAAAGGAATGAGGAAAGAGCAAAAGGAGAAAGATTAGTATGTTAAAGCAGATGTAGAGAGAGAATGGAAAAAAACTAGAAGAGAGAAGAAAGGACAAATGGACAGCAGATGATGGAGAGTTAGGAGAAGAGACGAAGAAACCAGAAGAAAGTGGCTGGAGCAATTGCAACTGAAAAAAAATGCACAAAAGGTAGAAAAATATCTCTTTATTTTGAATTTATTAACTGGAATATGTCAGCTCTGGGAAATGTGAATCATTAACATCTGTGCTTTATTTAGTACAAGAGAAAATTAATTTATAGTTTTATTTCTACAGTGTTGTTGTACATTCCAAGTTTGGCTTTTGGGGTTCCCAGTTTAATTAGTGTCGTCCTGTTTCTAAATTGTGATTCCTTGTTTGGTGATGGTTTATGTTCTGCAGGGAGCAGGGCCGGATTTACCTTGAGTGAGGCCCTACGCCAACAAAAATTGTGGGCCCCCAGCAGGGGCGGCCCAAGGGGGGTGCGGGCCCTCATTTGCATAAGGGGCCTCATTTGCATAAATATTTGCATAATGTTACCATATACTAACTTTTAGTAAACATGCCTCTTAATGAGTGTATGGATAAAGAAAGACTAAAAGATTTCTACATTACTATAATCCAGTGCCAACTGCCAGACACATTAGGAACTACTACAAACACTGCCCATTTAGAACCCACAGTAAACCCGCCGTATCCTAACAGCACTACCAGGACTCACAAAGCACCATACTCTACCAATCAAAAGGCAACACTGCAAATATTAAACCAATACATTTCAGAGAACAACAATACATGACCTACTGGGGAAAGAGAGAACAAGTGGCAATGTCAAATAGGAATTATATAAACAGAACACCTCAGCTCAGTTACACATGCAGAACATAGACCATCACCAAACAAGTAATCACAATTTAGAAACAGGAAGACAATAATTAAACTGGGAATCCCAAAAGCCAAACTTGGAATGTACAACACTGTAGAAATAAAACTATACATTAATTTGCTCTTGTACTAAACAAAGTGCAGACGTTAATGATGCACATTTACCAGAGCTGACATATTCCAATTAATAAATTCAAAACAAAGAGATATTTTTCTACCTTTTGTGCATTTTTTTCAGCTGCAATTGCTCCAGCCACTTTCTTCTGGTTTCTTCGTGTCTTCTGCTAACTCTCCATCGTCTGCTGTCCATTTGTCCTTTCTTCTCTCTTCTAGATTTTTTTCCATTCTCTCTCTACATCTGCTTTAACATACTAATCTTTCTCCTTTTGCTCTTTCCTCATTCCTATTTCATCCACTCAAATTTTACCCTCCATCCTCAATCCCCACTTACTCTCCCAATACCCGGCCAATTGTAGATTTTTTATCCCTCCCACACAAAATATTTTTCCCTTCTCCATTTTACTCTTCCAGCCCCATCCCATTCTAATCCTCCCCCAACATCAGCTCCCTTCTAGTTCCAGCCTCACCCAGCATCCATTCCCTTCTAGTCCCTGCATCAGCCCATTTCCAGTCCTAGCCATCCATCAGCCCATTTCCAGTCCTAGCAACCCCCCAACCCAATACCAGTCCTAGCCCCCATCAACCCACTTACAGTCCTTAACCCCCCATCACCCCATTTTCAGTTTAAGCCCCCCCCTATAGCCCATTACCAGTCCTAACCCCCCATCAGCCCACTTCCAGTCCTAACCCCATCAACCCATTTCCAGTCAGCCCCCCATAGCCCATTGCCAGTCCTACCCCCCCCATCAGCCCACAGCCCATTGCCAGTCCTACCCCCCCCATCAGCCCACAGCCCATTACCAGTCCTAACCCCATCATCCCACCTCCAGTTTTAACCCCCCAGCCCATTTCCAGTCCTAGCCCCCCATAGCCCATTACCAGACAACCCCCATCAGCCCACAGCCCATTACCAGTCTTAACCCCCCCCAAAGCCCATTACCAGTTCTAACCCCCCCCCCAACAGCCCATTACCAGTCCTAACCCCATCAGCCCACCTCCAGTCTTAACCCCCCAGCCCATTTCCAGTCCTAGCCCCCCCATAGCCCATTACCAGACAGCCCCCATCAGCCCACAGCCCATTACCAGTCTTAACCCCCCCCCAAAGCCCATTGCCAGTTCTAAGCCCCCCCACCAGCCCACAGTCCATTACCAGTCCTAACCCCATCAGCCCACCTCTAGCCTTAACCCCCCCCCAGCCCATTTCCAGCCCCAGCCCCCCAATAGCCAATTACCAGTCCTACCCCCCCCATAGCCCATTACCAGCCCCAGCCCCCCCAATAGCCCATTACCTGTCCTACCCCCCCATAGCCCATTACCAGCCCTACCCCCCCAGCCCATTTCCAGCCCCAGCCCCCCCAATAGCCCATTACCAGTCCTACCCCCCCCATAGCCCATTACCAGTCCTACCCTCCCCCCCGGCCTAAAGTAAAATTTAATTTTTAAAAAAAACCTGGTGGCTGCCGCCGCGGGGCCCCCTCTGCTACCGCGGCAGCACCGACTGACCCGCGGGGGCCCCATCTACAAGCTGAAGCCGTCGGTTCGGTTGGTTCTTCCCTCCCTCCCTCCGTGCAGGCTGCAGGCTGTGAGAGATGCGAAGGGAGAGCGTCTCCTCGCGTCTCTGTTAAGCCCGCAGGGGCTGATGGGAAATTTCCCATCAGCCCCTGCGGGCTTAACAGAGACGCGAGGAGACACTCTCGCATCTCTCACAGCCTGCAGCCTGCACGGAGGGAGGGAGGGAGGGAACCGACGGCTTCAGCTTGTAGACGGGGCCCCTGCGGGTCAGTCGGTGCTGCCGCGGCAGCAGAGGGGGCCCCGCGGCGGCAGCCACCAGGTTTTTTTTTAAATTTTATTTTAAAAAAAATGAACTTGTTTTTTTTTTGTGGGCCCCTGCCGGCTGTGGGCCCTACGCCATGGCGTACATGGCGTATAGGTAAATCCGGCCCTGGCAGGGAGGAGTGGCCTAGTGGTTGGGGCGAGTTACCTCAGGCCAAAAGGTCAGCAGTTTAAATCCCACTAGAGGACAGCAACATTGGGCCTGAAGGACTGGGGTTTCTAGTTCCACAGGTGTTCCTTGTGGTCTTGGGCAAGCCACTTAACCCTCCATTGCCCATGTTTCCTGTAAGTATTAGTATGTGTCTCATGTTCCCTCATATTAAATGTGTCCCCCAATTGTGTTGTCACCACTTTGATTGAAGGATAAGGTGGTATACAAAACTGTTTAAATAAATAAATAAATGTATAACTGAGGTGTTCTGTTTATGTAATTCCTATTTGACATTGCCACTTGTTCTCTTTCCCCAGTAGGTCATGTATTGTTATTCTCTGAAATGTATTGGTTTAATATTTGCAATGTTGCCTTTTGATAGATAGGGTCTGGTGTTTTATGAGTCCTGGTAGTGCTGTTATGATACGGTGGGTTTGATACGGGTTCTAAATTTGCAGTGTTTGTAGTAGTTCCTAATGTGCCTGGCGGTTGGCCCTGGATTATAGTAATGTAGAACATTTTTAGTCTTTCTTAATCCATACACTCATTAAGTGCATGTTTACCAAAAGTTAGTGTATGGAAACATTATGCAAATATTTATGCAAATGAGGTGCCTTATGCAAATGAGGCCCCACACCGAGTCTCCGCACATGGCCCCGCACTCCCCTTGGGCCACCCCTGCAAGGGAGAGAGAGTCCCTTGGAGATAGAAACCCCTTTCAAGCAAGGCTGGGCAAAGCAGTCCTGCTGTGAGGTTGGCGATTTAAAAAGAGTTAATTATATCATTTTGGCAAGATTAGGAAGGACTGGAGTCAGATCCAAGGGCAGCACTTGTACAAAGGAAGAAGATAGGCTGCCTGGGAAGACTGGTTTTATCTCGCCGTTGTTTGGGGCGGGGCTAGGAGGCATATACATAGGCACTAAAGCCCAAGTGAGTGAGTGAATTTTATTCTGAACTTTGATGAGCTCTAATTTGTGGACCAGAGAAGGGCTTTGGGAACCAGCCTTGTGATGCCAAGAAGCTGGGGAAATGAAATGCTAGTTAGCTGAAGCTTAATAAAAGTGGTTTTGTGGCTCTTGGGGAAACTGCTAGGTACATATGACCTAGATTGGCCACTGTTGGAAACAGAATACTGGGCTTGATGGACCTTGGTCTGACCCAGTATGGCATATCTTATGTTCTTATGTTTTGCCCTTAACTGTTGTTTGCCTAGTGTTTTAAGGATTTCTTGCCACCACAGGCCACGCTATACCACACCCCACTTGTTTAATTCTGACTTTCTGAAGGTCAGGGCTGGTGCAATGATAGGAGGCACTCTGTGCTAACCCTCATTCTTGCTACCCCCTGCTCCCAACCCTACTCTCGCTCTTACTGCCATAACCACCACATGGGACCGACAGTGACAATAAAGCAACAAAGAAGTTGGTGTTGCATTCTGAAAGGCCAGGCCGTTCCACACCATGCAAACAGGAAATCTGTATCAGAGGGGGTGGGACCAGCTGAATTTTTAAAGTGCAGCGCCAGTATGCAGCAGTTCAGGCTCTGCTCAGTACTTCTTTGTTGTTTTATTGATATTGCTTCCGCTGCAGGTCCTGGAGGGGTGTGGCAGCATTGGCAAGAATAAGACTCTCCAAAGTTTAGTGCTCAAGGTGATCTCCTAGTTCGCCTAAAGGTAGCACCGGCCCTGTTGAAGTCCCTTCATTCTTTCCGGATTATGTGTAACTTTTATCATGAAGAGCTTTCCAGACTGCAATGCGGTTCACATTTGATTTGGAAGTGTATTTAAACCTTAGCAGAGACCTATTACAATGATCTTAAAATTATATATATTCTGTTCTAATTTGAGACTAGGCCTGAGGGTGACTGCCAACCATAGCTATAAAGATGACAGCAAACATTTTCTTGATAAGAGACTGAAGTGCAAGGTTGATTTGCTTTCACTTTCTAATTGGAAGCTCGGTCTAGTTAACCTGCCTTGAGATAACCCCTACTGCAGAGGAAGGCTGAGGTTCTGCTTCTAGATAGTAGCATAATGTGTGGCTTTCCTTTGTCTATAGAAGGCTCTGCAGCAGCATGGTGAAACTTTGTGGTAGCATAATTGCTCTAGCCTAGATCTAAGTTATCTGGAAAACTAGCTCTAGGGTGTAATTGTTAGTGCAGTGCAGGATGTTGATCTATGCAGATCCATGACTGGCTTTTTGCTATCTCTGCCAGCTAGGCAACAGGAGGAAATGATGGAGCAGTATTAGTTTTTCAAGGTACTGAGGCTATTAGAGACTGACTGACATAAAAATGTAGGCCTTGCAAAATTGCAGGTCTTGAAGATGTGAGGAAGTCTTGCAAGTCAAAGGAAGCTGCAATGAATTAATATTAAGACACTCTTCCTGTTTTTAATGTTGTCAATAAAGGCAGCATGATACAGTCGGCTCTTTCAGTATTGCACAGTCTACAAATATGTTTGAGAAGGAGATGGATTTTGTTGTTGGAAATCATTTTGCTCAGTTTACTATACCACAAGAAAATATGGTGTTATTGTTAATACCTGCTGAACCTTCTAATAACACGTGAACTGCATAATCCTTCTATAACATCCCAGCTGAGTTTCAGTTGTATTCTCTTTGAGCTTTAGCTCCCCTTGAATAAGCTTGTTTAACTCTTTGTGAGATGGAAAATCAGGTGATGTCTGTATTGGATATTTAGCGCATATAAAATATGCTCTGTTTTGTCTATTTATGAAGGTCATGAAAGCCATCTCCTATGCACTCTAAACATAAGAACATAAGATATGCCATACTGGGTCAGACCAAGGTCCATGAAGCCCAGTATTCTGTTTCCAACAGTGGCCAATCTAGGTCATATGTACCTAGCAGTTTCCCCAAGAGACACAAGTTCCACAATGCTTGTACTGGGTCAAGCATTGATATCTTCGGTCACTTCTTAATAACGGTTTATGGACCTTTCCTCCAGGAACTTGTCCAAACCTTTTTTAAACCCAGCTACACTAATAGCCTTTACTATATCCTCCGGTAACAAATTCCAGAGTTTGATTACACATTGAGTGAAAAAATATTTTCTTTTATTAGTCTTAAATAGTTTACCCTGTAGCTTCATTGCATGTCCCCTAGTCTTTCTATATTCTGATAACGTAAACAATTGATCTACGTTTACCCGTTCCACTCCGTTCATTAATTTATAGACTTCTATCATATCTCCCCTCAGCCGTCTCTTTTCCAGGTTAAACAGCCCTAACCTTTTTAGCCTTTCTTCATAGGAGTATCCTTCCATCCCCTTTACCATTTTGGTGGCTCTTCTCTGAACCTTTTCTAAAATCGCTATATCCTTTTTAAGATACGGCGACCAGAATTGCACACAATATTCAAGGTGCGGTCTCACCATGGAACGATATAGAGGCATTATAATATCTTTTGTTTTATTTTCCATTCCTTTCTTTATCATACCTAGCATTCTATTTGCTCTCTTGGCCGCCGCTGCACACTGGGCCGAGGGTTTTAACATGGTATCCACAATGACGCCTAAATCTTTTTCCTGGGTGGTGGTACCTAATATGGAACCTTGCATCGTGTAACCATAGTTTGGGTTGTTCTTCCCTAGGTGCATAACCTTGCACTTGTCCACATTAAATTTTATCTGCCATTTTGATGCCCAGTTTTCCAATTTATCAAGATCCTCTTGCAATTTTTCACAATCCTCTTGGGTTTTAACACCTTTAAATAGTTTTGTGTCATCTGCAAATTTGATCACCTCACTCGTTATTCCACTTTCCAGGTCATTTATGAATATGTCAAAAAGCAGCGGACCCAGCACAGATCCCTGGGGTACACCACTATTCACCTTTCTCCATTGGGAAAATTGGCCATTTAGCTCTACCCTCTGCTTTCTATCTTTTAACCAGTTCCTGATCCACAATAGTACACTGCCTCCTATCCCATGACTCTTTAGTTTTGCCAAAAGTCTCTGATGAGGGACCTTGTCAAAGGCTTTCTGAAAGTCCAGATACACAATATCAACCGACTCACCTTTGTCCACCTGTTTATTCACTCCTTCAAAAAAACATAACAGATTAGTAAGACAAGATCTTCCTTGTCTAAAGCCATGTTGGCTGTCTCCCATTAGCTTGTGACTATCTACATGCTGAGTAATTTTATTCTTTATGATAGTTTCTACCATTTTTCCTGGTACTGACATCAGGCTCACCGGTCTGTAGTTTCCCGGATCACCCCTGGAACCCTTTTTAAAAATTGGTGTTACATTGGCGATCCTCCAATCTTCAGGTATTAGAGATGATTTTAATGATAGTTCACAGATTACTGATAGCAGGTCTGCAATCTCATATTTCAGTTCTTTCAACACCCTTGGATGTATACCATCTGGCCCAGGTGATTTGCTACTCTTCAGTTTATCTAATAGTTGTAAGACATCTTCCCGATGTATCGATATTTCCTTCAATTCTTCCGCACCTTTAAATACCACTTCAGTCATGGGTAACATCCCTACATCTTCCTCAGTAAAGACCGAAGCAAAGAATTCATTCAGTCTCTCCGCTATCGCCTTGTCGCCTCTTAGTGCTCCTTTAACCCCTTATCATCTAATGGACCAACTGACTCTCTCACAGGTTTTTTGCTACGAATGTACTTGAAAAGGTCTTTATTTCGCGTTTTTGCTTCCGCAGCAAGCTTCTTCTCAAATTCTCTCTTTGCCTGCCTTATCAATGCCTTGCATTTGACTTGCCAGTGCTTGTGCTGTTTCCAGGTTTCGTCGTTTGCCTCTTTTTTCCATTTCCTGAAAGATGCTTTTTTGGCAACAACAGCCTCTCTGACCTCACCTTTAAACCATGCTGGCAGTTTTTTGGACTTCCTTCCACTTTTCGTAAAGTGTGGAATACAGCTGGTCTGGGCTTCCAAGATAGTATTTTTCAACAACACCCAAGCTTGATGTACGTCTTTAACTTTTGCAACTGCTCCTTTTAGGTTTTTCTTAACTGTTTTCCTCATTTTATCATAGTCTCCCTTTCGAAAGTTAAAAGGTAGTACTGTGGATTTCCTTACTATCCCTCCTCCACTAATTAAATCAAAGGCGATCATGCTATGATCACTATTGCCAAGTGGCCCCAACACCCTTATCTCTTGCACTAGATCTGGTGTTCCACTAAGGACTAGGTCTAATATGGCTTCCCCTCTGGTTGGTTTATGAACCAGCTGCTCCAAGAAGCAGTCATTTATTTCATCTAGGAACTTTATCTCCCTAGCATGTCCTGACGTGACACTGACCCAGTTGATACCGGGGTAATTGAAATCACCCATTATTATTACTGCGCTGTAACTTTTGTTAGCTTCCTTGATTTCTTTGAGCATTTTATCATCCATTTGGTCATTCTGGCCAGGTGCTCGATAGTACACCCCCACTGCCATTGCCTTCCCCTTTTTATATGGAATTTCAATCCATATAAATTCTACAGCAGATTTTGTTTCCTACAAAACTTTAATCCTTTCTGAGTCAATGCCCTCTCTAACATAGAGCGCAACCCCTCCACCAATTTGATCAGCTCTATCATTACGATATAGTTTGTACCCAGGTATCACAGTGTCCCACTGGTTGTCCTCCTTCCACCATGTCTCTGATATTCCAATCATATCTAACCTTTCATTTAGTGCTATATATTCTAACTCTCCCATCTTATTCTTTAGACTTCTAGCATTTGCATACAAGCATTTTAGAGAATGTATTTTATTCATGTTAATTTGGCTATTGTTAGACATGGGTAAATTGGGATCTTTAAGCTCTGTCTGCTCCATACTTGAGGGCATTTGGGCTACTTTACTCTTTTGTGGAACCTCTCTGCTTTTGGTAGTATCCTTCAAGGATACATTCTTCCGAATCATCCGCTCTTGGGCGACTGTCGGCTTTCCCCTAATATCTAGTTTAAAAGCTGCTCTATCTCCTTTTTAAAGGTTAATGCCAGCAGCCTGGTTCCATCCCGGTTAAGGTGAAGCTCATCCCTTCGGAAGAGCCCCTCCTTTCCCCAGAATGTTCCCCAGTTCCTAACAAATCCCAAACCCTCATCTCTGCACCATTGTCTCATCCACGCATTGAGACTCCGGAGCTCTGCCTGCCTTTTGGGTCCTGCGCGTGGAACAGGAAGCATTTCGGAGAACGCTACCATGGAAGTTCTGGATTTCAACTTCCTACCTAAAAGTCTAAATTTTGCCTCCAGAACCTCCCTACCACATTTTCCTATGTCATTGGTACCGACATGTACCAAGACAGCAGACTCCTCCCCAGCACTATTTAAGACCTTATCTAGGTGGCGTGTGAGGTCTGCTACCTTCGCACCAGGCAGGCATGTTACCAGGCAATCCTCACGTCCACCAGCCACCCAGCTATCTACATGCCTAATGATCGAATCACCAACTATAACGGCTGTCCTAATCCTTCCCTCATGGGCACATGGCCCTGGAGAAACTTCCTCGGTGCGAGAGGGTTTTACATCACCTGGAGGACAGGTCCTAGTTACAGGATCACTTCCTGCCACACCAGGGTGATGCTCTCCTGTCACGTGACCTCTCTCCTCCATGGCAACAGGGGTGCTGCCAGACTGGAGGTGGGACTTCAGGACTATATCCCTGTAGGTCTCGTCTATGTACCTCTCTGTCTGTCTTATGTTTTCCAAGTCTGCTACTTTAGCCTCTAGAGAAAGGACTTGTTCCCTGAGAGCAAAGAGCTCCTTGCACCTAGTGCACACGTAAGACCTCTCACCAACTGGGAGAAAATCATACATGTGACACTCAACATGCAATACGAGCCTGTGAGGGAATGATGTATATTCTGTTACCATGATGGGCAAAATGTTACTAAAGTGCTATAAGTAGTGTAGGATTACTGTATGGTTAGCTTGCTTTTCTACTGCAGCAGGGGAAGAGTGGCCGCATTAAATGCAGGAGGCTTGGTCACAGTAGGAAAGCATTAGCATGCTAGGTGCACCAGGCATGCAATAGTAGCAACTGTACATCAGGTGTGCATGCAGGTTGTGAAGGCATACACTATGGTGGTCATTCTGAGCAATGAATAACAGGGTTAGACATCCAATCCGTGCTTAGCCCCGGAATGCAATTCTGGTCTTAGCGCTCCCCGCACATACAGAACGATTGTGTAGGGAGCACTGGACATGGGCTGAAGGGGGCAGAGTGGAGGCAGAGCAGGGGCAGGGCAATGTGCCAGGATGTACAGAGGTCATTCAGGTTGGGCTCCTGTACATCCCCCAGTGCAGAGAAAGACGCCCAACTTATTCCTCACCAATGGGGGAATAAATGCCAGGCACAGCCACAATCATGTCCTACAGCCCCCTAAACCCATTGTGCTGCTGTGGAAGGGCACCCGCTGCCTGATCCAGGCCATGGGGGCCCCCACTGAGGGTTGGGCAGCGGTGTGCTGGTGCAATCATGGTATGGGCATTCTGCAACCCCAGCTGGATGTGCCGGCACACCAGCTGGAATGTTGTGCAGCCTATACGGGCAGCCTCCCAGCCATTTCCCTCATCAAGATTGGGTGCATGCAGGACTCTCTAAGTGCCCAATTCTTCAATTGTTCCTGCAGTTGCCAAAGCGGGTACAACTTGGGCCCATTCATGTTTTAGACATCCTGATGACCAGGCTGTGCACCTATATATGTAATCCAGGGAATAGCTGCTAGACAAGGCAATGCCACAGAAACAGTGGAGGAGGATATATATGTACAGCAACACTGTTTCCCCTGAAGCAAGGCTGTGAGTGGTCCAGGGCTCAGAAACACTGACATGCCACCCTGTCAAAATGTATGGCAGCAACCCACCTTACCTCAATAGAGAGAATTGGCACTAATACATGGCCATCAACCACATCAACTGATCATACTGCCAACAAAGACTTGAGAAGGCTGACTGGAGGAGGTGTGCATCTGGCGCACAGCTCAGATGTATGGGCCAAAGTATAAGAGGGTGGGGTATGCAAACACATGGATAGAAGCAGTGCTGCACCAGTGTCTGTGGGGGTCAGAGCAAGAATGCTGCATCTGCATAAGCAGGTTTATTTGTTCATTAATACACTTCAAAGGTTGAAACATCTGTATCATATGTCCCCTATCCCTTCTCTCCCCTAGGGTATACATACTCAGGTCTTCAAATCTCTTCTCATATATCTTGTGGTATAGTCTACATATCATTTTGGTCACTTTCCTCTGAACCCCTTCAAGTCTTTATATCATTAGCGGGATTCATCCTCCAAAACTGAACAAAGCCCTCACCAATGATTTGTATAGAAAAATCATAACTTCCTTTCTGCTGATTATGTCCCTCTCTATGCAGCCTAGCATCCTTCTGGCTTTGATCACCACCTTGTCACATTGTTTTGCTATCTTGGGATCCTCAGACACCGTCTCCTCAAAGCCTCTGTTCTGGTCTGTGCACATCAGTCTCTTGTCTCCTATCACATAAAGGTAATTTGGATTTCTGCAAACTAAATGCAGAATTCTGTTGTTCTTCACATTAAAACTTACTGGCTGAGTTCTAGTCTATGCATCTAATTTTTGTAGATCACTTCTCATGTTGTCTACTTCTTCCGGGGGTGTTTACGCTGTTGCAAATCTTCATGCCATCCACAAAGAGGCAAACCTTTCCTTCTAATCCTTTGTCAATGTCTCCGATAAAAATATTAAACAGAATTGATCCCACTCTACTGCAATGAGAGCTATGAAGAGGTAGATCTCTTTCCTCTGTTCAGAAAATCCACACCAGGGATCCAGATAAGGAGGGAATTGGAAATCTGCATTAGTACATCCCTTACACAGAGTTGCCAAGTTATCTAGGTCCAGGAATGAGGTTTTTTGCCCATTCTGGTTTTAAATCTGCATTACAGTGTGGTATGGGATTTGTGGTCCCTGATTTTACTCATTGGAATCAGTGCTGCAGGTCTCATGATACAACAGGATGAGATTATCAGAAATCCTGGACTGGCTAACAAATCTCACTTATGGAACTGGGTAACTTGGCAACTCTGCTTGCAAAGTAAGAGATGAACTGGTTGGAAGGAATATGCCTGGAGAAGGTAGGGAAGTAAAAGTGTGAGAAGTTGGCCCATATATGCTAATGAAAGGAAATATAGAAGTTGCCTTTGGAAGGATAAAGGGAAGAATGTCTCTGGAGGGTGATAAGATAAAAACAGAAATACTAAAATACTTCAGTGCTACCAAGAAGCCATTGGAAAAGGACTTCCCATGAGTAACATATGGTAGTTGAGTTTAGGCCACACCTTTCACAGAAGAAGGTTTGCATAGGGCTAGCTGAAAGAAGACAAAGCTTTGGGACTGGATGAGACACATTCTGGGACATTAAGGTAGGTCAGAGTTTTAGATATATTTGTTTAATCCAACTTTAGAAACTGGTGTGGTTCCAGGTTGCTAGAAAAAGGAATATATTGTGCCTCTTCATACATGTAAACTACAGGTCATTTCATCTGACTTTGATCTGGAAGAGTTTACGAAAAGATAGGCTGCGAGCGTGAAAACCTCCATCCACTGGCTTGCAGCATAATTTTACCAGAGGGAGACTGCAATACATTTTGATTTTATCTTTGATTGCATATCCAGGAATTAGATTGGAGGCATGCACTAGATGTGAAACCACAGGTTCCATCTGCACTGCAAAATCAGTACAGAAAAGACTGTTGTTTTGCAATGAAGACGTGTTACAGTGCAGATGCCTGGAGAAATGTGTGTCCTATGTATTGGCGGGTAGGACACACATTTCTTTGAAGGAGTGAAAAGTATCAGCGGAGTGAATGGGCATTTCCCTCTCCATTGTACTGTTACTACATTGTTGAACCGAGCATCTTTACGAATCCTGTTCCTGCCCTGGAGCAGGTATAATTATGGAGGTCCTTGAAGGTGATAGCAGACGTGCAGCATTGGTCAGAAATCATGTATAGCATGTATATCTTTAAGAACCAACCTCTGCCATGCCCCCAGGCATGCCCATGACTGATTTGAGCATGATCACACCAACACATACATCTTTGAGCTTTCTAAAATGGCTCTCGGGACATCTTGTAGTTTGTACATCTGAATGTCCATTTTCAGATGTCCAGATAATGAAAAGAGCTTCTAAAATGACCCTCATAGTCCACAGATCTCAGAAAATTACACATTTATGTGGCAGCAATTAATAGTGAAAGTCGCAAAAAGATTTTTGTTTTTAATAACATTTGAGGCAGAAATAAAAAGTGGGGTTTAAGGAGATTTAGGGGCGTGTTTACTAAACTATGCTAACCATTAGCACAGGGTTTGCTGCGTGCTAAGCATGCCATGCTAACTGTTAGCATGGGGCCCTATGGTAACAATCCTTTGCTAATCAGTTAGCATGTGATTGGGCAGGGACATGGCAGGTTAGGGACATAACATGAGAAGTGATGCCGTAGCATGGTTAATATGTGTGTATGTGAACCACGAATGTTGACATCGACATTCATCAGCATGGGTGCACTTAACATCACCTCAAAAGGTGGCAGTAGGTGCACCTGCATGCTGGTTAACACTTTATGGCATGTTGCCAATCCACTAATGGCAGGGGGATGGGCACACATGCCACCCAAAATTAGCATAGGCCTCCATGCAATGTTTGCTGCTTAAATGCATGCTAATGGTACACCCCTTAGTAAACATGCCCCTTACTCCCTTAATCCCTTGTAGAAATCCCCGGCTGAAATGAGCACATCTTTAAATTCTCTACATGCCTCTGGGCTGATGCACAACCCAGTGGGGAAATATATTTACATATGCCTCCATTGGAGTAGAAGAGTAGCCTAGTGGTTAGAGTAACTGCTACTACCCAGAAAATCAAGGGTGCTCAATTCCCACTGGCACTCCCTGTGACCATGGGCATGTCACCTTACCCTCCATTGCCTTGGAAGAAAAAGCCTGGCAATCTACTTCCAGTGATACATTGTCAAGTAAATCTAGAGGCAGCTGGGTTGCCAGGAGTCAGCAATGAATTGACAGCAATAAACAAAAAAAAAGGTCTGTATTGCCATTGTAAAATAAAAAATATGCATATAAAATTTTGGCCCACCCAAATCATGCACAACATGCCTCCCTGATATCTCTCTGTCCCAGCCATTTCCATGTGTAAATAGTATTCGTTTTTTTTTTAAATTGCCATTTGCACACATAGCCAATCAACTCATGTAAATGCTACCATTTACACGCAGAAATGTTTTAAAATAATCTCTTACTTTTCTCTTTGCCATTTATCCTATAGATATGTGCTACACATCCATCAAAAATCCATTTGTTAAAACGACTAAAAGGTTTGGTTCCTGGGGGTGATTTTATTCCAATTTTACAGAGTTTAGTTTTATTGAAACTTGATTTTTGTAATTCATTGTTGCTAGAACTTCCTCAGATCACTATGGAAACCATACAATTTGTTCAAAATACTGCAGCAAGACTTGTGACTGACTTATCTTGTTATAGTCATGTCTCTCTGCAACTAGCAGTTTTGCACTGGCTTTCTGATTTTTTAGAAATGAATATACAATTTTATTAATTCATAAAGCATTGAAAATGAAGCAGCATATTATTTGAACTCCATATTGAAAATATCTAAGTGATCTAAACATTTCAGATTAGAAGGTGGCTATTTGCTCACAATTCCGGCATTAAGGAAAACTCACTTTGCTGAAATTGCTAATTGAACATTTTCTATTTGGAGACCTCAAAAATAGAATAAGCTTCCAATGGAATTGAGTAACTAAGAAGATTAACTTGTTTCAGAAAAGATAAAAATGTTGTTTTTTCTGCAGGCCTTTTATTAGCAATTCACTTTTAATTAAAATAGTTGATGGTATGTTTCAGATATAGTGTAATGTTTAAAGGAAATCAGGTATATTATAGAATCATTGAGGGTGATGTATATGTTAATTGTTTGAGGACTGAGTTGTTTTAAGGAACATTGTAGATACGATACGGAGATCAGAATTAAGACGTTGAGATTGGCACGTACTCCATTTGGATGGTATTTTAGGAACAGCTGGGCTAAATGTGGAGTCATTTCTAAAATGCACATCAATGCAACAGCAGGAGGAGTCATTTCACAAATATATATGTGGAAATAATTGACAGAGGAAACCCGAAAACGTATTTACGAGATCTGGTATACGACCATTCAGATCAATAACCATGAAAGCGGTTGACAATAAGCCATTCATCAGACTGGACAAATATTATACAAACAAATACAATAGGTTGGGGGTAGGATAGCACAACAATCAAATACCTAATCAGACATAAATTCAGGGGTACAGCAAGGATAAACAAAATTGAAATACGTCTAGAAACATAGAAACATAGAAATATGATGACAGAAAAAGACCACATGGCCTATCTAGTCTGTCCTTCCATATCAACAACTACAACAGTCCCCTTTTTTCCTTTAGAGATCCTCTGTGTTTGTCCCATGCTTTTTTGAATTCAGTTACTGTCCTCATCTCTACCACCTCCACTGGGAGACTATTCCACAGATCCACCACTCTTTCCGTAAAAAAATATTTCCGCAAATCACTTCTGAATCTATCCCACTTCACCCTCATCCCATGTCCCCTCGTAGTAGAACTTGCTTTCAATTGAAAGAGGCTCTCCCCATGAACATTTATGCCACTGAGGTATTTAAACATCTCAATCATATCACCTCTATCCCACCTTTCCTCTAAGGTGTACATATTAAGATCCTTAAGTCTGTCCTCATATGCTTTATAATGAAGACCACTAACCATTTTAGTAGCCACCCTCTGCACCGACTCCATCCTGTTCACATCCTTTTGAAGGTGCAGTCTGCAGAATTGCACACTATACTCCAAGTGAGGTCGCACCAAAGACTTATACAGAGGCACTATCACCTCCTTTTTTCTGCTAGCCATTCCTCTCCGTATACACCCAAGCATCCTTCTAGCTTTTGCCGTCGCCTTTTCTACCTGTTTAGCTACTTTAAGATCATCGGACAAAACCACATCCAGGGCCCGCTCTTTAGTGGACAAAAGTACTTCATCCCCTATACTATATTGCTCCCTTGGATTGCTGCAGCCCAAATGCATGATCTTACATTTTTTAATATTAAATCCCAGCTGCCAGATTCTAGACCATTCTTCAAGCTTAGCTAGATCCCCCTCATGTTATCTCCACCTTCCTGGGTGTCTACTCTATTGCAGATTTTGGTATCATCCACAAAAAGGCAAACCTTACCCGACAGCCCTTCCGCTATATCACTAACAAAGATGTTAAAAAGAATCGGACCAAGGAGAGATCCCTGGGGCACACCACTGGTAAAATCCTTCTCCTCAGAGTGAGCTCCATTTACCTGTACTCTTTGTCGCCTTCCACCCAACCAATTTCTAACCCAAGCAGTAACTTTAGGGTCCATCCCTAAGGTGCTCAGTTTGTTTATAAGTCACCTGTGAGGAACAGTGTCAAAGGCTTTACTAAAATCTAAATACACCACATCTAGGGCTCTCCCTCGCTCCAACTCCCTGGTCACCCAGTCAAAGAAATCAATCAGATTTGTCTGACAAGACCTGCCTCTGGTGAATCCATGCTGCCTCGGATCCTGTAATCCGCACTACTGAAGACGCATTGACCTTTCTTGGACAGATGGATGCCATCTCTGCTCTGCAACCCTTGGAACAGCATCCCATGGTCTAGCTCAGACCAGCCATATATCTCGCCATCTAAATTGAATTAAATGCTTTATATAAAAGTCAGTGTCTTATACCCAATTTAAATTGTTCTGATGACTTTTCTAAACATAACACATGTAAGTGTTAGCATGTCACAATATACATATGTAAATGTCAGCACTTACATGTGTATCCGCTTAATTACAGAGGACTCTATCATGAGCCCATTTCAATTCAGAGGGGGAAATAAACAATGGGAGGATTAAGGGAGATATTCCCTTTAGTCCCTCCTGTTAAAGGAAGGACCAAAAGTAGCACTTTTTAAATCCCTATTTGTGTCATAGAGTAGGGGTAAAACCGGACATGGACAATTTTGGTCTTAACCATCCATTCCCCATATGAAATGAATATCAGAGAGAACATGGGAGTTGGGTTTCAACTCTCCTCCAGAATTCCAAGCCTTGGACTCAGACTTAAAAAAACAGCAAGGATTTATTCTGTCCCAACACTGTCAGAGTTCAGAAGGAAAATATTCTTCATTTTTAACAACCCTGTAACTTAAAGGTTCCCTTGGGATCAGGTTGAGCCTTACAACCGTCAGAAATCAAATTGAACTAAGAGCATAAGAACATAAGATATGCCAGATGGAGTCAAACCAAGGGTCCATCAAGCCCAATATCCTATTTCAAACAGTAGCCAATCCAGGTCACAAGTACCTGTCAGGTTCCCAAAAAGCATACGGATTCCATGCTGCTTGTCCCATGGATAAGCAGTTTCATTTTATAAAATGAAACTGCAGAGAGATCATTCGAACCTCCGGAACTGAAGTGTGCCCATAGCTTTCTGTTTTGTTACAAAGCCAGAAACTTATCAGCCCCCCCCCTCATATAACCCCCCCCCCCTCTCCAACACTTACCCTCCATATACAGATATATCTGCTGGAGCCTAGATGGTGTGAAAAAACACTGATACACCACTTCATAATCATTCTCTAAAACTGTAATACAGGCCAAGGCTTCAGTCAAATTTGTGAAAATCCCCTTCCATTGAGCAAAGACAACTGAATATTCAAATCTTTCTGTCAAGCTTCTATAAAAGCATGGGGCCTATTTCTTTCACACAACAACCTGTAAATACCAGAAATCAAAAGGCCTTTGAACATTCAAGCACAATATTTCAAATCTCAACATTGGTTTGCTCAATGCATCTCTAACTTCCCGAGTCTTCAAAAATGCAGCACCTGTAAATAAGCAAATCTATTGTGTACCCAACCCCAAAGCCTTCCTGTAGTGCACTAAACAAAACAAAACCTTTCCCCTCCCCTGTATAGCCTCCCTTTTCTCCTCCATCTGCAACACCCCACACCTTCTCTCTAGTAAGCTGGAGGGAACCTCCATGCATCATACCCTAATCCTATAGCAGGGCATAGCACCCACCTAGTGTTTCCCTCACTGCAGGGTGATGCACTGTCTTATAGCCACCATCCTCTGCTGTAATTCAAGATAAAAATCAAACCCCCATGAACTCCCCCTATCCCCTCCTGCTCTAACTTTTCCCACAATTTCTGCCTCACATTTCTATACCACTCAATCACCGCGTTCAACTGAAATGCTAAGCAATACTAAAGTATATTCAGAACAGCCTACCCTTCTCTCCTGCTTTATACAAGATATCCCTGGACCCCACTGGGAGGTTGCCTCTTCTAAATAAATCTTCCACTGAACACCCCTCAACACTCACTTAGGCAGTATCACCGGACGCATAGGAAAAAATAGCTTAACTTGGGGAGGAAATTCATCTGTAACACTTGAATACTCCCAATCTATGAAACAAACAATCCATCCCTAATCTCCAACTCCCTAGCAATCCTCCAACAAGGGAGGAAATTTGGTCTGAATATATCAGTCGGGGATCTCTAGTGATCTAGATCCCCAAATATCTTGAGCACTGAGCTACCCACTTAAAGGGGCACTCACCTCCATCATGGGGAGTGACATATGAGTTATTCAAGGCTTCAGCCTTTGAAAATTTAACCCGGAAACCCGAAACTTCCCTATATTCTCAAATTATTGAAGAATGCTCTCTTGAAAGAGAAGCAGTATAAATTTTCACTGAGGGCGGATATTTCATTTAAAAGGATGCTACATGCCCAGATTGCAGTGAATGACTGCTGTTTGAAGTATGTAGTGGGAGAGTTAACATTGGGTCATCTATTTTTGAGTCTGCCCAGCTATTTAGCAGTTTTGGAAGTGGATAGTGGTTTATGTAATGTTAGTGCTGGGAGAGGCTATTTGGGTGAACACCCTTTGTTGCTTTTTGATAATTTTTCTACTTTCTCAGCTTTGAGGAGAGTGATAATTCATCCATAAAGCATGCTTGATAGCACACAAATGTGTTCTCATACCTGGAGGAACTCAGACCTGCCTACATAAACCCAGTGGAGACTCTCTTTACATTTTTTAATGGTGATGGATAAGATTAAAGCACGACTACATATACCCTGTAGCACTAGATAAATAAGTAGTGGAGGGGGGGGGGTATGCAGGTTTAATGTGTTGTATTACAGAAAAACTACATATTCATGCTGTTTGATCTGATTCTGACTTACTCTACAGCAACCCTTGTTTTTTTGTTGCTCTTTTTCCTTCTTCTTTGATGGTTGCTTTATTTTCTGCTGGTTTGTATAAATAAAGGGGACAAAGTAGGGTTGCTAACTGGCTGGTTTTCTGCTGACCTAGCCAGTTTTTACATAGCCAGGCCGGCTGCCGGCAGAGATCTAAGACCAGCAGTTGAAAAGCTGTTCTTTTTCTCTGGCCATGGGACCGGGAGCAGACAGAGCAGAAAACCAGCTTTTCATCTCTCTCCTGGAGTCCTTGCTCCGCCCCCTTCCCCCTCTGGCACAGCCTCACTCTCTCCACTGCACCTGCTATGGCTCCTGCTTCTTACAGAGACATGGGTGCAGTAGCACTAATAATTTAAAATAAAAATTAAATCGGTGCGGAGCCTTCCAGCCCTATGGAACCCCTGCTGCTGTGTCCCACCCTCTAAAAGAATTTACACTAGAGGGGGGCGGGACATAGCAGGAGGGGTTCCATAGGGCCGGAAGGCTATGCACCAGTTTCGTTTTTATTTTAAATTATTAGTGCTATCGCAGATGCGTCTCTGTAAAACACAGGAGCTGCGGCTGCCAGGGGAAGGAGGTAGCAGGAAGAGACTGACACGGGGGGAGGCTGGAAGGGAGCTTACACGGGGGGAAGCTGGAGACTGGAAGGGAGCTGAAAGAGGGGGAGGAAAGGTGGGGGCTGGAAGGGAGCTGATATGGGGGAAGGCGGGGGCTGGAAGGGAGCTGACACCTGGGGGTAGGACTGGATCGAGCTGACACTTGGGGATGGGACTGGTAGGTGGCTGGGTAATGGGGGCTGGAAGGGAGAGGGCACATGGGGATTGCACTGGAAGGGGGATGGAAAGAAGGTAGGGTGACTGGAAGGAAGCTGACACGGGGGGGGGGGGGAAGAGGCACTGGGACTGGAAGTGAACTGATACCTGGGATATATTTGGACTACAAGGGGCTAGACAGTGGGGAATGAGGAAGACTGGAAGGGAATGGACACCACTGGCAGTCCTGGAAAAGCAAGGGGGTTGACATTGGAAGGTAATGGGAGGAGAGGACTGGAAAGGGGGCTGATACTGGGGACAGTTTCTGGGACTGGAAATAGGTTGATGGAAGGAAGTGAAGAAAACAAAAGAAGAGACAAGAAATGGCAGGCGGACTATAGACCATAGAAAGAGAGCTAAGAGAAGACAGAAAAGCAGAAGCCTTAGATTGGAACCAGCACAATCAAGAATAAAATGGTCAGACAACAAAGGTAGAAAAATAATTTTATTTTCAATTTAGTGATTGGACCTTATGCTATCTTTATATTTTAGGCAGTATGGGAACTGCATCTCTTATTTTTCTGGTGTTGCTCTGCATGCAGAGTCTGGCTTCTTGGGGTTATTTAATTTTTGTCTACATATTTTTATTTTTACTTTAGTTTGTGGTCTCTTATTCTGTACTTAGTGAGAGTCTATGTTCTGAGTGTGACTGAGGCCAGGTATTCTGTTAAAATGGAGTTTGTACGTAGGGATCTATACTGTATTGTAGTAATTTATTCAGCTTTTCAAATAGAATATGGATGTTCTAGGGCCCGTTGTAGTTTTTATAGTGCTGTTTTTTTATCTGGGTAAGCCCCTTGTATGAGTTTTGGAAGTTTATGCTGGTATAGTATGGTAAATTTGGCCTTGTAGATCTTCGGTGACTTTTGTAGGGTTTTATATTAGTTTATCTACTGTATATGCCTGGTACTGGAGAATGTTTATGTTGTTAGTGAGATGACCAGAATCAGATTTTTTTTCTGGACTATCACAGCCTGCTAAGTAGTTATTTTTATTCGGGCTATGCATTTGCCCTTTCACTGCAATTTTCTTATAATATTGGATTTGAAGGAGAAATACTAGCATCACTTGAAAAGAGTTCACAAAGGAGTTTTGGGAAAAAGGAGGGTGGGGTATAGCCAACATTAATAATAATGAGGGAGGAGTGCCGATTTATAGGTTTCAGGGAAGCTCCAGAAACCCTAGCAAGGCCCTGGCAGGGCCAGCCATACGTATGCAGCATTACAACTTTGGGCTACGATCGGGGCTGTCAGGTGCCATGGTGGGCCCGAGTTGGCCCTGGACAGCGGCAGCAGAATTGCAAAAGGAAAGAGAAGCCACGGGGCTGGGCTCAGGCAGCATATGGGGTCATGCAGGTGTCAGGGAGAACCGTGATCACCGTGGCTGCTCCTGTTTAAGGCACATGGTGCTTGTGGCTATTCCCGGACACTGCTGCCGCAATCCTCATGGCAGTTCAGCATGCTAGAATAGCCACAAGTGCCACAGAAGGGAACTGATGCTGGGAGGGGCTGGTGCTAGAGGAGTAGCTTAGTGGTTAGAGTACTGACTTGGTAACTGACAAAGGTTCAATTCCCACTAGCACTCCTTGTAGCCTTAGGCAAGTCACTTAACTCTCCATTGCCTTAGAAGAAAAGCCTGGCAGTCACACTGCACAAAAACTCAAGAGCTGATGGGTTGCCAGGAGTGGGCATTGACTCAAAGGCACACATTGCATTGCCTAAAGCCCACTAGCAAGCTCTGCCTTTTTCAGTCTCAGACAGATCTGAGGCCCTCTCTGGCTTGTGGGTCCAGGGTAATTGCCAGATTGCATCCCTCCTAATGCCAATCCTGACGTCTGCTGTCTTTTTTATTTTGTACAGTACGGGGGAAATGCATTTCTGTTTCTCTTGTGTTTCGCTACATGCAGCGTCTGCCTTTCTGGGGTTTTAGTTTAATTTTTGCCTATATATTTCTCTTTTCATTTGTGCTCATTTATTGACGAAGGCCTGTCTGAATTGTGCTTGTGTGTGTTTGTATGTACAACCAATGCTGGGTATTCTGTTAGTATGGAATTTCTGTTTAAGAAGGTGTAGCAATCTTGCTTTTTCAGTTTCCACACTGCCCTCTCTGCAATTAGTTTTGAGGGACAGGGGACGGGGAAAGGGCAGGGCAGGGGTGGGCAGGGGTGGAGTATGACTAGCCACAGGTGGTGGGTTTTTCTCTTTCAAAAAGCTGGCATCCCTAATGATAAGTAATAGTTAAAAAAACAGCCTAAAAACCAACTAACTCTGGTGTCTTACCCCTAGAAGGATTTTTAATATATGCCTGAATTCCAACTTCTGAACTCTTCCTATCCAGCCACTCCATCTCTTTTTCCAATACTTTATTTGGCTTATTCCCATGCTCATAAAGATATTGCCTCCTCCTCTAGAGCCTGAAGGCCACATCCTCCATAAATTCCCCCCTCAAGAGGGCTCAAACCCAACCATATTCAGCCAACACACTCATCTTACCTTTATTCCTATTGCATTTTCCAACCTCACAATTTGTGGCTGAAGGTCTTCCATCCTTCTACCATTCTCCTTCTTTTAGGCAGCTTTCTTTATCAGCTTATCCCAGATCTCCAATTGTAAATGTAACCTAAACCAGGGGTTACATCACATCCACATTATTAAATGTAAAAAACAATCTTATATAGCCCTATTAGCTTCCTTTCTCACCTCTTCATCCCTCAACAATGCTTCATTAAGCATTCACCTCCCCCTCTGAACCTTTCAGTACCCTCTCAGTCTAACAGAAGTGTAGCATGGTCTGACCAGATGATAGAGCCCATCTGAGTCTGATGAATATGATCATCCAGATCCTAATTTACCAACAATTAATCAGTTTTCAAAAATATATTATTTAGGCAGCGTTTTCACAAACTCCGGCATGCCTTGTCCTCCATGTTAGCCCATCTACCTTATAACTCTCTTCAGCACCCTCCTCTGGGCCTTCCTCCCTTCCTTCCCTGAATTAAGTGCAAAGAGAATCAACACCAGAATCCCCCCAAGCACTTCTCCCAGACACAAAGCTTCCCATCTTGCCCCTTAATAATTCTCTCTACCTAATTTAGCAGACACCAAAATCATCTTTCTCCCTCTGTTGGATATTAAATTGCCCTCCCTTTCCTTATGGTTTAACAGATTGTCATCCCTTGATCTCAGATGAGTCTCCTGTATTATATGTGACTTGGAATGTTTCATCTACCCCCTACACCAACTTCCTCAGGCCCGGAGGATTCAATCCATTCACATTCAACAAAATAATCTTAACCATTCCTAATCACTAGGGCCGGCCAAACCACTGGCAATCACCTAGGGAGGCAACTTCTTGAGGGCAGCAAAAGCAGGGCATGCTAAGCTAAATAATAGATTTTCACAACCAGAGGTAGTGAACCAACTCTAGAGCCAGCCCTGCTAATCACTACCTTCCAACCCCATTTTTTGATACTATCCATAGCTCAGCTGGCTGACTCCCCCATCCCACACCTATAGCCCAAAACTATAGAACAGCAGCAATCAAAACTATATTCAAACCCACATAGGCCAGCTTCACACATGAACAACCAACTCAGCCTGTGCAAGAAAAGCTCCCCTACCCTACTCAAACATGCCCCACCCATGAGCACCATCTCCCTGAGGTATGAGCCCTGACCAGGGCTGGCCCAAGGATTTTTGCCACCCCAGGCAAAAGCCCCGGCTATGCCACCCCCAATGCAAGCCCCCCCCCCCCCTATTGAACCATGCTGCTGTTGATTCCAGCAGCAGGGTCAGGGGGGCGACTCAGGTGGGCAGCAGTGGCAGGCCATGTGATTCGGAAGACATGGTCTGATGCTTCTGACCCTCTTCTGACACAACTTCGGGGGGGGGGGGGTCAGAGGTAGCAAGTCACATATGCCAAAACACATGGCCTGCCGTGGGCTGCCATCGCCGCACCTATCCACCTCCCTGACCCTGTCACCAGAATTGGCGACAGTGAAGGGCGGCAGTGAAAGGCAGCAGCGTGGTGGTGGAGGGGGGGGGGAGCAGCAGGCTATGTGTGCCAAAGTATATGGCCTGCCATGAGTACCATGCCACCCACAGAGGTCTGCCACCCTAGTCGGCCGCCTAGCCTGCCTAGTGGATGGACCAGCCCTGACTCAGAATAGTATCACTTATGTACAATCCAGGCAAGCCATTCCATATACAACATGCATTCCCCTCCAAATAACTTCTCTTGGCTCACCTTTCCTGTCAAAACTACTTTTTAACCAGACACATCCCCTCTCCCTCCTCCACTCTACCTCACTGCTTATCCCCTATACATGTATAGAGACTCCCACCCAGCCCTTTCCCTTTCCTCTTGAGCCAACACTCAATATGCCTCCCCCTGCTCCCCACCTAAACCTCCCCCATCCAAAGCACCATCCCAGCTCTGACACCATCCCTTCTCCAGACAAAACACTTATATACCACCATGCATAGGGGCAAAATGAGAAAGCAAAGAGAGAGACAGTCTGTCTCAATACCCTCACCATTGTTTTCATTTTCCCCATCTCTTTCACACCATCCTTCTTCCCCTTCCCACCAAGTTATGAACTCCTCTGCTTTCCCTGGTCATCCACATTTAAATACCAACCAGTCTGTCCCCAGACCATAAGCTCATGCCTTCTGACCTCTTCAGCTGCCTTCCTTCTACAGACATGGGCATTGCCACTAAACTCTGTACTCTTTGAGGAACATTTAAAAGTTTTAGACATGATGTGGATGTCTGAAAACATGCACGTGGACATCAAAATCATGGAGATGTCTCCAGTGCAGCGTCATCCAAGTAGGCAGGGGACTTGGTGGAGGCATGGTTGGGAAGGTGCAATGAATTTAGACATCCATGTTCAATTTCGGAAACATCCTGAACATCTGCAGGCACAAACAGGCATCAGGAAAGTGCTTGTTGTGGCCTTAAAACATCCAAAGAGAGTAGAGAAGATGGAGAATTAAGTGACAAAGACCCACAATGCTCCTAAGTCACTACTTAACTATTTGGCTATTAGACGTTCCTGTTCTGAAATACTATTCTGGGGACATCTATGTTGATGTCTGCATAGACCTCCATATCGATTTTTGACTTCATCCCCCAGCCACCACACTGAATTGCTTGTAGGCTGAGGATTCCACATATACCTGTAGCATATCCACCATCCATTCAGGTATCAGTCTTTCTCTCTATACACTCGCTCTTGCCTCCAGCCAGGTGGCTGATAAACCATGGGACACTGCCACTGAAAATCCATAGACGGTTGCATAGATATCTCCGAAAGCCTCCACTCACCACAGAACTGCAGAACATGCTCCCATCCACGTGATACATCCACCTTCCACAATATCCAGAAGGATTGATCATGTCTGCTATTCACAATCTGAAGGAGTAAAAACAAAAAATAAAACAAAACGCATACAACCTGTTTCCCCCTTTCCCCCCATTCTGCCTGTTTTGTGTTTTAAATTTTTTAATTCTCCATCCCCACCCAAACAGATCCAGAATAGGAACCTCCGCCACCCCCATGTTTGGCTTCACTTAAAAATCAGGTGTATTTGTCCTCCAACGTTTTTTCTAGGCAATGCAACTCTATTGTGCTATTGCTGTGACTTCTTATTCACATATATAGTATTTACTCCCAAACTATATCACAGATATTGGGGGATTTTAGGAGGTCTCAGACTCATCCAAACACTGGCTACAACGGACTTTGTCCTTAGCCGCAGTGCCTCTTTGCATCAATGACCTTTGTTAATATCCCCTTATATCTTGCGATTGATGTTTACACGCAACTTTTGTAATTCTTATTGTAAATTTTCATGCTTATCTGATCATGTTCGAATACCCCGATGCCACCATCCGGCTCCTTTCGTGCGTTTCACAGACGTGGGTTTCTTCAGGGGGGATTTTTATTATCCAAGCACTCGAAATGATGTTACTTCTTCAAATTGAGCAGCGTGTTACTCTCTTCGAACTTGCAACACTATCAATGAAATGGTCACAATAAGTTCTGTTAGCATGCCCCATATCTGATCATTGCTTAAAAAATTATCCAGCCACTTCATATGCAATCGTGTCATCGTACCTTAGTATTCCATGCTCCTTATGCTTTTCTCCACACCAACCGGTCTCAAAAAACGCCGCGCATGCGGGTCTGTGTCCCTACCGGCTTTTTAAAGAGCACGTCAGTGCGTACTACAATGACTACGTTAGGATCTTCCATATCACAACTTTTCACTCACAAAGCTAAAGAATTATATTCATAGTGAAATATCCTCTTTCATATACTTATACTCCTATACAGTCTACTACTATCTTTTATCATGCCAGATTATGTGGTCATAGATCGACATTTTTTTCAGTCATAACAGTGGGGTGGACATTATGGATGTTGCTGATGTAACTTCCAAATACGTTAAAGACATGCCCCCCATTCAATAGTGTTATTTAAACCTTCAGGATGTACTGTATGTAATTTATAGATCCACCGTTGTTCACAAATCAGCAGTGTTTGTTGCTGCGATTTTCCTTCTCTACCTGTCGTCACTTTTTCAAGGCAAACACATCTGAGATCCTCGAATAGATGTTGCTTCTGCATGCAATGTGCTACCATTGGGGCTTCCACAACCTTACATTTCAACCTACTGTGATGCTCATTCATTCTTATTTTAAAAGGTCGTATAGTTATCCCAATGTACCATAGGCCACAAGGGCACATGATGCAGTATACTACATAACAGGAGTCACAGGAAGTCTGATATCTTAACTTATAGGTTACTCCTCGATGTTCAATGGGGGGCATGTCTTTAACGTATTTGGAAGTTACATCAGCAGCATCCCTAATGTCCACCCCACTGTTCTGACTGAAAAAAATGTCGATCCATGACCACATAATCTGGCATGATAAAAGATAGTAGTAGACTGTATAGGAGTATAAGTATATGAAAGAGGATATTTCACCATGAATATACGTAATTCTTTAGCTTTGTGAGTGAAATGTTGTGATATGGAAGATCCTAACGTAATTATTGTAGTACGCACTGACATGCTCTTTAAAAAGCCGGTAGGGACACAGACCCGCATGCGCGGCGTTTTTTGAGACCTGTTGGTGTGGAGAAAAGCATAAGGAGCATGGAATACTAAGGTACGATGACACGATTGCATATGAAGTGGCTGGATAATTTTTTAAGCAATGATCAGATATGGGGCATGCTAACAGAACTTATTGTGACCATTTCATTGATAGTGTTGCAAGTTCGAAGAAAGTAACACGCCACTCATTTAGAAGAAATAACATCATTTCGAGTGCTTGGATAATAAAAATCCCCCCTGAAGAAACCCATGTCTGTGAAACGCACGAACGGAGCCAGATGGTGGCATCGGGGTATTCGAACATGATCAGATAAGCATGAAAATTTATAATAAGAATTACAAAAGTTGTGTGTGAAAATCAATCGCAAGATATAAGGGGATATTAACAAAGGTCATTGATGCAAAGAGGCACTGTGGCTAAGGACAAAGTCTGTTGTAGCCAGTGTTGTGATGAGTCTGAGACCTCCTAAAATCCCCCAATATCTGTGATATAGTTTGGGAGTGAATACTATATATGTGAATAAGAAGTCACAGCAATAGCACAATAGAGTTGCATTGCCTAGAAAAAACATTGGAGGACAAATACACCTAAGTTATAGTAAATGTTACCCTCCATGAGTGGACAATAATTTGGAGTGATTCACTTAAAAATCAGCAGTCTGTCCACAGTCACCATGTCCTCCCACCTGAACTATCAGCACCTTCTAGTGCTCCCTTCAGCTCTCTTTTTCCACCACTGAGGAATGCCATTGCAGTCTTTTCCCATTGATCGAAACCCTCTACCATTTTTCCAGAATCCTCAGAGGCTTAGGTTTTCATAATGGCCTGGGGCTTATCCAATCCACTTTCCAGTTCCAGTCCCACTCTTTGCCAAGTCTCTTTTGCTTCTGACAGATGATAGGGGCATTTGGTAATACCATGCAGCATAAACCCCAAGCAAAACAGATAATGCCAGTGATACCACACTTTTCCTTCAGTACAGCTATCACGTCCTTCAGTTCTAGCATTTTTGCAGTGTAGAAGAGGACAAATCATCAACAATTTGAAATAGCTGATTCCCAAGCTTCAGCTGAGAGCGAGTGCTTGCTCTTTTAAGAATTTCCTCCTTGTTCATATGAAGCAAAAACCTTTGACCACAATGTCCCAGGGTCTACCCACCAGTGGCTTTTCTAGCACTCAGTGAACTCTCTTAAGCTGGGAGATGTTCATCTGCCCATCATCCCTCTTTACCCAGAACCACTGCAAATATCCTCTTAATTTGGGCCAAGATGTCTTCCAGTTTATTATGCTCTTCCATTCCCCAAATCCTTAAGTTGTTTCTATGGGAGTGATTCTTCATTTCCTTCCTGAATGTTTTTTTCATGTGCAGCATAAGAACATTAGAACATAAGATAGCCCATACTGGGTCAGACCAAGGTCCATCAAGTCCAGAATCCTGTTGCCAACAGCGGCCAATCCAGGTCACAAACACATGCCAGGTTCCCAGAAAGGTACATGTTTATTCCAGGGTAAGCAGTGGATTTCTCTGGTTCTCTTTAATAATGATTTGTGGACTTTTCCTCCAGGAACTTGTCCAAACCTTTTTTAAACCCAGCTACAATATTGGCTTTTACTACATCTTCCTGTAACGAATTCCAGAGTTTGATTAAGCGTTGAGTGAAAAAAATATATTTTTCCTATTAGTCTTAAATGGGGTATATTGTAGAATTATTGTATGTCCCCTAGTCTTTCAACTTCTGAAGGAGTAAGCAACTGATCTATGTTTACCTTTTCAACTCCATTCATTATTTTATATGACCTCTATCGTATCTCCCCTCAGCTGTCTTTTTCCAAGTTGAAGATCCCTAACCTTTTAAGCCTTTCCTAATTGGGTATCCTTCCATCCCCTTTGCTATTTTGGTAGCTCTTTTCTATAACTTTTCTAGTTCTGCTATATCCTTTTTAAGATATGGTGACCAGAATTGCACACAGTATTCAAGATATGGTCTTACCATGGAACGATACATTGGTGCTTACCAATGGGAAAAGTGTTTCTGATGTTATAGTGGAAGATCATCTCACATCCAGTGATCACCAGATGGTGTGGTTCAGTATTAGGACTAGGGCTGATAAAGTCCTTTCAAAAGTGAGAGTCTTAGACTTTAGGAAAACTAATTTTGCCAAGATGGGACAATACCTCAAGGGCCGGATGGGAACAGCTGGGGGATGTAGAAAACCAATGGGAAAAACTGAAAGGGGATATTTTATGGGCAACAAACCTTTTTGTTAGAAAAGTAAACTCATGTAATAGGAAAAGGAGGCCCCTGTGGTTCTCAAAAGAAGTAGTAGAAAGAGTGAAGAAAAAGAGGGTGGCCTTCATAAAATACAAGAGATCACAGAGAGGAAGACAAGCATCAGTATTTGGAAAAACTTTGAGAAGCTACAAAAATAGTCAGGAAAGCAAAGGTACAAAAAAAGAAGAAATAGTCAATGCAATAAAATGGGGGGAAAAGACATTTTTCTGATATGTTAGAGAGAGAAGGAAGTGCAAAAGCTGGTATTGTCAGACTCAAGGGGAAAGGGAAGGAATATGTAGAAGCTGATGAGGATAAAGCAGAATTGCTTACAAATATTTTTGTTCTGTCTTCACAAATTAAGGACCAGGAGCAGAATCTCAGAAAATACCCACAAATAGGATCAGAAGTGAAGGGGATTTTGAATGGCTTTCAGCAGACTGTGTTCGTGAGGAACTAGCTAAACTAAAAGTAGACAAAGCGCTGGGGCTGGCAAGGGTACATCTGAGAAAATTGAAGGAACTTGGGGATGTTCTAGCGGGTCCACTGACTGACCTTCTCAAAGCTTCTTTAGAGTCAGGCATTTTCCCAGAGGACTGGAGAAAAGCACACGTGGCCCCTTTACACAAAAACAGAAGTAGGAATGAGGTTGAGAACTGCAGGCCAGTAAATCTAACCTCTGTGATGAGCTAATTAATGGAAATGCTGCTAAAATAGAGGATAGTGAGGTTTCTTGAGTCCAAAGGATTGCAGGATTCAAGGCAACACGGGTTTACCAGAGGCAGGTCTTTTCAGACATATCTAATTGATTTCTTTGACTGGGTGAACAGAGAGTTGGACTGAGGGAGAGCCCTAGATTTGGTGTACTTAGATTTCAGTAAAGCCTTTGACACCGTTCCACACAGGCAACTTATAAATAAATTGAGCATCTTAGAGATGGACCATAAAGTGAGTGACTGGGTTAGAAATTGGTTGAGTGGGAAGCAACAAAGTGTATAGGTAAATGGAGCTCACTTTGAGGAGAAGTATGTTACCAGTGCTGTGCCACAGGGATCTGTCTTGGTCCGATTGTTTTTAACATATTTGTTAGTGATATTGAGGAAGGACTGTCGTGCAAGGTTTGCTAGTTTGTGGATGATACCACAATTTGTAATAGAGTAGAGACTCAGAAAGGGGTAGCTAACATGAGGAGGAATCTAGCTAAGCTTGGTCAAAAATTTGGCAGCTGAGATTTAATGCTAAAAAATGCCGGGTCATGCATTTGGGCTGCAAAAATCCAAAGGAGTGGTACAGTGTAAGGGGCGAAGTACTTCTGTCCACGAAAGAAGAGCGGGACCTGGGCGTGATTGTTTCTGATGATCTTAAAGTGGCTAAACAGGTAGAAAGAGCAATGGTGAAAGCCAGATGCTTGGGTGTATAGAGACAGGAATGGCCAGCAGAAAAAAGGGAGGTGATAGTGCCCTTGTATAAGTCTCTGATGCGACCTCATTTGGAGCATTGTGTGCAATTCTGGAGACCACACCTTCAAAAGGATATAAACAGGATGGAGATGGTGCAGAGGGTGGCTAACAAAATAGTCAGTGGTCTTCATTATAAAGCATATGAGGACAGACTTAAAGATCTTAATATGTATACATTAGAGGAAAAGCGGGAAAGAGGAGATATGATAGCGACGTTCAAGAGCCACAATCCCTGGCTGCCGGACCAAAATGTTCATTCCCCACAGCTGACCCCCCGATCTGGCTCCCCAAGGCCAGGATCAGGCTGTGAGGAATTTCCTCTGTCCCCTCCCACCTTTTCTCCACTCTGGGTTGCCTGAACCACCTGACTAGGAGAACGTATTACATCTCAGAGGTGGAATAAGTTCCCTGTTAAGGCCGCCGGTTCCAAATGTACAGGACCGACATTGGAATCGGCCCTGTACGTCCGGGGTGGCCAACCACCCACTGTCTGCCCTAACTCCTCCCCAGCAATGCCCATTTCCCACCCCTATCTAACCTCCCCGTACAGTGTGCGGAGAAGTTAGTCATGGTTGGCAGAGGGGCCAAATAGCAGGCTATTCGCACCTCGGAATGACCCTGTAAATGTATAACTGCACTTGCCCACATTAAATTTCATCTGCCATTTGGATGCCCTGTCTTCCAGTTTCTCAAGGTCCTCTTCCAATTTTTCACAATACTCTTGTAGAATACTTTTGTGTCAACTGCAAATTTGATCACCTCACTCATTATTCTCAATTCCAGGTCATTTATGAATATGTTAGAAAGCAGCAGGCCCAGCACAGATCCCTGGGATACTCCAGAGCACCTGCTACAGTTCTAAAATGTCCAAGTTCTGAATGTCCACCACCTCCTCCAGTACCTCCACTTGATAACTTATCTCAGTAATGTTCTGTCTGAGCTACTCTACGAGCTCACCCAAGTCCTTAATTTGCAAAATATTATTCTTAATCTCCTGCAGCCATTTTCTCATATCCTCCTTAGTAACAGCACCTTCTGCCATTGATGCTTGACACAGCTCGGTGCCCATAGTCACTCCATGTGATTCCGTCATCTTATAAGAACGTGAGATTTGCCATATTGGGATAGCATCCTATTTCCAATAGTGGCCAATCCAGGCCACAAGTATCTGGCAGGATCCCAAATGTGAACAGATTCCAGGCTACTTAACAGCGTTTGCTAAACTCTTTGGCAACAAATTCCAGAGCTGAATTATGTGTTGAGTGAAAAAATATTTTCTCCGATTAGGCATAAAAGTACTACTTGGTAGCTTCATTGTGTGACCCCTAAACTTTGTACTTTTTGAAGAAGGAAAGAACCAATTCACACTTATTCATTCCACTCCAGTCATTATCTTATAGACCTCTGTCTTTTCTCCCCTCAGCTATCTCTTCTCCAAGCTGAAGAGCCCTATCCTTTTAAGCCTTTTCTCATAGGAGTAGTCTCTATATCTGTGCTAATTCTGCCTCAGCTGGATTCATTTTTCTTGGCCAGCTGAGGCTGGATTCATTTTTCTGCCTCAGCTGTTGCATTTTTCTTGGCCAGGGTGAAGTTGACAGATCACTATCTTTTTTTCTTTTAAGCTGTCAAAACAGCATCCCTTTCACCTCAAGGTTACTATCACCAGGGGTAGGGGGAGCAGGTTTTTATGCTGAATGTGCCTGAATTATTTAAAATCTGAGCAGGAGCTCTGCTTTCACGCTGCCCTCCTGGGCAATGGCATCACTTCCTCTGGAATTTTATATTGTACTGTTATGGTCAATATTATCAGCACCCTTGTATTTTAGGTATGCTGTATACAATATCTTGAGAAATAATTGGAAATATTCCAACTCTATGGCATCATAATATTTTAATAGCTATGTTCAAAGGTATACAACAAAAAAAAGATGTGCAACTTAGGCATAGTAATTTTCTGAGAAAAAGCAAGATATGACCTGGACAGGATTAATGGCATCTGTCATGGGACAAGCATCTAGCGGGGTCCCGGTCCAGTCCAGATCATACCTGGCGAGGACAGAGCAAGCAAGGCAAGAGAGAAACAACATTTCCAGGCAGATACCTTTTTATTCACTGCTATAGCAGGGTTGGCTCATAGTAAGCTATCAAGGAGTCCAGCACTCACACGGGATTCAAGCTGGATTTTTTTTTTTTAGCATAGCAGTTTTTCACGTGGGTTAGAGCAGAATAGCAATTTGGAAGAATTCTCTGGGCCCCTTGCCTCTTCTTTCTACAGAATTATCTAGGTGGCATATCTGGAGCGTACCTAACGGCTAGGATTCCTTGATTGGTCAGTTGTGGGGTGGCTACCTTATCTCTCCCTGCAGTCTAAGGCATTTGTGGCTAACGCCTTACTCCTTTGTGTGTGTGCATGAGAAGACAACTATAGCAAAGACATCTCTCTACCTCCCCCTCCCATTCTTTTGTCAGTTTGGTTGTAAAGATAGTTTATCTGTTTAGCCTGTGGGTGTTCTTGTGCTGCTAATGTCTGTTTTTGTTTCAGGATGCCATCTATTTTATTTTATTTAAACATTGTCCTAGCCCGAATGAGAAAGACAGAAAGACATATGCAGCATCAGTTATGTTTAATAAAATATGCCATACTGGGTCAGACCAAGGTCCATCAAGCCCAGTATTCTGTTTCCAACAGTGGCCAATCTAGGTCATACGTACCTGGCAGTATCCCCAAAAGACAAAGGTTCCACAATGCTTGTACTGGGTCAAGCATTGATATCCTGGGTCCCTTCTTAATAATGGTTTATGGACCTTTCCTCCAGGAACTTGTCCAAACCTTTTTTAAACCCAGCTACACTAACAGCCTTTATACATCCTCCGGTAACAAATTCCAGAGTTTCATTACACATCGAGTGAAAAAATATTTTCTTTTATTAGTCTTAAATAGTTTACCCTGTAGCTTCATTGCATGTCCCCTAGTCTTTCTATATTCTGATAACATAAACAATCGATCTACGTTTACCCGTTCAACTCCGTTCATTAATTTATAGACTTCTATCATATCTCCCCTCAGCCGTCTCTTTTCCAGGTTAAACAGCCCTAACCTTTTTAGCCTTTCTTCATAGGAGTATCCTTCCATCCCCTTTACCATTTTGGTGGCTCTTCTCTGAACCTTTTCTAAAATTGCTATATCCTTTTTAAGATACGGCGACCAGAATTGCACACAATATTCAAGGTGCGGTCTCACCATGGAACGATATAGAGGCATTATAATATCTTTTGTTTTATTTTCCATTCCTTTCCTTATGATACCTAGCATTCTATTTGGTCTCTTGGCCACCGCTGCACACTGGGCCGAGGGTTTTAACATGGTATCCACAATGATGCCTAAATCTTTTTCCTGGGTGGTGGTTCCTAATGTGGAACCTTGCATCGTGTAACCATAGTTTGGGTTGTTCTTCCCTAGGTGCATAACTTTGCAGTTGTCCACATTAAATTTCATCTGCCATTTTGATGCCCAGTCTTCCAATTTATCAAGATCCTCTTGCAATTTTCCACAATCCTCTTGGGTTTTAACAACTTTAAATAGTTTTGTGTCATCTGTAAATTTGATAACCTCACTCGTTATTCCACTTTCCAGGTCATTTATGAATATGTCAAAAAGCAGCGGACCCAGCACAGATCCCTGGGGTAAACCACTATTCGCCTTTCTCCATTGGGAAAATTGGCCATTTAGCCCTACCCTCTGCTTTCTATCTTTTAACCAGTTCCTGATCCACATTAGTACACTGCCTCCTATCCCATGACTCTTTAGTTTTGCCAAAAGTCTCTGATGAGGGACCTTGTCAAAGGCTTTCTGAAAGTCCAGATACACTATATCAACTGACTCACCTTTGTCCACCTGTTTATTCACTCCTTCAAAAAAACATAACAGGATTAGTAAGACAAGATCTTCCTTGTCTAAAGCCATGTTGGCTGTCTCCCATTAGGCCAAGACTATCTACATACTGAGTAATTTTATTCTTTATCATGGTTTTTACCATTTTTCCCGGTACTGACATCAGGCTTACTTGTCTGTAGTTTCCCGGATCACCCCTGGAACCCTTTTTAAAAATTGGTGTTACATTGGCGATCCTCCAATCTTCAGGTATTAGAGATGATTTTAATGATAGTTCACAGATTACTAATAGCAGGTCTGCAATCTCATATTTCAGTTCTTTCAACACCCTTGGATGTATACCATCCGCCCCAGGTGATTTGCTACTCTTCAGTTTATCTAATAGTTGTAATACATCTTCCCGATGTATCGATATTTCCTTCAATTCTTCCGCACCTTTAAATACCACTTCAGTCATGGGTAACATCCCTACATCTTCCTCAGTAAAGACCGAAGCAAATAATTCATTCAGTCTCTCCGCTATCGCCTTGTCGCCTCTTAGTGCCCCTTTAACCCCTCTTATCATCTAATGGACCAACTGACTCTCTCACAGGTTTTTTGCTACGAATGTACTTGAAAAAGTCTTTATTTTGTGTTTTTGCTTCCACAGCAAGCTTCTCAAATTCTCTCTTTGCCTGCCTTATCAATGCCTTGCATTTGACTTTCCAGTGCTTGTGCTGTTTCCAGGTTTCGCTGTTTGGCTCTTTTTTCCATTTCCTGAAAGATGCTTTTTGGCAACAATGTTTTCGGTAGGTATATTTTTTGTATAGTTAAATTTTGCAGATAGAGGTAAGAATTTTGGATGGAACAGTTTAATTATTTATATAGATATATACGGGTTTTATTTTATAGAACATTGTCAAGAAGTGAATGAGATCCCCTGATGAAACATCATTAGTGAAACACAGTGGGGACTTGAGGAAGGTATTGGGATTTAATGAAGCAACGGTGGAGAGCTGACTGTGAAACGATCCACTAGAAGCTAAGTGTTGAGAAATGCTATGATAAAAGTGAAGCTTTCAATAGTGGCTTTAGAAGTTTCCATAGTGAACTTTAGGGTTAGTGCCTCTCTACTTCATTACCACTGGGCAATATGTATTGAAGGTCATTGATGCTATTAGGCACATTAGTTTGACGTATTACAAGTCTATAACAGAGTGCCAAATCAGTCTGAGACCTTCAGTGACATTAAATGTTCTTGAATAACCATAAGAGATATATTGAAGAAGACAGTGTTCCATATTGGTAACATTGAGCATTTTTCTGACAATAGTTATAGTATCTATTTTATTCTGGCATGCTATCCCCTTTTTCACATCTCAGCATCCTTCACTAATTTTTGGTTGCACAATCCTTGGCAGTGATGACAGCCTCTTAATGTTTCTTGTAAGCCATCTATAAGTTTCAAGCATCTGTCTGCTGGTAGTTTCTCCCATTCTTCAATTGCAATTTGTTCCAGCTCATGAATGTTTCCAGGATTCCTTTTACTAATGGCAAATTTCAGCTCTTTTTAAAGGTTCTTGATTGCATTGAGATCAGGACTCATTGCTGACCATTTAAAACAGGCCATTTTTTCCTTTTTAAACATTCTTTTGTACTTTTGGATGTATGTTTTAGGTCACTACTGTTGGAGGACCTAGCTTTCTGACATTAGGTAGCACATTTTGCTCCAAAATACCTTGATATTCCTCTGACTTTGTGATTCTTTTAATACATAGAAACATGTCAGAAGAAAAAGACCATATGGCCTATCAAGTCTGCCTTTCCATATCAACTACTATCCATTTTTTAACTTTAAAGATCTTTTGCTTCTGCCTTATGCTTTCTTGAATTCAAATAGAGCCCAATTCCGTCCCGCACATAGATCCCCTCTGTACATCTGGTCTAAGCCGGACTACAGAGGGGATCGCACATCTAGCCCCATGGGATCAGAATCGCAAACCGTCATGTACATGCAGGCTGGGACTGCAATTCAGTCCGGCCTGCACGTACATGAAAAGCCTGACTAACACGTAACTTAGCCAACCTTATCCATATCCCTCTCCTCCCCCCTCCACTCTCCCGTTTTCTTGCGCCCTATGGAACGCATGCTCAGTCATTAAAAAAAACCCTTTTATTCATGATCTTTTTATCTCTAATGCCCTACACCTTCTTGCCTTGACCGAGACCTGGCTCCCCCCAGACGACACTGCATCCATTGCCTCTCTCTGCTATGGGGGCTACCAGTTCTCCCATACACCTTGATCTACTGGTCGCAGTGGTGGCGTTGGCCTCCTACTCTCTCCCTCCTGCCAATTCCAACCACTCCTGCCACCCCAATCACACTCCCCCTCTCCTTCGAAGTCCACTCCATTCGCCTCCTCACACCACTTCCCCTCCAATTAGCCGTTATTTATCGCCCACCCGACAAATCCAAATCAACCTTCCTCACTGACTTCGACTCCTGGGTTTCTGCCTTTATGGATTCCTCTTCCCCCACTCTTATTCTTGGTGATTTCAACATTTACATCGACAACCCTTCCGACTCCCATGCCTCAAAGTTCCTCACCCTTACCTCCTCGTTCGACCTCCAACTTTGCTCCACTGCCCCCACACACCTACATGGCCACTGCCTTGACCTAATACTCTTCTCCAATTCTTCTCCCTCAAACTTCCGCAAATCAATCCTTCCCTCATCTGACCATCACCTCTTAACATTTACTCTTCAGCTTCCGCTGTCCCAACCTCGTCCTGTCTCCTCCGACCTATTTAGAAACCTTCATATTATTGATCCCCTGACTCTCTCCTCCACCAGTTCTCCATCTCTTTCCTCCATTTTATTCTCCAAGTCCGTCAACAAGGCTTTATCTTCATACAATGCCACACTATCTTCAGCCCTTGACACTCTTGCCCCTCCCACCCCATGTCCTGTCAAACGATCTACTCCCCAACCCTGGCTTTCACCCACAATCCGTTACTTACGCATCTGCACCCGTTCTGCTGAATGAGCGCAGTCCAAATCCCGCTCCCCGGAAGCCTTCTACACTTCAAATTCATGCTTGGCTCATTCCAGTCAGCCCTAGCACTTGCCAAACAAGATTACTACATCCATCTGACCAACACCCGTGCCTCTGATCCTCGCCGTCTCTTTAATATCCTGAATTCTCTCCTCAAGGTCCCCTTGCCCCTGCCCCCGATCCCACCCTCCCTTTCTGCCCAAACCCTAGCTGACTACTTTCACGACAAAATCCACAAGATTACCCTCCAATTCCCTATCCCCTCATCTCCCTCCCCTCCTCCCCAATTCTCTTCCCCCATCCATATTCCCCCTGCCACCCTCTCTTCCTTCCCCCGATCTCTGAAGAAGAAACCACACTCCTTCTTTCCTCCTCCAAACCCATCACCTGTTCATCAGACCCTATCCCCAACCATCTCCTACATTCCATCTCCCTTACCATTGTCCCCTTCATCACCCATATCCTCAGCCTTTCACTCTCCACTGCAACTGTCCCCGTTGACTTCAAACATGCTGTTGTCGCACCTCTCCTCAAGAAACCCTCACTTGATCCTACATACCCTTCTAACTATCGACCCATCTCCCTCCTTCCCTTCATATCCAAACTATTAGAACGGGCAGTCCACCGTCGCTGCCTCAAATTCCTCACCTCCCAGGCCCTCCTGGACCCACTACAATCCGGCTTCCATCCCCTACACTCCACTGAAACAGCACTCACAAAAGTCACCAACGATCTGTTCCTGGCTAAATCTAAGGGCCTCTATTCTATGCTCATCCTTCTTGATCTTTCTGCTGCCTTTGACAATGTTGACCATAACCTTCTCCTCACCACCCTCTCCTCGCTTGGCTTCAAGGACTCTGTACTATCCTGGTTCTCCTCCTACCTCTCCCATCGCTCATTCAGTGTATGCTCCGGTGGCTTCTCCTTCTCCCCTACCCCGCTCCACGTAGATGTACCCCAGGGATCTGTCTTGGGCCCCCTCCTCTTCTCTCTCTACACCCAAGGCCTTGGTGCGCTTATCTCCTCCCATGGCTTTTAGTACCATCTCTATGCCGATGACTCCCAAATCTACCTCTCTACACCTAATATTTCTCCAGCAACCCAGTCCAAAATCTCTGCCTGTCTTTCAGACATTGCTGCCTGGATGTCTCATTGCCGATTAAAACTGAACATGGCCAAGACTGAACTCCTTGTCTTTCCACCCAACTCCTTCCCCCCACTTCCCCCTCTCTTAGTCCATGTGGATGGATCTACTATCCTTCCAGTTCCCTCGGCCCACAACCTAGGGGTTATTTTTGACACCTCCCTCTCCTTCTTCGATCATATCCAGCTTGTAGCTAAGACCTGCCGCTTCTTTCTGTACATCAGCAAAATCTGCCCCTTCCTCTCTGAACACACTACTAAAATGCTTATCCACTCCTTAATCTCCTCTTGTCTCAATTACTGCAACCTACTCCTCGCTGGTCTCCCCGTGAGCCACCTCCTTCCCCTTCAATCTATACAAAATCACGCTGCTCGACTAATCTTCTGCCAGCCTCGCCATGCCCACATTACTCCTCTTCTCGAGTGGCTTCACTTGCTTCCTGTCCAATTACGCATCCAATTTAAGCTTCTCCATTGACCTATAAATGCATTCACTCTATGGCCCCTCAATACCTTTTATCTCTTATTTCTCCCTACGTCCCCTCTTGAAATTTGCGCTCCGCTAACAAATTACTACTATCAATGCCTTTCACCTGCACCGCAAACTCCCAACTGCGCTCCTTTCACCTTGATGCACCATATGCCTGGAACAGCCTACCTGCGTCTGTGCGCCAGGCACCCTCCTTAGCCCTATTCAAATGCAGGTTGAAGACCCACCTGTTCTCCGTTGCATTCAGATCCTGACTTCCATCCTCATCTTACTCTAACCCTCATCAACAATTATAATCAAACCATAATCCAAACTGTACCACACCGTACCTTGCGCTGAACTGACTAATGCTCTGTACTGTTCTACCTTAGATTGTAAGCTCCGATGAGAATGACTCTGATGGACAGGGACTGTCTCGTGTATATTGGCTACCTCTTGTAGGTTAGCTGTGCAGCGCTGCATGTGTGGCACTTTATAAGTGCTGAATAGTAGTAGTAGTTTTAAATGGAGCCGCGGCGCCATAGCATCCAGTTGCCATGGCACTGCAGCTCCATTTAAAAGCCACGATGCCGGCTGCTGGAAAAACTGCTTATTCCCTCCATCCTGACCCCTGATATAGCCTCCTAAGGCCAGGGTCAGGCTGTAAGGAATGTCCCCTGGCCCCCCCCCCCGACCCATCCGCGCCCCAGGCACACTTTAAAAACATCCAAGGAAGTTATCCCACCTCAGAGGTGGAATAACTTCCCCACACATGTCGCTGGCCCTGGACGTACAGGGCCAACATTAGAATTGGCCCTGTACATCCAGGGCTGGCAACCACCCACCGCCCGCCCAGACTCCACCCCTGAGCCACTCCTTTCCTGCCCCCATCTAGCTTCCCAGCACTGCCGTTGCTGCCGCCAAGGAAGTGGGGGCAAGGGCAGGCACTGTTGGGAGGGAGCCGAGGCCTACACTCCAAATGAGCCCTTATTTCTTTGTGCCCTGTAAGGCTGCACTTCTCACACAGGGCTAGGTACAGTGCTGCTTCTACTACCTACACTGTTTGCCAGGGGTGTCCACCTCTAGCCTTTGTGAGCCACAAACAGGTCTGGTTTCCAGGATATCCACAGCACAGGCATGAAATATCACATATGATTATCATAATTCACACAAATATCATCGAACTGTGCAATATTTTGGTTATTCGAAAAACCAGAGCTGTTTGAAGCTTATGAGGACACTGGTTGGACACCCTTCTATACCCTCCGAAGGGACCACATTGATTAGAAGACAACAGGAGAAAATTTACATTGAGGAAGCTTGTTCTGCTGTAGCCTGCAGTCCCTCCCTTCCACCTCTCCCTTCCCCCCCCCCCCCCCATGGTGGTTCTGACTTGCCCTATGTGCCATCATCATATAGTCTTACCACAGAACTTCCTGCTGGATGTAACTGCAAAACAAACCAACTGGACAGTGCAGAAGAGCTGATGTTTGAAGTGAACCTATTAAAGTGAGTAAAGGCTGTTTATTTTTCTCATCCACCTTAATAGGCAGCAGTGGCTCCCATATATTTTCATTTGGGCCTATGCCTTCAAGATAAAGACACGGAGTCATGCAGTTTGGCCATTACAGTGAAAGCTCTGCATTGGGGACCATGCACCAAAGCTCCTTCCAGGTCCCTGCATTCATGGGCCCCAAATCTAGCTAGCAGCTGTCACGCTTAAGGAATGATTATGACGTTTTCCCTTTACTACTACTACTACTATTACTACTACTATTAATCATTTATATAGCGCTGCAAGGCATATAGTCTACTACTACTACTACTACTACTACTACTATTAATCATTTATATAGCGCTGCAAGGCATATAGTCTACTACTACTACTACTACTACTACTAATCATTTATATAGCGCTGCAAGGCATATAGTGGAGGAGTAGCCTAGTTTTTAGTGCAACTGCCTAGTACCCAGACAATCAGGGGTTTGATTCCCACTGGCACTCCTTGTGACCTTGGGCAAGTCACTTTACCCTCCATTGCCTTGGAAGAAAAGGCTGGCAATCTACTTCCAGTGATACATTGCCAAGAAAGCCCAGAGGTAGCTGGGTCACTATGAGTCAACACTGACTTGATGGCACAAAAAAAAGCACATGCAGTGCTGTACAAACCTATAAAGAAGACAGTCCCTGCTCATAGAGTTCACAATCTAATCAAGACAGACAGAACAATACAAGATAACAAGGGGGGTTCAAATAGGGAAGGAGAACAAGGGATTAGGATCCAAATGCAGCCTCAAAGAGGTAAGTCTTTAGCATGGATTTGAAGAACGGGATAGAAAAGACTTGATGTAAAGAAAGAGGAAGTCTGTGCCCCCTGGGCATTGTATGTACTGTTTTCAGTGCAGCCTCAGCCCCAGCCCCAGCCCCAGACAACTCAGCTTAGGGTCAAGCCAAGGACGTTTTGCATGGCAATGAAAGGCACATGGTACCTGAGTCACCAGGCTAACCCTTACAAACTGTTTTGTCCTGGTTTGTATTTTTGCTTTTCCTGCTCTAGTGGCAACAATAGGACTTTATTGGCTGAGTAAACAGATCAGTCTTTGGGGAGCCACTTGAAGGGTCAGACCCAATTTGATACCCAGAGTTAGATGCACTTGCAATCAGCTACCAAATCTTCTCTCATTGGTAAGAGTTTCAGTAGCCACTGACTGAAGAAAAGACATCTCCCCCCCTTTGAAAGCTCATGTGCATCCTGTGGATAATTTTGTGTTATCATAGTCTGCTTATCAGACTCCATCTCTAACAATAAATTGCATTGCTCTTCAGACTGACAAATGCTTCTAATCGAAAGCACAGAAAAATTCATCCGGCAAAGCCTTGAGAATTCTGCACCTTTTAGTCTCTAGTTTTCTCCCACTGTTTTCTAGCTTTTGATGCTTTTCTGCATGTTTATGTTTAGCAAGGTTATTTGATTGGGCTCTGTCTTTTGTTCCTTGGGATAAAAATACAATTGCAGAGATCATAGGCCAGGTTTAAGGACTGGGCATACTAAGGGATGAAGAAGGTAGGGCAGAATGCCTACAAGTCAGCTTGTGTGCGCGACCTTGAAATACCACATCTTTCCCCGACACTTGAATTTCCTACAACTTCTGGAAGGGAAAGAAGGAAACACAGAAAACAAATTGTACAATCGCAAGCTTGAGCAAATAGTGCTAATTAAATGTTTGCCACTAAGGCAGGTGAAAGGGATGAAGTCTGAACACTTTATGCGATATCTCTCAGCAGGCTTCAGCTTTTTGATGATACAGAGTGTTTAGCATTCTGGGAAACGCACATGCGTAGGTATCATGTGTCTGTTTAGGTTTAGCTCATGCTTTTTCAGTAGTAGCACAAGGCAAGTTGCCTTCAGGTATATTAAGTATGTGCCTGAGATCTGACACTCACATACTTAATAATGTATGGGGCTGATTTAATAATCCATGCTTTAGAACCGTGTTCAGAGCTTCAGCGAACTGTTTCTTAATGCACACGCTGAAAAAGGTTTTACTCCTCATGCAGTAGACAAATGGCATGCAAATTACTGTGGTGTTAAAAAAAAAGTGCCCAGACAGAAAAAAACAGCATGCATCATCGCAGTAACCTACCACCATTTTTCTTCATCAGTTGTTTTTTCTTCATGTCTTGTCGCTAGCAAGAGCGGAGGGAAAATAAAGACGTCCTCCTCCCACCTTTAAAGATGCTCTTTGGTCTAAGGCACCCCTGGCCCAGACATCCCAATTTCAAATGAGGGAAGCCAGTGTTCAAAGCCTGCTTGTCCCACAGATACTCTTTGTGATCTTGAGCAAGTCACTTCACCCTAAATTGGTTAAAGTAAAACTAGACCATAAGTCAGTTTGGGTAGGGAAAGAACTCATGTACCTGAATACGTAACTCACCTTGAGCAGAGATTTCGAAAAGGTGAGTGAATAATCTAAATACAAATCCAACCCTTGGCCAGGGCATCCCCACCACAGGCACCCGGCACAGGGAGGCCTCAACCAGAGAGCTCCCGAATCAGCAGCACCTCTGTGGACCAGCAATATTTACCTGTGGACCAACAATATTTACCACTTCTAGGGGTTGGCTTGCCAAATTAGGGAACACTTCCTTATTTGGTAACCTGACCCCTAGTGCTACATTCCCAAGTACCACTTAGAATCCGACACTACCATTTTTCAAAATGGTGATGTCGGAATCAGGAGTGAGTGGGCATCACTCCTGGCTCTTGACCAGAAGGTTGGTTGGAAAGGATGCAGAGGGATTATTTGGAGTAAAGAAGAAGGGGGTTTTTGGGGCCTACTTGTCCACCAGGTACCTTTTGTGACTAAGATCATCTGAGGTGAAATTCTGCTTTTCAGCTCAGATGACCCTTTTGATCTCACACTACAAATTGCTACAGTTCAGGACTGTAGTAAAAATTCAGCACAAATGTAAAACACTGTGCCGAAATTCAGCTTGTTTTTTTACATCAGGATCAATTTCCAGTTTGGGCAGTTTGTGTGCATTTTGTGCGCTAGCCATGCCACTCTTTAATATGGTTTTACTGCTGATTTTATGTTCTAAAAATCTTACTACACTGGATGTGAGATTAGCATAGGAAAATCCACTTGTGGAGAGTAATTTTATGAAGTGATCCTGGGTTAACATGCTGTTTTACTAGTGCCAGTCTCACCTGTTTTATTAAAGGAAGTACTTGCATTTTTACTTTATAAAATAGGGCATAAGTAGTGTGAAATATGTACCAGATCTAGAAATTATCACTTAAACTAGGCCTATGACTGGCGTAAATGACCGCATGTATCTCATACACATATGCCTGTATTTTATAAAGTACACACATTAATGCACGCTTTGCCCAAGCTACGCCTCTGTAAATATCCACAGTCAATGTATATATGCCATCGGTCTAACATACACACTTATAGAATAGTGATCAACTAAAGCAGGGGTATCAAACTCAAATACACAGTGGGCCAAAATGTAAAACTTGAACAAAGTCGCGGGCCAGCATTGAACAAATGAACCTTTTAATATGGACCCAAACAAGATTTGCTTTAACATTGAATATGAAGCAACACTTATTACTATACAATTTATAACTTAATAGTTCAGATATGCAAAAACCAATTTCAAATAAAAAAAACCATCAATGACATTCATTTATTAAATAAGATTTAAATAATAATAAATAATAATTTTTAAAATAAAATAACAATAATAAAATTAATCAACCATTCAAGCCCATGTCTTGGAGTAGCAAGAAAAAGTGCATAAAGAAAACGTTAATTATTGCTCAGTTTGCTGCACACTGATCTAATCTGATGTGCCCAAGCCAGATACCTGGCATCTCTTCTTGGATGATAGTTCATCAATGTCTGGGCTCAGGCTTTGAGCTGAGGAAATCCTCAGTATCGAGCGAAGGTGTTCATCAGTCAGACGTCTCCTGTGAGATGTTTTGGTCATCTTCATCGAGGAGAAAAGTTACTCACATAGATAAGTGCTGCTGAACATGGAGAGCATCTGAGCAGCTTGGGTGCGGAGCTGAGGCATTGTGTCAGGGATGAACTGTGGAAACTGGGCGGCGCTCACAGCATCATACTTTGACTTCAGCATGTCATTACACTGGAGTTCAATTAGCTCCATTTGGAGGTTGGTTGGTGCGTTTTCCACATTAACTGCAAAGGGATTACTGAGCAGTTCAAACCTACATTTCTGGACATCAAAGTCGGCAAATCGCCGGCTAAACTCAGCGCCGAGTACACTGAGTTTTTCAGCAAACTGTGCGCATGGGAACAAGTTGGTAAAGAACTGCGTTTTCATGGTTTGGCAGCAGGGAAAATGGCCAAGGTTTCCTTGCAGCATCTGATTCTCCCACAGGCACAGTTTAGTTTTAAAAGCCCTCACTGCAGCGTACATGTCTGTGATGATGCGCCCCCGCCCCTGAAGCTGCAGGTTCAGCGCATCGAGATGGCTCGAGATGTCACACAGAAAGGCCATCTCACACAGAAACCTTTTCTCCCGAAGCTCTGCTGTGTCCTTCCCTTTGCTTTCCAGAAACTGACATATTTCCTCATGCAGCTCAAAACATCTATTCAGTACTTTTCCTCGGCTTAACCATCTCACCTCTGTGTGATACGGCACGTCTGCGTATTCCGAACCACACTCCTCCAGAAAAGACTTAAACTGGCGGTGATTCAGACCTTTGGCTCTTATAAAGTTAACTACTTGTGTTACTGTGGTCATAACATGTTCCATCTTTAGGGCTTTGCCACACAATGATTCCTGATGTATGATGCAGTGATAAACAGTTAGTTCACCTGCACAGTTCTCTTCCTGCATCTTCTCCCGGACCCTGCCCACCAGTCCACTTGTTTTACCGCACATCGCTGGCGCACCATCTGTCGTTAATCCCACGAGTTTATCCCACGGCAGCTTTATTTCAGTTACGCATTTGGAAACCTCCTCAAAAATTTCCTTTCCTGTGGTTGTGCCATGCATTGATTTGAATCCCAATAGCTCCTCCGTAACACACATATTTGAGTCCACTCCACGGATGAAGACTGACAGCTGAGCAGTATCAGATGCGTCGCTGCTCTCATCCACAGCAAGGGAGAATGCAACGAAATCTTTTCCCTTTTCCAAAAGCTGGTCATACAGATTGGTGGCAAGATCACATGTGCGATCAGCTACTGTGTTTCTGCTCAGGCTCACGTTTGAAAAGGCTTGCTTTTTCTCTGGGCACACGATGTCACAAACTTTCAACATGCACTTTTTCACAAACTCTCCCTCATTAAAGGGCCGGGCTGATTTTGCGATCTCTGCTGCCACAATATAACTAGCCTTTACAGCAGCCTCACTTTGTGATGTGGCTTTTTTGAACATATTCTGTTGTGAAACCAAACTTCTTTTCATCTCCTCCACTTTCTGGCTCCTTTGAGTCATGTCCAGGTCCTTGTACTTGTCATGGTGTTTTGTTTCATAGTGTCGTCGAATGTTATACTCCTTAGTTATAGCCACGTTGACTCCACAAATCAGACAAACAGGTCTGTCTTTTACATATGTAAACAAATATTCTGTCTCCCACCTGTCCAGAAAGTTCCTGTTGTCTGCCTTTCTTTTTGCCATTTTTGGGAAGGGGTTCCACAGTGACAGTTGTAGCTTGAGATCGCTATGACTTCTGTCACACAGGAGAGGGCGTTTCTGGGACCTGTCCTGATTGACGCGCCAAAACAACAGCAAGGCATTATGGGATTTGTAGTATTAGCGATGAATGAATGCGCTGTATAATACCGGCGGGCTAGCTCTAGTAGTCATTTGGTATAGCCTCGCGGGCCAAATATAATTACACTACGGGCCAAATTTGGCCCGCGGGCCAGAGTTTGACACCTATGAACTAAAGTATGCACATAAGTCATTGAAAATAAATGATTTATGCACATTGATGGTCTGTATCTTTACGCAGCTCCTTAGAAAATTACCTCCAAAATGCTACATTGAAGATAAGGGCTGATGTAATAGGCTGCATTAAGTTTTTATCCAAAGCAAAGAAAGGTGAAGTGACTTGCCCTAGGTAACAAGGAGTATCAGCAGGAGTTGAATGCTGGCTTCCTTGGTTCATAGCCCACTGCTCTATCCATTAGGCCACACCTCCTTCTGAGTGCAATGCCTGCAAAAAGAGGGCAGGCTAATAGTGGTAGACAATTGCCAGTGGATTCAGGTTGCTTTTAAGGTGGCAGATGAAATGAGATGGATGTGTGGTGGAGTGCAGAGCATCGGGAAGTGGTGACAGCAGAAGAGTGATGGCTGCCATATCAGCTATTTGGGCTGGAGGGGCTGTGGCTACTTCTGACTAAACCAGCTCTTCTTGGGCAGAGCAGTGATAAGTGACAAGGTTTGATCACAGCTAAGTGCAAACTGACCTATCACTGGAAGCAGTGATTGTTCCGACATGGAACAATGGGTAAATAGGCTGAGGAGAATGGGCATCATGGAAACGCAGACAGCATTGCAACACAGGCCATATGAGAAGTCTGGCAAAGAATGGGCAGTTTTATGAAATTATTTGGAGAATCAGTGAAGGAGCATTTCTCAGGGTTATAGCATGGGGGGAGAGTGGATGAGGAAGAGGGACAAAATATATAAAGATGAAAGAGGACACAGTATAGGATTGTCTTTAATAAACTTTGTGTGATGGGTACTATAATACACTGTTATGCATGAGTTTTGCAAATGTTCTCTTTGAATAAAAATAAAATACAAAGATAGAAGCATAATACCCAGCATTTTAAAAACGAATTGCTGTGTTGGTCCTGTAAAAAACATTGGACTCTTACCTTTTAAAGGACCGACAAAACAAAAGATATTGTAGTACATGAGCTTTGCAGAGGACATCTGGAGAGAGGATTTGTGGGACTGGAAAGTTCACGGACCAAAATCTCTTTGCTTGTTGGTTGCTTAAAAGATCTCAAGGCCTCAAAGACTAACAGTAGCTATCCAGATAATGCCACTGGCTGGGTCTATCAGCTGATTTTCAGTGGAATTTTGGAACCTTCTGACTGCTCCAGCACCAGAGCTGTGTGAGTGGTGCAGCTGCACAGGGCGCAAGTATAGAAGGGGCGCTGAGATCATCACTGGGCTTCCGGGAAGCCCAAGAGCAAGTTCCTGTGCGTGGCTGGATGGGGAAGGCGCTAGCTGTGCAAGTCACAGAGGGTGCATTTCTAGCCTGCTACAGGCCTGTCCAGCATGATCTGTATAGTACAGGGAAGGCACAAAGGTGTACTGTGGACAGTCCTGGAAATTATCCAGATAGCAGGAATATTCAGTCTGCTGTCCGTGTAACTCTAGATAACTTCTGAACAGAAAACAATCTATCCGTAGTTATCCGGATAGTAGACCGAAGCCAGGTAACTGTGTTAAATGCATTTTCAGCACCAGCTGGACAGAAGAGATGATTATATGTATTTTATTTAAATGCTGCAGCTGTCATTTAACAAAAACGCCAACCACAGAGTCTAAATATCGGGATGTAAATTTGTAGGTATAATTGCCAGCTGACTTGGGGCCGTGCTTTACTCATTCTGCAGTATTTAATAAACAGCTGTTTAACATTTGCCATTGTTTTTTGGGAGGGGCAGGATGGGTGCGATACACACTGCAATTTTTGCTTCCCTCCCCTCCCCTTCTACTCCCTGGAATTCATAATCCAAACTAGGCCCATCTGAGAACGGCAGAAGGCAGGGGAGGTCTAGAAGGAGTAGTAATAAAAGGTGGGGTTAGGGAGGTAGAGGTGAGGACTCAAGAAGAAATGCAAGCCAGCAGATGGGGTGCAGCACAGAGAGTAGATTAGCAGCAATAAGTTTCCCTATGGGTCTTCTGGAGGTGAAAGAAGTACTGTGCACAGCCCAGTCATGGGCTGGCCCAACACCAAAGGAGATCTTCATTGGACAGCAATAGGAGTGAAAATTTAGTGTGGGACCTGTAAGCTAATCAATGCTGGCAAGCCTTTGGTGATCCAACTCTCATATTTCATGTGGAGTTTCTTGGTATGAAGAAACCTGTGCAAGCAGTGGTTTGACTGCAGAACCTCTGAGCATATGCTGGCTCACAGACCCCATGCTGAATTTCTCTTTCTTCGCTGTCACTGTCATGGAAAGATTTCTGCCAGGTTTAGGACCACACTCTAACAAAGACCCTGTCTATTGAAAAACCAACCCCTCAGAGTAAATCAACTAATTTTTTGTCGGAAGTGCCAGCATAGTGAATAGGAACCATGCCTAACACCGCTGTGGCTTTTCCATTTTAATAAAGTGAATCTTTTCCAAAAAACAACAGCTTTACTTAGCTGATAAGTGACTCGTTTTCAGGCTGCTCTCAGTCGCTCCGCTTTTCGCCAATCCAACGTGCCATGTTTCGGGTACATCCAACTAAGGCACCCTGCTTCAGGTCAAGCAATGCGCGGGAAATCGTCAGCCAGCCAAATGAAGTAAGGTGAGAGAAGAACTGGAAATGAGAGGTAAAGTACCCAGAAAGTTGCATAACTCAGAAAGGAGGACGCACCGTATGGATGTGGGATGAAGAGGAGCTGGGAAGGACCCATGTGAAGACTACTATTTATCATTTATCAAGAGAATCCAGAAAGTGGCCTTGGGGCCAGAGAGAGGGAGAGGCTCCCCCAGGAATAGGCAATGGCTGAGAAGGATAGGAGGCAAGAGGAAAATGAAATGATAGAGCACCAAGGGGGGGGGGGGGAGAGGGGGGAGTATGAGGTCCCCTTCTAAGTTGCTGCCCTGAGGACCAATTTGCCCATACTGACCTTTTTTTATTTGTACTTGGTTTTGAATTGATACAAAAGTCCTAGTATAATGCTTTTCAGTAAACTGCTTCTGATCTTTGGTATTTATGGTTTAAAAATAACTTTGTAAAATTAATAACAATCCCATAAATTATTGTTTAGTTTTAGGAAGTAAAACTAGTGTCAGTCACACAGTACGATATTATTTTTATAACTTTAGCCCCTGGGCTGTAATGAGTCCAGACTCTTAAACAAGGTCATGATATTATCCAATAAGTCCTTCAGGTTTTCCCTAAGCACATGTCCAGTAGAAATATGCAGAGAACCTCCTGGGAAGTTTCTAGCTGCTTGCTAGAAAAGTGAAGAGAGAGGATCTAAGAGTTTTTCTTTGGTACAGAGAAGGGAAGTAGAACTTGGATTCTACTTGAAGGGGTAGTGTCTCTAAATAGGTTAGTTGTGATCACACAATGGCAGTAATTGTCTCACTCCTAAGACAGGATATATGGACTTTGTTTATTTATTAGTACTTACCTCCTGCCTTTCCAGTGGTAGTTCAGGGCAAGTTAAAGTCAGGTATGTCCTTGTACTCAGAGGGTTTACAATCTCAGTTTGTACCTGATACAATGGAGGATTGTATGACTTGTCCAAGGCATGCTACTGAGATTTGAACCCTGCTCTCTCTGGACACCAGGCTGTTGCTCTAATCACTAGGCTATTCTTCAGGCTCTCAGATTGGCTGCTAACGTTTACTGTAATACATATATCATGCCAAAGAATGTATTGTTGCACCTCTGCTGATGCAGGATGTCAACAGACAAGAGGTATTACCCTAGGGCATGGAATTAGTCAAATATTGAACCAACGTAACTACTACTACTACTATTAAGCATTTATAAAGCGCTACTAATTGCACGCAGCGCTATACAGACATATAGGAGATGGTCCCTGCTCATTAAAGCTTAAAATCTAGTCAAGACAAAACAAACAAAACATAGAGCAACAGTCTATTCAGGGCAAAAGTACAAGGCACGGCATTTACAATCAAGGCAGACAAAGGACAGAAGTCAAGATCTGAAAGCAACAGTGAAGAGGTAGGTTTTCAACCTGGATTTGAAGAGGGCTAGGGAGGGTGCCAGGCGTACAGACACAGGTAGGTTGTTCCAGGCGTAAGGTGCTGCAAGGTAAAAAGAGCAAAGTCTGGAGTTAGCGGTGCAAGTGGAGGGCCTGGTTAGAAATAGTTTGTTAGAAGAGCGAAGTTCCCGAGAGGGGTTGTGAGGAGAGATGAGAGTTGAAAGGTATTGAGGGGCCGCAGAGTGAATGCATTTATAGGTCAGGAGGAGAAGTTTGAACTGGATGTGGAAACGGATAGGGAGCCAGTGAAGTGACTTGAGGAGAGGAGTAATGTGGGCATGGCGAGGCTGGCAGATGATTAGTCGAGCGGCAGCATGTTGAACAGATTGAAGAGGAAAGAGATGGCTCACAGGGAGACCAGCAAGGAGCAGGTTGCAGTAGTCGAGGTGAGAGGTAATTATGGAATGGATGATCGTTTTAGTAGTGTGTTCAGAAAGGAGGGGGCGGATTTTGCTAATGTTGTAGAGAAAGAAGCGGCAGGTCTTAGCTACGAGCTGGATGTGTATGGAGAAGGAGAGAGAGGAGTCAAAGATAACCCCCAGATTGCGGGCCGAGAAAACAGGGAGGATTATAGAGTATCGACAGAGACTGAGAAAGGAGGGAGAAGAGGGGAGATATTGGGGGTAAAGATAAGGAGCTCAGTTTTGGCCATGTTCAATTTCAAGCGGCAGTGAGACATCCAGGCAGCAATGTCCGAAAGGAGGCAGGTAACCCTGGAAGTGGGAGTAAACTCCATGTGGGAAAACTCTTATAACTCGGGCCACATTTGTACTTGGGGTAATGTCTCTAATTGGTTAGTTATTCATTTTATATGATAGAAACGGACCTCACTCATAAGCCAGCATATGTTAAATATGCAACAACTAGTGCTTATTTTAGCATTTGCCAAAAAAACCCATCTTCTGAAGTTCTTAGAATGTAATATGTATAGACCACACACCAGGATGCTCTAGGAAGTTCTTTTTAAGCAAGTCAGTGACACCCAAAACAATAAAGATAATTTTTATAGATTTTTGAGACACTTTTGTAGCCTTTGGTGGTTGAAGACTTTCTCTGTACTGAGACTTCTTTTTTTTTTAAACTTTTATTTTCATTTTGCAACAAACAAAAGAAACAACACACCAAAGGAGACAAAACAAGTATACAATAAAGAAAAGTAAACCCAATTACCCCCCACCCCCACGCTTCTTCTCTAGCTGATTATGTCAGCATGTGAGCGCTTCCAAACAACAGTGATTATACATCAAAACAATCAAAAGAGTATCTGCGATACAGAATAATCATGGGACAAAGATATATACAAATTTAGACAGTCAGATGAGAGCATTGAGCAGAATGTACATAGTCATTGAGCATCTTCCATTTAGACCGATGATGAGGAGTCTGAGTGGGAGAAGCAAACATACGAGGTATTTGTTCATATTTACTATAGAGACAGACATGATTCCACCATTCATGGGGGCTCAGCTGGGAGCTATTTTTCCAGTATTTCGTAATTAGGGAAATAGCAATGCCAAGCATAAAGTCCAAAAGGAAGTTAGCCGTTTTTGGAAGAGAGGGGATCCCCGCAGCTGAGCGAAGTCCCACTATCCTCCAAGAAAGGGGCTCTTGAAAGTGCAAAATAGACTGGATACGACCCCAGACCCGACGCCAGTAATACTGTAGTGCGGGGCATTCATACATAACATGAGGTAGTGAACCAATGGCCGCATGGCATGTCCAACAACTATTGCCCTGAGTAGTGTTCCATTTGGCTAATCTGTCAGGAGTGTAAAAACACCGGTGGGCTAGAAAGAAGAGTGTCTGAGTGAGTGAGGCGGATCGGGAGACCCGTGTCACTCTACTCCAGACAAGGCTCCATTGCTCCGGGGTCAAAGTCACATGCAATTCTCTCTCCCATGCTTTCTGCGCTATAGGGGTATCTCTAGTTATAGCCTTACATAGGGTTTTGTAAAAATTGGATGCTACACCCGGTGAACTACCGATAGATCGGATAGTCTCCAACCAACCTTGTGTAGGGGAGGCCGATGGCGGGAGCACCTTAGCACTCCGAAGGCAATGCTGAAGTTGCACCAACTGAAAGTAGTGTTTCGCTGGGAGACCAAATTCAATTTGCAATTCACTAAAAGTTTTCCAGCGACCTTCATGGAACAACTGACTAGGAATCCAAATGCCCCTAATGTACCAGGGGCTCCACGCCATCGGCTTATTTTGTATTCGAAATCGAGTATTATACCAAAGTGGGAGCTTGTCTAACGGACAGAGTCGGGAGTCTAAAGAGTGCATAAGAGTAGTAAAGGCACCTAAGGTGTCTAAAAGCATTGGTGGAAAGTGGGAGTCTGATGGGAGAGTCATACCAGGGAGAAAAGTAAGAGGAATCGGTTTGCAAAGGTCCTCTTCTATGTCTAGCCACACAGGTCTGCTCGGTACTGGATCTTCCAGCCAACGAGCGCCTTGCTTGAGAAGAAAAGATTGATGATACTTCAGGAAATCAGGGAATCTGACACCCCCATTTTCCTTATCTGCTTGCAGCTTATGTTTCGCTATCCTAGGTGTCTTGTTTTGCCACAAGTATCTAGTCAGAAGGCCCTCTATATCTTTATATATACGTCGAGGGAAGAGACAGGGCAACATTTCTAAGATATAATTCACTTTCGGAACAATCATCATTTTTATGGTTTCTAATCGACCCCACCAGGTAAGTGTTAAAGGAGTCCAGCGGTGAGTTAGCGCCCGGACTTTAGAGATTAAGTCTTTGGCATTGAAGGAGATAGTGTCTTCCAAAGGAGAACAATAGTGAACCCCAAGGTATTTGACCATGCGAGGTTGCCATAAAAAGGGGAAGGGTTGCATATCTGCCTGATGAAGCAAAGGATTTAATGGAAAGGCTACCGACTTGGTCCAATTTATCTTATAACCGGACAGTTGTGAGTATTTACCAATTTGCTCTAGGACAGCCGGTACTGAGTCTATAGAGACAAAAAGCATAAGGTCATCAGCATACGCTGAAATTTTGATTTCCCTATGGGTGAAGGGGACTCCATGAATCTCCTCCGATTGCCGGATTAGTAAAGCCAAGGGTTCAAGTGCAAGATCGAAGAGAAGTGGAGACAGTGGGCATCCCTGGCGAGTGCCGCGTTGAAGGGGAAAAGGCTGAGACTTTAAAGCATTGGCACATATACTGGCTGTAGGCTGTGCGTACATGGTGCGAAGACAACGGAGAAAACCTTCCCCGAATCCGTACCAGCGGAGGACTGCAAACAGGAAGGGCCACTCTAAGCGATCAAAGGCCTTCTCAGCATCAAGTGAGAGGCCAACAAATGGGCGATCAAGATTAACTGCGGTAGTCAGTACATGGCATAGAGTCCGAGCATTGTCAGCAGTTGATCTACCAGGAATGAAACCGCATTGATCTGGGTGTATTAAGGTAGGCATCCTATCCGAGAGCCGGGTAGAGAGAATGGTGGCAAATATTTTATAGTCCGCGTTTAGGAGGGAAATTGGACGATAATTAGCTGTTAGTTGCGGGTCTCTCCCCTCTTTCTCAAAAACTACTACATTTGCCATTGAAAAGGACCCAGAAGGAGAACCCTCCTCGGCCAGAGCAGAAAAATAAATTTTCAAAACTGGAGCTAAGTCAGCGTGAAAAGTTTTGTAGAATTCAGCAGGGAGACCGTCTGGGCCTGCGGCTCGACCTGAGGCACATTTCTTGATAGCAGAATGAATTTCTGAGACAGTAAATGGTGTGTCCAAGGCCACTCTATCTTCGTCAGATAGGGTCGGTCTTTGTACCCCTGAAAGTAAGCGTTCAAATACATCCGGCTCAAAATCACATTCGGATTGATAAAGCCGGGTATAAAAATCACGAAAGAGTTCTAAGATTTCGGTATCTTTAGTGACCAAGCCCCCCCCCGACGGATTACGGAGGGCGGTAACACGCTTGGCTTCTTTTTGACCTTTTAGGGCATTTGCTAATAATTTGCCAGCACGATTATTTTCCCGATAATATAGCCCTTGTTGAGATTCGATATTTTTAACAGCAGCAGTGTACAAAAGCTGATTGTATTGAAAACGCAAGCGTTGTAAACGGAGTAAAATACATGGGTCAGTACGGGACGTGAGGAGACGCTCCCCAGCTTGTATCTGCTGCGCTAGAATCAGTAAATGCTGCTTTCTTTGTTTCCCCTGCCGAATTTGATAGCTAGTTATAGTGGCGCGGATAGATGCTTTAAAACCCTCCCACCAAGCCCAGCTCGCTGTGTCATGGGGTGAGTTAAAATGAAAATAATCTTGGATAGCGGCCTTTATATCAACCTGAAAATCTTTTTGACCCAGTAGGGATCTATCAAAAAACCAAGCTCGGGGAGAATCGTCCCGCGCAGTGACACGTAATGATAAAGATATGGCAGCATGATCTGAAATATGGAGAGGATGAGTCCTAGTCGTGTCTACTTGAGAAATCAGTGCTTTGGAAATGAGAAAGAAATCTATTCTAGATTGGGAGTGATGGGGGGCAGAAAAGAAAGTGAACTCTAAGTCGGAGGGGTGAAGCAGCCTCCATATATCTACCAGCGCAAGATCTTGCATCAGAGCTGTAAGGGTAGCAAGACTCTTGGGTGGACTACTCGTTCTAGGCGGCTGTCTATCTATCAGAGGGTCTAACACTTGATTAAAATCACCACCAAGTATTAATGGAGTATTGGCAGAGGCCTGTGCCAACTGCGCAATACTTGCATAGTAAGCAGGGTTGTCCACATTCGGGGCATAAATGCAAATACATGTAAATTCACTATCTCCAACCTTAAGATGTACGCGGGCCCATCTACCCTCCTTGTCAGCGCTAGTATCAATTACAGTAGCTTGCAAAGATTTCTTAACCAAAATGGCTACCCCGCACCGTTTGGAAACGGCGGGAGAATAGGCAGCCACCATGTAAGGCTTAACATTGAGTTTCAGTGTTTCAGCAGAGTTTAAGTGCGTTTCCTGAAGAAACGCTAAATCAGCATGCTCATGGCTAAGATAGCTAAGGATTTTCTTTCTCTTGATTGGACTATTAATGCCCTTTACGTTGAGTGATAAGATTTTACATAAAGCCATTCAGACAAGTTAAAAATTCTGAGCATGATAGCGCACATAAGTTCACAATGTCCCTCATATTGACTGTATCTGGCTGTACATATGGCATAAAAGAAAATAAGCTTAGATAATACAATGAAGCGCCCCACATTAAAAAAGAAAAACCGCAGCGCGGTAGAGAAGAAGCAGAACCCCAAAAATTACTGGCGACCATGTGTCTGCGGGGAGAAGCCCCAGAGAAGGCCGAAATTGAACAAACACATAACCTGTAGTATTGTGCGTGCTCCGAATCCGACCGAGGCACACATCATGGAGGGATAGGAGACCACAAAACAAAAGTCATAGAAAGAAAGTAAGAAAGTCCAGGTAGTCTCTGTGCTGAACTATGACCGCCGCATCGGGCCCTTCAAAATGGCGGACAGAGCCGGCAAATAAAAGTCCAAGTCGTTGGATTAGCGCATCTGCTCTGCTTCTTTGGAGTCTAAAAATGTTGATAGTAGATCAGGATCTTCGAATGTCCTGGTTTGGTTGTGGAGAGTCACTCGGAGCTTCGCGGGATACAACAGGCCAAAGCGAGCCTGTAGCTGTTGAAGTCGAGGGCGAAAAGCAAGGAGTTTCTTCCGTCGGTCGACTGTAGGCTTTGCCAAATCAGGGAAGAAGGAGACTTTGTGACCTTCAAATTCCAAATGATGGTTCGCCCGGGCAGCATTTAAAATTTGTTCCACTTGTTGATATCGTAGCAAGCGAAAGATAATAGGCCGGGGGGTCGTTCGGTTGAGCGCCATGTGGGTAGGAACACGGTGTGCTCGATCGATTTCCAGTTCTTTATGAAAGGTGATCTTCAGCAAGGAGGGAAGAGTTTTGAGCAGGAATTCTCTCATATCTCCCGCTTCCACCCCCTCCGGTATTCCAATGAGCCTCACATTGTTGCGACGGGCTCGATTATTGCTATCTTCTAACTCCTTTTGAAGATTCTGTATCTGGCGCTCAGCCTTGTCCAGTGTGCCCAAGCGCACCGCGTGCGAGTCGAGGACCCCTGCCATATTGTCCTGCCGTAATGAGAGACTTTCAAGTCGGTCCTGGAGCACTCCAAAGTCTTCTCGCATGGCTCTAAGCGCTTCTCCATTGGACTGCACCAATTCCTTCACGCCGCGTATTTCCTCTAAAATCTCCAGGTGCATTTCGGGGTTCTCCCGAAATGGAACCATCTTCTGTGGGGAGGACACCTCTGTTTTGGAGCGTTTTCCGTGAGAAGAAGAAGGAGACCCGAAGTCCAAGCGCGCTGGTTTATGGGCCGCCATCCCCCCGAGGTACCCCGGTCAGCCCGGAGCGAAATAGTAAGTTTGTATAGGTATTATGTCAGGATTCTAAGTAGGCCTCTCGGGAGCTTCAGCGCGAAGCGTCTTACCCGCTGGACATCAGGCTCCGCCCCTGTACTGAGACTTCTATTACCAATGCCGTTCTTGGGTTTCCTCTTTTGCTGCAATATCCAATTTTCTTGGTTTGATGGCAGTGAGAAAATTAATGTATCCTAGAATTTTCCAGTCACGGGTGAAGAGGCCAATGGATAAGATCATCTGGGAGGTAAAGCTTATTGGCTTCTTTCATTCCCAGTGCTGATGATAATAGAAACCATAAAGAATGCTGACCTGGTATCTTAGAGGATACTTGTTTGTAGAATTAAGAAGAAATTAGACCTTACCTGCCAATTGTCTTTCCTTGTGTTCCCTCCGGGCCAGTCCAGGAACCATAGGGTAGTCAACCTCCACTCTGCCTTTGCATAATCCCATGATATAAACAGTGTAACCTTCCTCTGGGACAATGATTCAAAAACTTAATTTCAACAGTACAAAATCATTGCTGTTGCCTCCCTCCCTTGATAATATCACAACTATTTTACCTCCTGCTCCTCTCCTATTAGGCTCTTTTATCTGGCTCTGTGTCCTTGTTTCAACAGTAGTCTTGTGTTATTGATATAATTTTCGTTCCTTCTAACAGTGAGTCATTAACTGGAAAAGGTCTTTTTCAGGACCTCTGCATATACTTTTCTTTTCACACGGTGTATTATGTAAGTGTCCTCTCTACAATACCCTCTATTATAGTATTTGAGGTGTTTGTTTTTGACTCAGTTATTGTTAGTTTTTATTTATCATATTAACCTTTTAAATTATTTATTTGGCTACTTTTACTTTTTATCTATTTATGTATCATATGTCATTTATTTTTTTAACCTTTTTATTGTATTTTTAATCAATAATTTCTACATAGTGTATATTTTATATGTGTCTCCTTTACGTATTCCTACTTTATATGTTTTGATATGCATAGTTTTTTAATATTACTCAAATGTTATGCATTATATTCATTTTAGATACGTACCTCTCGATGAAGGCTCCATGCTGAAATGCATAGGGGATTTTTGATCAATAAACTTGGCACCTGTGACCTCTACTGGCTTTCGCCCTCTGTGTTTCCTGTTTACGACCATTGCCTCTGCTGCAGGTCCCAGAGAGGGGCGGCAGTGGCCTCGGCAATGGGCATTGTAGGAGTGATAGATGCCTAAGCAATGAGGCTTATCTAGGGTGCCTCATCTACTTGCGTTAACACTTCTCTCAGATAACATCACATCTACGTGTGAATGATTTAAAACTAAATAATTGTTATGATCATCATTTGACTGAACAATTCTGAGTAATGAAGAGTTTCTCAGGTGATATCAAATTATGTTTGGGCTGGACAAATGTAAAACGGCAATTTTCCATAATGAAAAACTAAAGAAAACTGAAACCATCTCTCGGAAAGAAAACTAATATAAAAGAACTATTATAAATGCAGGATATAGATGTGCATGTATATGGAGATGCAACAATCCGGTATAAATTACTGAGTAGAAATATGAGCACAAAATACTACAGAGGATTAAAACTTGTACTGAAAGAATTTTGACATTACAGAATAAGATACAAGCTATCATTCATCTTGAAATCCTTGCTTTTTGGAATTTTGGAAATGTAGTAGGCCCTAACAAAGATCTTGAAAGATTGGATGTATGAACAAGAAAACTCTTCTATGCCCATCAGGTAATCTGTAAGAACCACTGTGTGCCACAGTTATTTATCTTAATAGCTAAAGTTGGTATGGGCCTTATAGAAATATATTATATGAGAAATTTTAGAAAAGTTGCCCAAGGGCAATCTGGGATGTCTAAGCCAGAACGTCTGAAAATAAAATTCAGACACGTCCAAGTATGGATGTGATTTCACAAACCTGCATGTCCCCGATATGGACAGCTGTGGGGGGTGTTTACATAGATAGAGCCTGAATGTCTAGGATAGCTTAATGGTTAGAGTAGTTTGTTAGGAACAGTGCAGCCAGGGTCCAAATCCTACTGCTACTATCATTGACAATGTGCTGAATACTGGGGCTGATTGAATGCCACCTTTGTTTTTCACCCAAAATGAGTAGGATTCAGCAGAGTAGCCAAAGGCTGTAAAAAAAAAACATTAAATGCCATTGATGATTAACTGTGTCAAATGCCAATGAAATAGCTTAACAGCAGAAACAATGCTGAGTTTTTTTCTGATGAAGGCAAACTTTGCTTCACTCGATCAAACAATAAAGTCTCAGTGTTATGATTCTTAATGATCACTTTGATGTGGCATTAGTTTAGCATGGTAATGCAAAAGTTCTACAAGATAACGCAGCATGATTTTCTCTATAGCCTTAGCCAAAAATGGGAGGTTCCAAACTGGTCTATATCTAATGTTTCCAAAGGATCCGTAGCTCCTTTCTTGTATAACAGCCCAAATCAAAACGTGGTGACCTGGACGTTTCATTTCTGATTTCCACGTCCTATCAAAAATGTGCCTTTTAGTAAACACTGCCTTCTGTTTTGAATTTTAAATATAAAACTGCCTCTCTGTTCTGTATTTCCCTATCCTTGCAATTTGAATTGCCGCTTATAGTACTAGGTGAACACAGAGGGCCCGATTCTGATCCCGATGTACATCTCCTTTGTATATCTGGGCTGACCCGATATACAAAGGAGATCACGATTCTGATCCTGTGGGGCACGTTTAGCCCCACGGGATCAGAATCATGAACAAGCTTGTACATGCAGGCTGGGATTGTGATTCAGTCCTGGCCTGCACATACAGGCACTGCCCGGCTAACTCAGCCAGTGTTTTAAATGGAGCCACAGTGCCATGGCGTCATGTTGCCAGGGCACCGCGGCTCCTTTTAAAAGCCATGATGTTGGCCACCTGCCCAAAATGCTAATTCCCTGCAGTCCGACCCCTGATCCGTCCTCCTAAGCCCAGGGTCGGACTGCAAGGGATTAACACTGCCCCCCCAACCCCTTCTGCCCCCCAGAGCAGCAAAATTGAAACGTCCAGGGAAGTTATTCCACCCTGGGGGTGGAATAACTTCCCCAGCCATTTCACCGGCCCTGAACGTACAGGGCCGGCAACCGCCCACTCTCTGCCCCCCATGTCACTGCCCGCCCACTCTCCGCCCCCCCTCATGCCACCCCTTCCCCCCACAACCGGCGGGGAGGTTATACAGGGGCAGGAGCTGGCACAAATAGCGTCTATCCCCGCTATTCATGCCTCAGAATGACCCCCATAGTGAACATTTCCCCTTCTTAAATACTTCTCTTTGACTGTGTTTGTGTCTGAAAGAGCTTTTCCTTTCAATCACTGCTAAGCTGTGGCCATTTGTTACTCATAATTTCTTATTATTGAAATGCTTGCAGTGCAACAAATGAAAGTTCAGTATTATATTAAAAGCAATTTCATAGCAAGGGAGCTGTGAAATAATGAACATTGCACATCTTCAATGGACTTTTTTTAGCATATGTTCAAATTCTCTTTCAAAATGCTTATTTCACTGAACCCATTTTAATAAATTGTGGCAGATCTGGGAATTTCACTGCAGAAAATCTGTACTTGCTATTTTTGTCGCATACAATACATTCTCAAGCTAAATCAATTTTCTCACCAAAAATATCTTTTGGGTTTAGCTGACTACAACATATTTCCAGATTTTTTTATTCAGTCACAAGCAAAGACAGGGTGCTGGATAACACTTTCTTTTATTATAAAATTGGTGGTGTTCCTGTGCTGAATTGTGAAAGAGAAGTCTGTCCTTTTAAGGGGTTATTTTATAGAAAGATAGAAGCATGAAGGCAGAAAAAGAGCATACGATCGATCCAGTCTGACCTTCCATACCAGTTACTAAGCTCTACAGTCCCTTTTTTTTCCTTTCGAGATCTGTGTTTGTTCCATGCTTTCTTGAATTTGCCTCAGTCTTTGTCTCTATTACCTCCTCTGAGAGACTATTCCATGCATCTACCACTCATTCCGTAACAAATATTTCTCAAACTACTCCTAAGTATATCTCCTTTCACCTTCATTCTATGACCCTTTGTTACAGAGCTTTCTTTCAACTGAAAGAGGCTTTCTTCCTGTCAGGATTGGCAGACCGGGCAGTTGACCTGGATCTTGTGTGTGCCTCAATCTGAAAGAGAAATAGTTTGAAGGTGAGTTTTGGGGCCCCTTCCTCAGTTTCTTCCCTGGACCCCTGCACCTCTAACATCAACACTGTACCACTGCAGTTCATAGCACTCATTGGATTTAGCTCATACCTTTCTCAGAAGTTCAAAGCAAGTAATATTCAGGGACAGTGGGTATTTTCCTGTCCACAGAAGGCTTTCAATCTGAGGTAATGAGAGTTAAGAAGCTTGCTCAAGATCACACGAAGGAACCATGCGATTCAAACCTGGTTTCTCTGGTTTGCAGCCCCCTTCTCTACCTAGTAGCCTATTCCTCCACTTGGGAAGTCTACCACCACTACTACTACTACTAAGCATTTATAAAGCGTTATCAGGCGCACGCAGCGCTGTACAATGAAAACACAAAAAGACAGTCCCTGCTCAAAAGAGCTTACAATCTAAAAAGACAAAGCAAGAAAAGGAGTAGAAAAAAGATAAGAACAAGGGCAAAGAGATGAGCAGGAGAGACAGGACAAAGGAAAGTGGTAAGAACAAGTGTGGGAGGAAGAAAGAAAGGTGAAATAAAAGAGGGGAAGGAAGGAGAACAGCAAAATCAAGAGCCAAAGGCAGAGGCGAAAAGATGAGCTTTTAACTTGAGTTTGAAGAGGGGCAAAGAAGATGCCTGACATATAGACAAAGGAAGTTTATTCCAAGCATAGGGAGCAGCAAGGTGAAAAGAGCAGAATCTGGAGTTGGCAATAGAGGAGAAGGGCATAGCAAGAAGCAACTGGGAAGAAGAACGGAGTACACGGGGGTGGGGGGGGGGAGTGAGAAATGAGAGAAGAAAGGTACTGAGAAGCCACAGAGTGAATGTACTTTTAGGTCAGAAGGAGAAGCTTAAAGTGAATATGGAAAAGGATAGGGAGCCAGTGAAGAGATCCGAGGAGAGGAGTGATGTGGGCAAAATGAGGCTGACGGAAAATCAAATGGGCAGCGGAGTGCTGAATAGACTGAAGAGGGAAGAGATGAGACTGAGGGAGACCAGCAAGAAGGAGGTTACAATAATCAAGGTGGGAGGTGATTAGGGAATGGATGAGGGTTTTGGTAGTGAGCTCAGAGAGAAAGGGGCAGATTTTGCCTATGCTGAAGAGAAAGAAGCAACAGGTCTTAGCGATGAGTTGGATATGAGAGAAGAAAGAGAGCGAAGAGTCAAAAATAACACCCAAATTGCGAGCAGATGAAACAGATTGGAGAAAAGAGCCATCAACAGAGACTGAAAAAGAAGAAGGAGAAAGGGAAATTTTAGGAGAAAAAATGAGAAGTTCAGTCTTGGCCATGTTCAATTTCAGGCGACGATGGAACATCCAGGCAGCAATGGCAGAGAGACAGCAAGAGATCCGGGACTGGAAAGCAGAAGAAAGATCAGGAGTAGAGAGATAGATTTTGGAGTCATCAGCATAGAGATGGTACTGAAAACCATGAGAGGAAATAAGCACACCAAGGGATTGAGTATAGAGAGAAAAAAGAAGGAGACCCAAGACAGAACCCTGGGGGACACCAACCGAGAGTGGGGTAACAGAGGAGGAGGAGTCACCAGAACACACACTAAAGGAGTGATGGGAGAGATATGAGAAGAACCAGGAGAGAACAGAGTCCCTAAAGCAAAGCGAGGACAAAGTGTCAAGGAGAAGATCATGGTCAACAGTGTCAAAGGCAGCAGAAAGGTCAAGGAGGATAAGGACAGAGTAAAGGCCTTTAGATTTAGCGAGGAACAAGTCACTGGAGACTTTAACGAGCAGTTTCAGTAGAGCGCAAAGGACGAAAACCGGATTGTAAGGGATCGAGAAGAGCATGGGAAGAGAGGAAGTCAAGACAACGGCGGTAAACCGCACGTTCGAGCAGTTTAGAAATGAAAGGAAGGAGAGAGATGGGGCGATAATTAGAAGGACAAGAGGGATCAAGTGAGGGTTTCTTAAGGAGAGGTGTGAACACAGCATGTTTAAAGTCAGCCGGGACAGTAGCAGTGGAGAGCGAAAGGTTGAGAATATGATAAATGGAGGGGACAATGGTAGAGGAAATAGAGGAGAGGAGTGTTATTTTTGACTTTTCGCTCTCTTTCTCCTCTCATATCCAACTCATCGCTAAGACCTGTCGCTTCTTTCTCTTCAACATTGGCTAAATCCGCCCCTTTCTCTCTGAGAAACATAGAAACATAGAAATATGACGACAGAAAAAGACCACATGGCCTATCTAGTCTGTCCTTCCATAACAACTACAACAGTCCCCTTTTTACCTTTAGAGATCCTCTGAGTTTGTCCCATGCTTTTTTGAATTCAGTTACTGTCCTCATCTCTACCACCTCCACTGGGAGACTATTCCACGGATCCACTACTCTTTCCGTAAAGAAATATTTCCGCATATCACTCCTGAATCTATCTCCCTTCACCCTCATCCCATGTCCCCTCGTAGCAGAACTTGCTTTCAATTGAAAGAGGCTCTCTCCATGAACATTTATGCCACAGCGTTATTTAAACATCTCAATCATATCACCTCTATCCCGCATAGAAAGCTCACCACACACAGAGACACACTCAGAGCTGCTCATTCCCAGGGACAAGGGTGCCACAGAGGAAAAGCAGACACAGAGAGAAACAGGCAAAGGTCAAGCAGACAGAGAGAAGAGCAAAGGGGAGAAATGAGTAATAGAAGAAGGAAGGTAGGAGGATGCAGGGGGGCAAAGAAAAGCAACACTGACTGAACACTAATTTTCAAGCAACTCTCCTACACCAACCATAATCCATGTGCCAGGCACCAAAGAATAAGCTCCTTCTGTGTCAGGCATGATTAAATGTATAACAGATGTAAATTACCGTCCTCATGCTTAATGATGTAACAATGTACTAATGTTATAAAATATATAACACATACCTGCTTATGTGTCACGACACAACACGCTTGCTGCCTGCCAGACCAAGATATGCATGCCATCTAGTGAACTGCATATTAACACCCTTTTATAAAATCATGGCCCCCACATAAATCACAATGTTGGCACATATGTGTCTTTTTGATGTGCATACATGAGGAGGGATCTAATGAAGCTTGAAGAATATGAAGACCATTCTCCACCTATGCCACCAGTTAGAACCTCGGTTGCAGCCTGTCACTTGGGAAGGACATGATATATCTGTGCATCTGAAGGATACCACAGTCCTTGCATTTTAGACATAGGAAGCTTCTTAGCCTTTTGGAGTGGGGGAGGGGCATAAATCAGTCAAGCTGTGGGTTGCTCACTTTCTCAGGAGAGCCAATCAGTGCATTGCTTTCCCTGAGGAGGAACGGCAGGCACAGCAAAACATAGCAAAATTCTTTTGAGATCACTCAGTTTTCATGAGTTTTGGGGACCATAGATTGCACACACATTGCAATCAGGCTATTTGTGGGGAGGGAAGGCAGCTACAGAAACAATAAGGCCTTTCACTCCCTTGACATGTTGCTAAGTTGCAACACCACTGGAGTCATAAGTGATGTGTGTCCATGCTTTCCAGGCTGCTATGATAATGCCTACATACACAGCCTGGCATTCATGACTGCTTTTAGAATAGCAAAATCATCAGGGGATGGTTTCTAGGTAAGTAACCAACTCTCTCACACATATTCTCAACCTTAACGCTCCTCTTTTCTCTCCATAGAATCCCCCTGATATTTACCAACTTAGCTGATTTAGCAGCAGGGGAGTCCCAGAAACGTCTACCAGTCTCACACACTTTCTTCTCTGCCTTTTCTTCCATAAGTGATGGGGGCCATCTCTGGATGATTTGGCCAATGACTCCCCTTGCCCCTACCAGACTGCATAAGAGGAACCCTACAGCTGTACTGAAAGAACCTTTAGACTTTTGAAAACACATACCAGCTGCCTGGACAGATTTACAGGAGAGTTTACATCTCCCCTCCAAGTCATATGTCTTTTTTCTACTTTCACCCCCTCCAGTCAGGTGAGTGGGAAGTATCAGCAAGGAACGACTTGATTCTCAGCTATTTTTAATAAGTATGTCAACGCTTATTTACAATTATCAGATACTAACATTTATTATTCAGTCAGTAGTTATTAAATGTAGTATCTGCACATGCCACTGTGGCCTTGCATAACTGATGAAGGTTGCTGCAGTCTTTTGACTCAAGTGGTACAGTGCAGTAGAGTAATGACTCTCTCTCCTTGGACACTTCTGAGTCATTCCATGCAGCTCCAACAATGGTACGACATACTAGTGGGGAGGGTCTTACTCTGGGTTGGCAAGATTCAGGGGTGATGGGAAGGGATGAATAAGAAGAACAGTGAGTAGAGGGAAGATGCATATGAAGCACGTTGCTCCACTCACCTCCTAAAGATGCATCCCATAGAGGGCCTAATGCCTGACACATACTCCTGCATCAGTGAAGTTTGCTTTAACAGTTTATCACCACACCTGACAATTGTATTTTCTTTTCTATGTTCACCAGGGCCTTTGTGACATTAGAACAACCCGGCATTTCATCCTAAGCATGTTCTGACTTCAGTGGTAACACTGCTGATGCATAACTGCTGTCCTTGGACATCCTTTTCACTTAGAGGAGCATTGAATGTCATATCCAGCTCCTATACTGGCTCCTCCTCTACCTCTTACCTCACTGACTATAGCACCTAATGGAACCCCAGCAGCTTCTGAGCACATTTCCTCTTAGATGTCCTGGTTCCTTCTTCATGTGCATACCTCTACAGCCATCCTCTGCCTCCAGTTGATACCCACACAAGCATTGCATCTCCTCTGGCATGATACAGAGGCTCATTTAGTTTCCTTTAATAACTTACCTTAGACATTCCTGTCAGGAAAAGCTCAATTACCCCTACAAAAAAACATATAAAAGCATGCAAAAGGACATGTGCATTTACCACCATATCCAGTGAAGCAGCGATTTTAGAAACAAAGACGCTGAAAATAAGAGCATCTTCGTCTCACAGCTTATGTGTTGCTGCATCCAGGAACATTGCAGGTTGTTGGCTGCAGGAATGCATTTAGCGGGCCCCAAACTGGGCCTGATATCTCTTAAAGGGACCTGTGATGAGACAGGTAGCCCACCGTAGCTCTACCAGCACTCCATATAGCCTCACCAGCCCCACCACTCCAGCTCTTACTGGTAAATTCCTTGGTGCCTAGTGTGGGGCAGGAATAATACCTGGATGCTCCTGCTCTGTTGGTGCCTGGATTCAAAATGGCACCTTTGACCCCTTAGCGATTAGTGTTGCAGTACTACCACTAGGGGTCAAGCTGCACAGTAAGGCTCCATTCCACTGTGCACATATGCTGCTTGCACCACCTGCTTCGCTGGCCCCACATGCACCTGTGCAGCATACCTCTGAGTCAATTGATGTCACCTCATTAGCCAGGCCTATTGGCTGCACTTTGACTAAATTTACCTATGGGCAGCTGGGCCCCTGTTAGACATAGGTAAATTTTGCCCATAGGTAAAAGCAGTCATAGCTCTGCAAAACGTCTATGCATACTTCTCTGGGAAAAAAATTAAATGCCTGTTAGTTAGAATTTTTTAAATGCATGTTAGTTAAAATTCTAGAAGCCTCATAGCCATATGCGGAGCCCGATTTAGTAAGGGGCACATCCGGGCTGTCTGGACAGTCAAAAAATGGACGGCCCCAAAATATACCCACTTCTGCAATCGCAGGAGCCAGACATTCCCGCAGCTGCAGAATCAGGCACTTAGATGGCGCAATGCTGCCCCAATTCCCAGGCATGAGACGTCCTCCCAGCACCCTGTCCAGCCTGCCCTATGCTCCTGCCCTTGTGCCGGTGCTGGTGCTGTGGCACCCAATCACCATGGTACTGGGACACCCAGCAGGAGTGCTGAAAGCCCTCTAAGGAGGGAAATGTCCTTTCCCCTCTACCCAACCCTCGGCAGGACCAGCCAGGGCCGGGACTGGGTGGCAGAGACTCACCTGCAACCCCCCTGGCTATTTAGTGGGATTGCCTGGCACATCCGCTGCCTCACCCGGGGCTTATACCACCTCTGAGGTGGTATAAACTCCATATATACCCTGCCGCCGGTGGACGTACAGGGTCGTGACCTACAACCCCGCTATTTGCTGGTCAGAATTGGGCCCTTTGTGTCTCTATTTAGATTTCACTCTATTTTTTTTACTCTTTTCTGCAAGTTTATTATGTCAGCCTGAGATGTCCTTTGTGAATGTACAGTATGTAGAATGTGATGCATTACATCAAGAAGTTAAGTGCATGGTTTTATTTTATGAGTGACAAGTGACTGCTGTCCAGGGGTGACAGCACTTGTCACTAATAATGAAGAATGTTAAATGTCATTCCAAGGATTCACTTCCTAAGTGACATAGAAACCATATATCTATTTATATTTTAAATAATGCAAACAATTTCCCTGTTGGTAGTATATGATTGTAAAGAATACATCATTTGTATTTCAGCTAGGAAAGCATGCGCTTAGTTTGTAATCTGACACTACGCAATATTTTGCCATGTGTGGATCTGGATTTTAGATTTAATTACTCACCTTTTCCAAATCCAACCTGAAGGGGAACTGCAAGAAGGATATTTTTGATTGTGAGCCTTCCTCTGGCTGACATGTCAGGGGAAAGATGTATGTGGAAGAATACTGTATAAGGCCCACCACAAGGTGATATGGAAAATAAATGTTCTGAACTCATAACAGGCTCTTTATCAACTACGAGCTGAGACAGTGCCAGTCTGGGACTAATCAAATAACTGAAAGTGTTTCTTCTTGGTGGAAATGCATATAAGAACAACTCTCTACTGGTCTTTTTATAGATCTTTGCACTCATGGAGGGTCATTTTAGAACCCCTTTTCGTGCTTTGAACATCCAAAAAGTGGCATAGAGGTGTCCAAAGCCATTTTAGAAACTGGCTCTGGGAATATTCAAGTCTGAACAGATGTGTGGTGGAGACATGGCCAGGAAGTCCCCACCTGATCTCAGAAACATCCAGCATTGCATCAAAGTTTAGATCTGCTCCAGTGCTTGTTTTGGCTGGAAAATATCCAGAGGGTATGGAGAAGAAAGCACTCCATCAATTCCAATGCTCAGCACAATGTCAACAATAGCAGCAGTGGGCTTTGAACTCTAGATGTCCTGTTCCTAGCCCACCACTCTATTAGGCTATCCAGGACATCCAGGTTTGGAAACATGGTTCTTGGGATTTCTATGTAGTGGCTGCCCCCCCCCCCACCCCCACCCTGCAGACATCATAAGAACATAAGAACATAAGATATGCCATACTGGGTCAGACCAAGGTCCATCAAGCCCAGTATTCTGTTTCCAACAGTGACCAATCTAGGTCATACGTACCTAGCAGTTTCCCCAAAGGACACAGGTTCCACAATGCTTGTATTGGTTCAAGCATTGATATCCTGGGTCCCTTCTTAATAATGGTTTATGGACCTTTCCTCCAGGAACTTGTCCAAGGGGTCTGTTTACTAAACATTCCTAACGTGCGGGGCCGTGCTAGTGTGCCTGTGCCATATAAGGAGTGGGCGGTTCAGGCAGAAAATAGAAAAAAAACGGTAGTAAGCAACCGGATGTGTGTGCGTCGCGCTAATGTGCGGGGGTCGACATTAGCGCGTGGAAAGGCAAAGTGGCACGCTGCTGAGTATACAAAACAACAGAGCCGTGGTACAACGGTGAAGACACTGACCAATGGTGCAGGGGCCATGGGTTCAATCCCCCAGTGTGCGCAACGACAAAGGTCAGCTGAGGCAGTAATTGTAATGATTAACATTGTTTTAGGAGGCAAATTAATTTGGAACGGCATAAGGCGGCGCACAGTTCTTTTGGGGCGGCAGAAGGCGGCGCACAGTTATGTTTGGGCAGCAGAAGGCGGCGCACTGGTCCCCTTGGGCGGCAGAAGGCGGCGCGCTGATAGGCACAAGGCGGCGCGCTGATGCACAAGCACAGGAACAGAGCCACAGCACAATGGTTACAACACTGACCAATGGTGCAGGGAGCAGGGGTTCAACACCTCACAATGCCCAGTGAAAAATGCCTGCTGAGGCAGTATGTAGGAGGCTGTATAAATTTATTTTGTTATCACTACTAGCAAACGCACTCTCCCAGCATGTTAACATACGGCGGCCCATAAGGCACATGTTACAGTGCACTGTTCGCCAAGGCACCCTTGAATGACCCCTATGGGGCAGCATGTATGTTGCGACACAGGATAATGTATAGTGCACCCTATAGGGATGGCAACCATAAGGTGGCCTACAGGGCGCCCTATGAAGCACCCTCAGAGGCACCTAATGGGTATAGTAAGCTGAGGGTGGTCTTGCCGGCATAGACATATGTACAGTAAATAAAAATAAAGCTGTGGACAGCCCTACCAAAGGGCCCCACTGTGGGTTTGAACCCATGACCTCTGGCTGCACAGGCAGTGATGTAACCATTGCGCTACAGCTCCATAGCTGTAAGCAGGCCCCTGGCTGGCTGCAGATAGCCTACACGTCACCTCACAGACAGTCTGCTGGTGTCAACAGGATAGGGTTAGGCCACCCGTACCCATGATGCACTGCACATGCAAATTAGCTGTCCGCAGATGGACACAAGATGGGGAATGCACCCCCACAGCACCTCGGCCCTGTTGGGGGAAGTGACCGGGTGCACCCACACAGCACCTTGGCCTAGTAGGGGGCAATGACCGGGTGTTTTACTGGCACAGAGTAGCCACACACCGTTACATCGTGCGGGTACTGTGCTCACCCTGAGTGTGCAATGAGGTGGCCAGGACCAGGTCAACAACACCTGCCATGGCTGATGGAGGCCAAGCGGGCGTTCCAAAGCAGTGTTAATGTGTAAGATAGCTAGTTTCTGCACAAACACCATGGATATCCCTGTCTGTCGCCATCAGGCACCCCCCCAGTGGCAAACATGGTCCCCATCAAGGGATCCACACTCTACCTCCCTGCAAAGGTGGCAGTAGAGGGCAACATCAACCCCAGTCCTGCTGAGGAACACCACCACCCCCCCCAGGCAGGCAGCTCCATACACAGCCATAACACAATAGCAGACAGACATAAGCCCAGGGTATGGTAAGCTGCACTCCACCACCAGATATTCCCCTGCAGCAAGCCAACAGCCACTGCACCCTGCAAGCCATTATAGCAAGACATTTACCAGCTACAAACAGTCTGCTGGTTAGTCCATAGTGCATGTTCCCAATGGAGATGCATGCACCCAGAACTGGGCTGTCTGCATACACAGCAAGCAGATAGATCAGTGACTGGGCCCCAAAGAGAAACCCATATCTATCACATGAGAGAACTACTATACAGCACTATGGGGGGGCCTAGCCATGCTGTGGTCACTGCACAGTCAGGGTGAGCGTGATCCCCCAGAAGGACATGCTTTGGCCACCCTGTCTGTGTAGGTGGTGGCCGGACACTACAATATCCCAGCCAATGTCCCTGCCAGGGCCCTATGCCCAGTGCAGATGCATCCTGGCCACGCCACCCTGCCCTGGCTATACCCATGGTACCTTGCACCTCATTATGCACATTGACTGGCCAATACTGGCAACAGTGCTGGCAGTGCGGGCTGTTGAAGGGGCTTGCAGCCAACACCCACTGTATAGACAGACACACACTTCCACACCTCTGCCATCATGGTGCTACGATTGAGGGGGTAAGTAGCCTTGCCCACCAAACCGGTCCTGAGCACGGCAAGGCATGGATATGGTACGCATTACAGCTGGTGGTCACTCCCCAGGGTGGTAAGCACCGTCAGAGGCCAGGCCTGGAGCATGCCCCGCAAACACCTAACAGATTGTTTGGATGGGGTCAACTAGCAGTATGTACGTAACGTATGGATAACTGCCTGCCTGTGCTCCTAGCAAACGTCTCCGAGCTGTGTACCGTATACCTCAGGTGTAGGGTGACATTGGTAAGTTATGCAAGTGCTCGTTTTGGGTGCTGCATGCACGGTCCAATGTTCTGCCTTTCCAGGAGACATTGGCCAATGGGGCCTGTGGGTGTGGGTGTGTCTGCCCTTGATGGCTGCTGCTTTACGGCACAGATTCCCAACTCCAGTCCAGGTTTGCATCACACTGTTCGGGTTTTCCTGCTATCCCTCATGAATATGCATGGGCTACATCTACATGCCATGGGGGTGGTGCATAGATATACAGCACAGGCATATGTATGAGTGTCAGCATGGAACTTGACTGGTGTGTGGCCCACCAGGACTGCATTTGGGTGATTCTGCTCTAGGTACTGCCCCTGTTCATGGTGTCTGTGCTCAGTGGGGTAAAAGATAGATGTCTTACCATTGCATATGTCCCTGCCATGAAAGGTGTGTCCTTACTATCACTGTTTAGTTGTGGGAAAAATATGTGGGCAGGATTGGCAGTAGCCCCAGCTGGGCTTTGAACCTGTGACCTTCTGTTCTTGTATGCATTGTCTGTGTGCACTGCACCACTGTGTAGCCACAGATTGGTTGGATTCCCTGGACTGTCCATGACTGTGGATCCGGCAGGACCTGTCTGTTGCAGTGGACTGTGCCAGCCTGCACATGGCTAGGCCTCTGTCTTCTGTGGTTAGCAGCCACTGCCCCCTGCACCACATGTACTTGTCCGCCAACATGCTGGCATGAACTTCTCTCAGAAAAAGCAGTTGACCTGATTGCAATGTGGCAGTATGGGACTGCATTTGGGGGACTTGGCTGTAGGTAATGCCCATTGTTGTGGTGTGTGTGCGGTGTTGGGTAAAATATGGGTGTTTTCCCCATGCATACAGGGGTGTCTGCGCTATCTTTATTTAGTGGTGGGTAAAATATAGGGACTGGGCTGGCAGGTGCCCCAGCTGGGTTTTGAACCTCTGCTCTCTGGTCGTAGAGGTAATGACTCTGTCCGCTGTACCACACTTTGGCCACAGAGACAGTGCAGCCCCTGGAGGCAGTAAGCCTGGCAGGATGGAGTCACAAACCCTGCTCTACGCAATTCTACTGTGGGCATATGCACCCTGTCTGGTGACAAACGTGCACATAAACCCCGGAAATGACCACGGAAAATGTGGGACAAAATATCACCACGCTGGGCAACAGTGATATTAATGGGCAACCATAGCAAACACTCCCAGGAAAGCTCCAATACGTGGCAATGTGTTTTGGAAGAGTCTCCTCTCAGTAGACCCTTCCAAAAGTCATTTCTTTTTTCTGGAGCTTTGCTGGGTGTGATTTCTGTATTTGCCCATCACTATAACTGTTCCCCAGCTGAATTACTATTTTTAATAGTTCTGTTGTGGTCAATTTCTATTTTTATTTTCACTTATGTGCTGTGCACATATATCACACTGCTCACGTTTTGCTGGTTTCCCCGGTTTTCCTGTACATTGCTGACGGAAATGGTTTCTCTTCCCTTTAAATGCTTTCTACCGCGAGTGTTTCACTCGCGGTAGTTTTTACATGCAAATTCGGGCCCGATACTGTGCGAGGAGCCTCTCCCCTCCCACTCTCCACCCATTGACCCCGTCCCTCCGCCCCTCGGGAGCCTTCCTCCGCCCTCAGAATGCCTTTCCACGCCTCTATCGGACATTTGCGGGCCGGGTACTTTTGCGGGGCACGTTAGTGCGGCGCGCAATTGTGCGGGGCCCAAGCGCACTTGTGCGGGGCGTTTAAGAGCGTTTCTGAGCGTTTGAGTGCCGCGTTTCCGTGCGCTATTGTGCGGCACGCAATTGTACGGCTTTTAGTAAACATGCCCCCAAACCTTTTTTAAACCCAGCTACACTAACAGCCTTTACTACATCCTCTGGTAACAAATTCCAGAGTTTGATTACATGTTGAGTGAAAAAATATTTTCTTTTATTAGTCTTAAATAGTTTACCCTGTAGCTTCATTGCATGATCCCTAGTCTTTCTATATTCTGATAAGGTAAACAATTGATCTACGTTTACTCGTTCCACTCCGTTCATTAATTTATAGACTTCTATCATATCTCCCCTCAGCCGTCTCTTTTCCAGGTTAAAGAGCCCCAACCTTTTTAGCCTTTCTTCATAGGAGTATCCTTCCATCCCCTTTACCATTTTGGTGGCTCTTCTCTGAACCTTTCCTAAAATCGCTATATCCTCTTTAAGATACGGCAACTAGAATTGCACATAATATTCAAGGTGCGGTCTCACCATGGAACGATATAGAGGCATTATAATATCTTTTGTTTTATTTTCCATTCCTTTCCTTATCATACCTAGCATTCTATTTGCTCTCTTGGCCGCTGCTGCACACTGGGTCGAGGGTTTTAACATGGTATCCAAAGTGACGCCTAAATCTTTTTCCTCGGTGGTGGTTCCTAATGTGGAACCTTGCATCGTGTAACCATAGTTAGGGTTGTTCTTCCCTAGGTGCATAACCTTGCACTTGTCCACATTAAATTTCATCTGCCATTTTGATGCCCAGTCTTCCAATTTATTAAGATCCTCTTGCAATTTTCCACAATCCTCTTGAGTTTTAACAACTTTAAATAGTTTTGTGTCATCTGCAAATTTGATAACCTCACTCGTTATTCCACTTTCCAGGTCATTTATGAATATGTCAAAAAGCAGCGGACCCAGCACAGATCCCTGGGGTACACCACTGTTCACCTTTCTCCATTGGGAAAATTGGCCATTTAGCCCTACCCTCTGCTTTCTATCTTTTAACCAGTTCCTGATCCACAATAGTACACTGCCTCCTATCCCATGACTCTTTAGTTTTGCCAAAAGTCTCTGATGAGGGACCTTGTCAAAGGCTTTCTGAAAGTCCAGATGCACAATATCAACCGACTCACCTTTGTCCACCTGATTATTCACTCCTTCAAAAAAACATAACAGATTAGTAAGACAAGATCTTCCTTCTCTAAAGCCATGTTGGCTGTCTCCCATTAGGTCATGACTATCTACATGCTGAGTAATTTTATTCTTTATGATGGTTTCTACCATTTTTCCTGGTACTGATGTCAGGCTCACCAGTCTGTAGTTTCCCGGATCACCCCTGGAACCCTTTTTAAAAATTGGTGTTACATTGGCGATCCTCCAATCTTCAGGTATTAGAGATGATTTTAATGATAGTTCACAGATTACTAATAGCAGGTCTGCAATCTCGTATTTCAGTTCTTTCAACACCCTTGGATGTATACCATCCGGCCCACGTGATTTGCTACTCTTCAGTTTATCTGATAGTTGTAATACATCTTCCCGATGTATCAATATTTCCTTCAGTTCTTCCGCATCTTTAAATACCACTTCAGTCATGAGTAACATCCCTACATCTTCCTCAGTAAAGACTGAAGCAAAGAATTCATTCAATCTCTCCGCTATCGCCTTGTCGCCTCTTAGTGCTCCTTTAACCCCTTTATCATCTAATGGACCAACTGACTCTCTCACAGGTTTTTTGCTACGAATGTACTTGAAAAGGTCTTTACTTCGCGTTTTTGCTTCCGCAGCAAGCTTCTTCTCATCCATATTGGGAATGTTCACGTTTGTGAAATTGCGTCTGTACCTGGATGTGCCTGCTTTTCTTCAGACATTCTTGCTTAGATATCTCAGACTGCACTTGGATGTCCCTTCTAAAATTCCCCTCATGGTCTCTGGTAGACCAGGTTTCATATAAGAGCCTTGTAGTAGTGGCTCTCATGCAATAACCCACATGTAGCTCAGACCTAGGGGTATGTTTACTAAAACCCCGGTAAAGTGCGGGCCCCGGTAGTGTGCTGGTGCCATATAAGGAGTGGGCATTCCGTCCTGAAAAAGAAAAGCCGGAATTTACATATGCGCTAAGGTGCGCAGCGCCCATGTGCGCCCCGCACCTTAGCGCATGAGATAGCTGCGCGGGAGGCATAAGTGGCACGCTGAAGTGTAAGAAAAAAAGCAGAGCCACAGCCCAATGGTTAAGACACTGACCAATGGATCAGGGGTTCAATCCCCAAAGTGCCCAATGAACAAGGCTGGCTGAGGCATAGCATATTATGGGGAAGATTGCTTAAGGAGGCATTTTATTCATATTTTAATTATCACTACTAGCAAACGCACTCTCAAAGCGTGTTAACATAAGGCGCCCTATAAGGCACATTTTAAAGTGCACTGTCAGCCAAGGCACCCTAGAATGTTGCTTATAGGGCGCTTTAGAGGGTGCCGTATGAGGAACCGCAAGGTCAGTGTACTGTTTTTTATGGCAGCACTGTGCAGTTTAAGGAATGGAAAGCATAAGTAGGTGCGCTGACAGGCAAGGAGGAGCAGCAGTGGAGCACAATGGTTAAGGCACTGACTGCTGATACAGGGGTCATGAATTTGCTCCCCAGTGTGCCTAATACGTAAGGCTGGCTGTGGCATCAGCTTTGCATTGTACATATTTTGTCCTGCAGCACTTTATTTTTAAGTTATTAATTGCTGCCAGCAAACACGCCCTCACGTGCCGTAATTGAAGGTGCCGTATAAGGCACCCTATAAGGCACTCCATAGGGCACATTATAAATTGCACTGTCCACCACAGCACCCTAAAATGTCCCCTATAGGGCACCCTATAGGTTGCGTCACAGGATATTGTATAGTGCACCTTATATGGACGGGAACCATAAGGTGCCCTATAGGGCGCCCTATAAAACACCCTCAGAGGCACCTTATGGGTACAGTACGCTGAGGGTGTTTTTGCTGGCATCAAAATATGTACATTAAAAAAAAAATGCTTTGGACAACCCTATCAAATAACCCCACTGTGGGTTTGAACCCATGATCTCTGGCTTCAGAGACAGTGAAGTAACCATTGGGCTACAGCTCCATAGCTACTAGCAAGCCCCTGGCTGGCTGAAGAGAGCATGCATATCGCCACACAGACAGTCTGCTGTGGTCACCAGGATAGGGTTAGCCCACCCATACCCATGATGCACTGCACATGCAAATCAGCTGTCCACAGATTAACACAAGATGGGCAATGCACCCCCACAGCATCTCGGCCCGGTAGAGGGAAGTGACCATGTGCACCCACACACCACCTCGGCCTGGTAGGGGGTACTGACAGTGTGTTTTACTGGCACATAGTAGCTACACACCGTCACATTGTGCGGGTACTGTGCTCACCCTGAGGGTGCAATGAGGCACCCAGGACCAGGTCCACAACACCTTCCATAGCTGAAAGAGGCCATGCTAGAGATCCAAAGCAGTGTTAATGTGTGAGATAGGTAGTTTCTGCACAAACACCTTGGATGTTTCTGTCTGACTCAGTCAGGTGTAGCCCCCATGGACTCCCAGGTGGGCCATGCACCACCACCCCACCCCAGGGTGGCAAACAGGATCTCCCATCAATAGATCCACATTCTACCTCCCTGCAAAGGTGGCAGTAGAGGGGTCCATCAACCCCAGTCCTTCTGAGGAGCAGACACCCCACAGGGCAGTCAATGCAGCTCTATACACATCCATAACACAATAGCAGACAGACATTAGGCCTGGATATGGTGAGCTGCACCCCACCACTATCTGATATTCTCCTGCAGCAAGTCATCATCCGCTGCACCCTGCAAGCTGCTCCATCACAACACATACCAGCTGCAAACAGTGTGCTAGTTAGTCCACAGTGCATGTTCCCAGTGGAGATGCATGCACCCAGAACTGGGATGTCAGCATACACAGCAGGCAGATAAATCAGTGACTGGGCCCCAAACAAAAACCCATATCTATCACATGAGAGAAATACTCTATGGCACTATGGGGGTGCCTAGCCATGCTGTGGTCACTGCACAGTCAGGGTGAGAGTGATCTCTCAGCAGGACATACTGAGGTCACCCTGTCTGTGTAGGTGGTGGCCGGGCACTAAAATGTCCCAGTCAGTGCCCTATGCCCTGTGCAGATGCACCCTGGCCAGGCCACCCTGTCCGGCCTATACCCATGGTACCTTGCTCCTCATTATGCACATTGGCAGCCCAGTACTGGCAACATTGCTGGCAGTGTGGGCTGTGGAAGGTGTTTGCAGCCACCACACACTGTACAGACAGACAGCCACCCCCACACCTATGCCAGCATTGTGCTACTATAGAGGGGTTCAGCAGCCATACCCACCACACCAGTCCTGGGCACAGTACAGGCATGGATATGGTACTCAATACTGTTGGGGGTCACTCCCCAGGGCGGTAAACACTGTCAGAGACCAGACCTGAAGCACACACCGCAGACATCAGAATGATTGTTATGGTGGAGCCCAAGGAGCAAAATGTGCTTAACGTAGGAATTGATATCTGCCAGTTATCATGGGAAACATTTGATAGCTGTGTACCATATACCCAGGTGTAGGGTGGCATTGCTAAGGTATGCAACTGCTAGTATTGGGAGATACAGGCAGGGCCCAATGTCCTGCCTCTCCAGGAGGCATTGGCCAATGGGGCCTGTGGGTGTGTGTGTGTGTGTGTGTGTCTGGCCCTGTTGGCTGCTGCTTTACGGCAGAATTTCCCAACTCCAGTCCTGGTGTTCCAAACAGTGTTCGGGTTTTCATGCTGTCCCTCATAAATATGCATGAGCTACATCTGCATACCATGGGGGTGGTGCATAGATATGCAGCACAGGCATCTTTATTAGAGGCAGCATGGAACCTGAATTGTGTGGGGCCCTCCAGGACTGCATTTGGGAGACTCTGCTCTAGGTAATGCGGCTGTTTATGGTGTCTGTGTTTGGTATGGTAAAATATAGGCGTATTAACCATGCGTATGTTCTCAGCAATAAAGGTTTGTCCTTACTATCACGGTTTAGTTGTGGGAAAAATATGTGGACAGGATTGGAGGTAGCCCCAGCTGGGCTTTGAACCAGTGACCTTCTATTCCTGCATACACTGTCTGTGTGCACTGCACCACTGTGTTGCCACAGATATGCTGCCTTCCCTGGGGAGTCCATGACTGAACATCCAACAGAGCCTGTCTGTTGCGGTGGACGGTGCCAGCCTGCACATGCCTAGGCCACTGTCTGCTGTGGCTTGCAGCCACTGCCCCCTCCACCACCTGTACCCTCCGCCAACATGCAGACATGTCCTTATCTGGGAAAAAGCATATGACCTGATTGAGTTGTGGCACTCCAGGACTGAATTTGTGGGACTCGGCTGTAGGAAATGCCCATTGTTATGGTTTGTGTGCGGTGTAGGGTAAAATATGGGTGTTTGAACCATGCTTATGTTCTCAGCAATAAAGGAGTGTCTTTACTATCACTATTTAGTGGTGGGTAGAACTATGGAGACTGGGTTGGCAGGAACCCCAGCTGGGATTTGAACCTGTGACCCTCTGGTTCTATAGGCACTGGCTGTGTCTGCTGCACCACACTGTGGCCACAGAGACAGTGCAGTCTCTGGAGATAGGAAACCTGGCCGCCTGAGTCAGACACCCTGCTCTGCACAATTTTACTGTGGGCTCGTTTACCTTGTATGGGGACAAAGGTGCAAATAAACCTCAAAAATTACCTCCAAAAAAGGGGAAGAAAACCAAAACCAAGCTGGGCAACAGTGATATTAATGGGCAACCATAAAAAACACTCCCAGGAAAGCTCCAATAAAATGCAGTGATTTTTGAAAGAGTCTACGGAGCGTAGACCCTTCCAAAAATCATTTCTTTTTTTTGGAGCTTTCCTGGGAGTGTTTTTTAGGGTTTCCCATTAATATCACTGTTGCCCAGCTGGATTATAATTTTTTTTGGAATTTGTTGTGGTCATTTTCGATTTTTATTTGCTATTTTGTTCTGTGCACATGTATCACACTGCTCACGTTTTGCAGGTTTCCCCGGTTTTGCTGTACATTGCTGACGGAAATGGTTTCTCTTCCCTTTAAATCGGCTCTAACGCGAGGGTTTCACTCGCGGTATTTTTTTTGCCGAAATTCAGCCCCGCTCCTGTGCGTGGAGCCTCTCCCCTCCCACTCTCCACCCATTGACCCCGTCCCCCCGCCCCTCGGGAGCCTTCCTCCACCCTCGAAATGCCTTTCCACGCCTCTATTGCACATCAGCGCACCGCACACTTGCGCGGGCCCGTCTGTGTGAGGGGCACGTGTGTGGGGGCCCGTTAGTGTGACACGCACGCGTGCGGGGCACTTAAGAGCACTTAAGTGCATCATTAGCGTACGCTACTGTGCGCCACGCACGTGTGCGCGGTTTAGTAAACATACCCCCTAGAGTTTGAATAAAATTTGATCAGGAGTCAAAGAACTCTGGATGATAGGATCAATCCTAGATGAAGAAAGGATATGTCAGTGGTTGCACATATGTATGGGCTCAAGCTCAGTGGATGAGAAATTGCCCCCTTGCAGCAGTCTAAGTTGTTGCACATGAACATGCTAGCAATAAGGCTGTCATTTTGGCCTTGGGAGCTTTCCAAGATCAGACTCGCAACAAATGTGAAAGAATCAGAACATTAAGAGGACGATAAGCTGCTGGAAGATGGTACAGCCTGTCAGTAGTTCACATTTCAGGACATCTGAACATGTGGACATACTGGCTGAGCAATGCAAAGCTTGCCCTGAGGGAATGACAGCTATGTGCACTATGTAACCTCAATCAAGGACCTGAGCGTGCTGGCCAACAATGCGTCAAATCCAAGGTTTTTGAGTTAGTGTAAGGATAAAAGAGTAGCACATAAGGATATTTATCTTCAAGGGCAATGTAATCTAGTATTAGCCCAAGCAATTCTGGTGGCACCTGTTTAAGACAGTCCAGGTTTCCAGATTTGCAGAATTGTAGTGTGGAAGAAATATGCAGATTTCTAAAAGTTCTAGATAATATAAAGTCAAATTTTCCATCCCTCCCAATAGTGTTTCAAGCAGGGCCAACCCAAGGGTATCTGGCATCCTAGACGAATCTTCAGCCATGCCACTCTCCCACCACTTGTGCACACTCCCCCACCAGGGTCATCTCTACCGTACTTTCTGCAACATCAAAGCAAGAAACTCTGTTGGAGGTCACTGGATCATTTGAAGCTAAATTAAAAAGAGAAAAGGTTTCTCCTGTATTTTGTACTCCACTGCTGGTTAGATGATTCACTTGATATAACTGGTGATTCAGTCACTTGCTCCATCTTTGATTCAATCACGCCTTAATATGTACTTTTAATTTGTTTTATCCCACTGCTGCCGTTAAAATGTTGCCGCCCTATCCTCAGTACAGTAATCTCTGGCAGAGATCCAAAATGGTGCTTTGAGAGGACGCACCTGAAGGATGTTACAGAGGTGTTGCATTAAAGGGGGACAAGTAGTATAATGGATACAGCATTCATCAAACTGATTGACAGGTGAGATAAGGATGACATCAGTCAATCAGCATTCACTTCCGGGTTAGGCCATTCCCACCCCCTCTCCCATAGAAATGAATAAGGTTAGCTCTGCCCAAGACCCACTCACCACCACCCCCAGGAACATCCCCTCCCACCCCCAACCACACCCCGCTAAGGATGAAGTCAGCCAATCAGGGCTCACTTCCGTGTCCCCCCTTTCCTGCTGAGGTATAGCAGCCTGGAAAGCATGGACACACATCACTTATGAATCCTGTGGTGTTGCAACCTAGCAACATGTCAAGGGAGTGAAAGGCCTTGTTGTTTCTGTAATTGCCTTCCCTCCCCACAAATATTCATACGGTATATTCTGTCCTACTGTGAGGTGACTTTTAGTAATTCTTCAGAAATATAAGAATTTTGTTGTTTTCTGACCCCTGTTTCGAAACGTCCTTTATTATAAATATCTCATCAGTCCATGTTTGCTCATAACCTTTTTCAAATTTTCCTTTAGTTTTTGAAAGTCTTACATGACCTCCTTTTTTTAAGAGGTCTTTGGTGTGTTCACATTTGATGCAATCGCCATAGACTGTTTTTCAGATCTGCAGAGAGTTTGTGGATGTCACATCTACAGGCCTAGCCTGTATCGGTCTGTGAAAACTATGATTATAGTTGTGTACAAAAGCCTCCAGCGCATCTTGCTATTGTGTGCTATAAAATAACGCCTTATTTTGGATTTTAAAGTCCTGTTAAATCTTTCTACTTCCGCTGCTTTAATATCATTATTGATCACAAAATGATGAACCCCTCTTTGTTTTAACAAATTCTTCAGAGACCTATTTAAAAATTCTTTACCGTTGTCTGCTTGTATTTTTTTCAAAGGCGTTAGCAACTTCATGACCAGGTTTTGTTTTTAAACTCTTGACCAAAACATATTTTGACAGGATGTCTACCACCATTAAGATGTATTTGTAGCCATTGTTGTAATGGGACAAGGCAGACATATCAACTAAATCAGCCTGCCATTGCTCATCCACGTCTGACATGATCTTCTTGTTTCTTTTAAAACTGACCCTAACAGCTCTGTGTAAAGTATAAGCCTCTTGTTCTGTAAGCCATCTTTGTACATCTTTTCTGTTGACTGTTTATCTTGCTTTTTAGCAGCTTGAAGTAGAGGATTTATGCCCAAAAGCTCCCTTTTCCTGTTGGGTCATAGTAAATGCTCTTCAATAAGGTTTTCTTCATGCTTGCGGTGTTTTGAATATTATTTTTAATTTGCTAACATCTTCAGAATGGATATATTCCACAAATCCTATGTGTTTTAAAGTACAGCCTATTCTTTCTACAGTCACCTGGGTATGTTCAGACATGCCTCTATTTTTTCTCTGTATTGAATTTTTCAGTCACAAAAAAAAAGCTGAAATGGGATTTGAACCCGAGTTGATAACTTTTTTTTTTTTGTTTATGTAATTTTACAAATATAATCCAAGCAAAAACAAATAACTTGTACAGAACAGGGGGTCGGGTATTGCAATCATCAAGAAAGCAAAAACATCTTAAATCCCAACAAAAGGGGTAAAATAAAGGAAATAAAGTATTACCCTATCCCTCAAGCTCACATTACAGAGAGATCCAAAAAAAAGAAATATATAATAATCATTCAAGAAAAAAAGCACATCAACCAGTTATCAGCATCTAACTAATACACTGAATATTGCTAACAAGCAAATAACCTAAGTGACAGCTGGCAGGCGAGAACTGATAAAGGACACTAGCTGGGGAGGTTCAAAAAAATCCATAAGTTACAGAGTTTAACTTCACAATACATTTACAAGGAAATTTGAGAAAAAGCCCCCCCCCCCCCAACTGAAGAACCCCAGACCTCAAAAGCAGAAATTCCCTCCGCCATCTCTGAGTCTCCCAGAACAAATTCGGACGTATACAAACCACCAAACCTTTAAAAGATTCCAACCACTTTTTGAAATACAATTTAAGTAGCCATTCTTGATCCAAGGACAATGCCAAGTTAACTAAGCGTTGCCGGTGTCACCACCTCAGATCCAGACGGCTCCAAAATTCCTGATATGTTAAGAATATCCATATGCTGTTGATCTCCCAAAGAAGGCCGGGTAGCCTCTGCCTCCTGAATCTTCTTACCAGAAGGCAGATCTTTATCTTTATCTTTTCATCTTTATTTCAAATTTTCCTATATCGCTTACATAAGAAGACAAAAATCGGTGTACAATACAAAATAAGACTGCTGAGAAAGGAAGAAAGGAACGCCAATAATCAACAGGACAGAAAAGAGGGACAGCAGAGCAAGAGAAGAAGAGAAGAAGCTGAGAACTCTAGGGAGGGAGGAGAGGGAGATTGAAAGCACGCTGAAGCAGATGGGTCTTCAAGGCAGTCTTGAAGTGGGAGAAAGAGGACTCAGACTAATGGCTTAAGGGAAAAGAATTCCAGAGGGAGGTGGCCAGGAAGAAAAAAGCAGAGGAGCGGGTGCGCTCAAGGTGTGCCTGTGAAGGAGGGGGAAGCACCAGCTGGTAGTTATGGACAGAGCAGAGCAAACGAGAGGGGGCATGGAACTCTAGGAGATCTGCCAAGTACTGAGGTGAGAAGGAGTGAAATAGTACAGTGTGTAAGGATGAGAATTTTATATTGCACCCTGAAACGTACTGGTAACCAATGCAAATGAACCAGGAGGGGGGTGACGTGCTCATAGCGGCAGGAGGAGGTGAGAATGTGGGCAGCGGTGTTCTGAAGGAGCTGTAGACGATGGAAAAGGGGAAGATCAGCAAGGGAGACATTACAATAATCAATACCGGAAACAACAAGAGACAAAAGGAGAGTGGTTAAGGAGGATGATGTAAGGAAGGGACGGACCGCACGCAACTGACGGAGGCAGAAGAAGGCACAAGAGACAGAAGAGATATGGTCTGATAAGGAGAGGGAGGAGTCAAGAACAACACCAAGGTAATGGAACGAGGACACCAGGGAAATGGTGGTGGAAGCAAGGGAGGGGTCCAGAGAAGGGGACGGGGACCTAAAAGTAACCCAGGTGGCAGTGGACTTGAGGGGATTGAACTGAAGAAAGTTAGCTGACATCCAGTCAGAGATGGAAGACAGGCAAGAGAAGGATGAGACTCTACTGGAGTCCCCAAAAATGTCAAACAAGTAACTTTTAAACATGTCCCTTACAGAAATTAACAATGATTTGGGAAAATTTATAAGGCGCAAATTAAAAGTGCAAACCTGATTCTCCGGTATTTCAATTTTAAATCTGAGTCCCGCAACATCCTTAATCAAAGCCAAAGTGCTACCCATCCCCAGAGAAGTTTCACTGGTTAAATGGTGGTCTCTCCTCCCCTTTGTCCAGAGAGTTTTTCTTTGGAAACAATATGGAGTGCCATATCGAAAGTGGGTGAGCTTATAGTAACACAATCTAACAAGATATTATCACAGGTGTACACTAATGTTTCATCTATATATACAAACTTTAGTGCCATTTCTGAGTTAAGGAAGTCCATAGAAGAAGTTACAAACACGTTGTTGATTCACTGTGAGCATTTTCCCCTTCCATTTAGGCATAGAAGCAATAGCGTCTGACGTGAAGGTTGATCATGCAGCCATCTTGGATCTCCTTTATGCTCCAAGTCACTAATTTTAATATGGATAGAACATTTTTTCTCTCTCTCTAACTTTAGGGTGCTAATTGAGTCACACACATCTGCACAATGCTGAAAGAAAGTCTGTTTTATATTTATTCTCACAAATGCTTTCTGCCAACACCACATTTTAAAAGTTTTAGGGGTATGTTTACTAAACCGTCTTAATGTGCGCCCGGCGATAGTGTGCAGGCTGCCATAAAAGGAGTGGGCGTTTCAGTCTTAAAGTAGCAAAATGGGATTATCGCGCGATAAAGCACGCTGCTGCGCACATTATCGGGCGAAGCGCAGCTAAGTGCATTAACGCGCGGTAATCTTAAGTAGGTGCCCAGACATGCAAACATAGAAACAGAGGTGTAGCACAATGGTTAATGACTGATGATACAGGGGTCATGAGTTTGATCCCCCAGTATGCATAAGGCTGGCTGAGGCATCAGCTTTGACATGTAAGTATTGTTTCTTGAGGCATTTTATTTGTATTTTAATTATTGCTGCCAGCAAACACATCCTCACGTGCCGTAACCTAAGGTGCCGCATAAGGCACCCTATAAGGCACTCCATAGGGCACATTATAAAGTGCACTGTCCGCCACGGCACCCTATAATGTCCCCTATAGGGCACCCTATAAGGCGCTCCATAGGACACCTTATAAGGCACCTTATATGGACTGTAACCATAAGGTGCCTCAGAAGCGGCTTCTGAGGCACCTTATGGTTACAGTACTCTGAGGGTGTTTTTGCTGGCAGCACTAATGTACATTAAAAACAGACAATGCTTTGGACAGCCCTATCAAATAACCCCACTGTGGGTTTAAACCCATGACCTCTGGCTCCACAGGCAGTGAAATAACCAGTGGACTACAGCTGCTAACAAACCCCTGACTGGCTGCAGAAGGACTGCACATCACTACACAAACAGTCTGCTGTGATCACCAGGATAGGGTTAACCCACCCATACCCATGATGCACTGCACATGCAAATCAGCAGTCTACAGATGAGCACAAGATGGGGTATGCACCCCTACAGCACCTCGGCCTGGTAGGGGGAACTGACCGTGTGTGTTACTGGCACAGAGTAGCTACACACCGTCACATTGTGCAGGTACTGTGCTCACCCTGAGGGTGAGGTGGGGCGCCCAGCACCAGGTCCACAGCACCAGCCATGGCAGAAATAGGCCATGCTGCAAGTCCCCAGCAGTGCTAGTGTGTGAGATAGGTAGTTCCTGCAGACACACCTTGGATACATCTGTATTTCTCAATCAGGTTTAGCCCTTATGGACCCATAGGCAGATTATGTACCACCACCCAACCCACCCTCTGGGGCTCGGGGTGGGAAACAGGGTCTCCCACCACCAGATCCACATTCTACCTCCCTGCAATGGTGGCAGTAGAGGGGACCATCAACCCCAGTCCTGCTGGGGAACAGATACCCTACAGGGCAGTCAATGCAGCTCTGTACACATCTATAAAGCAATAGCAGACAGACACTAGGCCTGGAAATGCTCAGCTGCACCCCACCACTATCTAATATTCTCCTGCAGCAAGCCTCCAGCCGCTGCACCCTGCACAGTGTTCCAGCAAGACATATACAAGCTTCAGACAGTCTGCTAGCTAGTCCATAGCACATGCTCCTAGAGGAGATGCATGCACCCAGAACTGGGATGTCAGCATACACACCAAGCAGATAAATCAGTGATTGGGCCCCAAAAATAAACCCATAAATATCACATGAGAAAAATGCTATATAGCACTATGGGGGAACCTAGCCATGCCGTGGTCACTGCTCAGTCAGGGTGAGAGTGATCTCCCAGCAGGTCATGCTGTGGCCACCCTGTCTGTGCAGGTGGTGGCTGGGCACTACAATGTCCCAGCCATTGCCCTATGCCCTGTGCAGATGCTTCCTGGCCAGGCCACCCTGTCTGGGCTATACCCATGGTACCTTGCTCCTCATTATGCACATTGGCAGGCCAATACTGGCAACAGTGCTGGCAGTGTGGGCTGTGCAGGGTGTTTGCAGCCACCACACACTGGATAGACAGACACACACTCCCACACCTATGCCAGCATTGTACAACTATAGAGGTGTTTGGCAGCCTTGGCCACCGCTCCAGTCCTGGGCATAGTGCAGGCATGGCTATGGTACGCAATACTGTTGGGGTCACTCCCCAGGGTGGTAAACACTGTCAGACACAAGACCTATAGCACACTCCACAGACATCAGAAAGGTTGCCATGATGCAGCTCAATCAGAAAATTGTACTTAACTTTGGAATTGCTATCTGCCAGTAATCATAGCAACCTTTTGATAGCTGTGTACCGTATTCCCAGGTTTAGGGTGGCATTGCTAAGGTATGCAAGTGCTAGTATTGGGAGATGCACGCAGGGTCCAATGTCCTGCCTCTCCAGGAGGCATTGGATAATGGAGCCTGTGGGTGCGGGTGTGTCTGCCCCTGTTGGCTGCTGCTTTATGGCAGAGGTTCCCAACTCCAGTCCTGGTGTACCGAACACTGTTCGGGTTTTCATGTTGTCCCTCATGAATATGCATGAGATGCATCTGCATACCATGGGGGCGGTGCATAGAAATGCAGCACAGGCATCTTTATTAGAGGCAGCATGGAACCTGAATGGTGTTTGGCCCTCCAGGACTACATTTGGGAGACTCTGCTCTAGGTAATGCGCCTGTTTATGGTGTCTGTGCTCTGTAAGGTAAAATGTAGGTGTTTTGGGCATGTTTACGTCATCTGCCATAAAGGTTCTGTCTGTATTAGCACGTTTTAGTAGTGGGTAAAATATGGGGACTGGGTTGGCAGGAACCACAGCTGGGACTTGAACCTGTGACCTTCTGCCTCTGAACACACTGGTTGTGTGCACCGCACCACTGTGTTGCCACAGAGACAGTGCATTCCCTGGTGATACCATGACTGTTCGTCCGGCAGGGCCTGTCTGTTGCAGTGCATGGCACCCACCTACACAGGGCTAGGCCATGGTCTGCTCTGGGCAGCTGCCACTGCCCCCTCCACCACCAATACCCCTCTGCCACCATGCTGACATGCCCTTCTGCTGGTGGTGCTGGTGGTGCGCAGTCTCAGGCCATCCAGTGTGCAGGTAGGCAGCTGCCTATGGTGCGTGTTCTGGGGTAGGGGTGCCTGCATAGACGTCCACGCTTCCCCCCCAACACCGCCTGCCAATGTTATTTGCCCTTTTGTTCCGTGCACATGTATCACACTTATCACTTTTTGTTGGTTTCCCTGGTTTTGCTGTACATTGCTGACAGAAATGGTTTCTCTTCCCTTTAAATCAGCTCTAACGCCAGGGTTTCACTGGTGTTAGTTTTCAGCCTCGGATTTCACAGCGTTAGTGTGCGGGGAGCCTCTCCCCTCCCACTCTCCACCCATTGACCCCTTCTCTCCGCCCCTGGGGAACCTTCCTCCGCCCTCCGGGAGCCTTTCTCCGCCTTCAGCGCTCGTTTGCGCCGCTGCGTGCGTTATCGCGTGCTAAGGTACCTCTGCGCCCGATAAAGTGCCATTATCGCGTGATAAGGTACACTAGGTGCAAGGAGCTCTCTGCTCTCAGGGAACGAGTCCGTTCTCTAGAGGCTAGAGTAGCAGACTTGGAAAACATAAGACAGACAGAGAGGTACATAGACGAGACCTACAGGGATATAGTCCTGAAGTCCCACCTCCAGTCTGGCAGCATCCCTGTTGCCATGGAGGAGAGAGGTCACGTGACAGGAGAGCATCACCCTGGTGTGGCAGGAAGTGATCCTGTAACTAGGACCTGTCCTCCAGGTGATGTAAACCCCTCTCGCACCGAGGAGGTTTCTCCAGGGCCAAGTGCCCATGCGGGAAGGGTTAGGACAGCAGTTATAGTTGGTGATTCGATCATTAGGCATGTAGATAGCTGGGTGGCTGGTGGACGTGAGGATCGCCTGGTAACATGCCTGCCTGGTGCGAAGGTAGCGGACCTCACACGCCACCTAGATAAGGTCTTAGATAGTGCTGGGGAGGAGTCTGCTGTCTTGGTACATGTTGGTACCAATGACATAGGAAAATGTGGTAGGGAGGTTCTGGAAGCTAAATTTAGGCTTTTAGGTAGGAAGTTGAAATCCAGAACTTCCAGGGTAGCGTTCTCCGAAATGCTTCCCGTTCCACGCGCAGGACCCAATAGGCAGGCAGAGCTCCGGAGTCTCAATGCGTGGATGAGACAATGGTGCAGAGATGAGGGGTTCGGATTTGTTAGGAACTGGGGAACAATCTGGGGAAAGGAGGGGCTCTTCCGAAGGGATGGGCTTCACCTTAACCGGGATGGAACCAGGCTGCTGGCATTAACCTTTAAAAAGGAGATAGAGCAGCTTTTAAACTAGATAATAGGGGAAAGCCGACAGTCGCCCAAGAGCGCATGGTTCGGAAGAATGTATCCTTGAAGGATACTACAAAAAGCAGAGAGGTTCCAAAAAAGAGTAAAGTAGCCCAAATGCCCTCGAGTATGGAGCAGACAGAACTTAAAGATCCCAAATTACCCATGTCTACCAATAGCCAAATTAATATGAATAAAATACAGTCTCTAAAATGCTTGTATGCAAATGCTAGAAGTCTACAAAACAAGATGGGAGAGTTAGAATATATAGCACTAAACGAGAGGTTAGATATTTATTTATTTTTTATTTGCAAATCTCTTATATACCGCCACTTCCCAAGATCAGTGGCGGTTTACATTAAACAACAGAATACATAAAACATTGCTATGGTAAGCAGTTACATCGAACAGTGTTTAAACTATATACAGGTATATTGAACAGTGTTCAAAACTATATACAGGTAGTTAATATCAAGTACTAAGAACAGAAATCAGTACTATATATAGATAGATTTGATTAATATTTGAAACTATTTACATATATATATTGAGGTATGATTGGAATATCAGAGACATGGTGGAAGGAGGACAACCAGTGGGACACTGTGATACCTGGGTACAAACTATATCGAAATGATAGAGCTGATCAAATTGGTGGAGGGGTTGCGCTCTATGTTAGAGAGGGCATTGAGTCAGAAAGGATTAAAGTTTTGCAAGAAACAAAATTTGCTGTAGAATCTCTATGGATTGAAATTCCATGTAAAAAGGGGAAGGCGATGGCAGTGGGGGTGTGTACTATCGTCCGCCTGGCCAGAATGAACAAATGGATGATGAAATGCTCAAAGAAATCAAGGAAGCTAGCAAAAGTTACAGTGCAGTAATAATAATGGGTGATTTCAATTACCCCGGCATCGACTGGGTCAGTGTCACAACAGGACATGCTAGGGAGATAAAGTTCCTAGATGAAATAAATGACTGCTTCTTGGAGCAGCTGGTTCATGAACCGACCAGAGGGGAAGCAATATTAGACCTAGTCCTTAGTGGAACACCAGATGTAGTGCAAGAGATAAGGGTGTTGGGGCCACTTGGCAATAGTGATCATAGCATGATCGCCTTTGATTTAATTAGTGGAGGAGGGATAGTAAGGAAATCCACAGTACTACCCTTTAACTTTCGAAAGGGAGACTATGATAGAATGAGGAAAACAGTTAAGAAAAAACTAAAAGGAGCAGTTGCAAAGGTTAAAGACGTACATCAAGCTTGGGTGTTGTTGAAAAATACTATCTTGGAAGCCCAGACCAGCTGTATTCCACGCTTTAAGAAAAGTGGAAGGAAGTCCAAAAAATTGCCAGCATGGTTTAAAGCTGAGGTTAGAGAGGCTGTTGTTGCCAAAAAAGCATCTTTCAAGAAATGGAAAAAAGAGCCAAATGATGAAACCTGGAAACAGCACAAGCACTGGCAAGTCAAATGCAAGGCATTGATAAGGCAGGCAAAGAGAGAATTTGAGAAGAAGCTTGCTGCGGAAGCAAAAACGCGAAATAAAGACCTTTTCAAGTACATTCGTAGCAAAAAACCCGTGAGAGAGTCAGTTGGTCCATTAGATGATAAAGGGGTTAAAGGAGCACTAAGAGGCGACAAGGCGATAGCGGAGAGACTGAATGAATTCTTTGCTTCGGTCTTTACTGAGGAAGATGTAGGGATGTTACCCACGACTGAAGTGGTATTTAAAGGTGTGGAAGAATTGAAGGAAATATCGATACATCGGGAAGATGTCCTACAACTATTAGATAAACTGAAGAGTAGCAAATCACCTGGGCCAGATGGTATACATCCAAGGGTGTTGAAAGAACTGAAATTTGAGATTGCAGACCTGCTATCAGTAATCTGTGAACTATCATTAAAATCATCTCTAATACCTGAGGATTGGAGGATCGCCAATGTAACACCAATTTTTAAAAAGGGTTCGAGGGGTGATCCGGGAAACTACAGACCGGTGAGCCTGACATCAGTACCGGGAAAAATGGTAGAAACCATCATAAAGAATAAAATTACTCAGCATATAGATAGTCATGACCTAATGGGAGACAGCCAACATGGCTTTAGACAAGGAAGATCTTGTCTTACTAATCTGTTATGTTTTTTTGAAGGAGTGAATAAACAGGTGGACAAAGGTGAGTCGGTTGATATTGTGTATCTGGACTTTCAGAAAGCCTTTGACAAGGTCCCTCATGAGAGACTTTTGGCAAAACTAAAGAGTCATGGGATAGGAGGCAGTGTACTACTGTGGATCAGGAACTGGTTAAAAGATAGAAAGCAGAGGGTAGGGCTAAATGGCCAATTTTCCCAATGGAGAAAGGTGAATAGTGGTGTACCCCAGGGATCTGTGCTGGGTCCGCTGCTTTTTGACATATTCATAAATGACCTGGAAAGTGGAATAACGAGTGAGGTTATCAAATTTGCTGATGACACAAAACTATTTAAAGTTGTTAAAACCCAGGAGGATTGTGGAAAATTGCAAGAGGATCTTGATAAATTGGAAGACTGGGCATCAAAATGGCAGATGAAATTTAATGTGGAGAAGTGCAAGGTTATGCACCTAGGGAAGAACAACCCAAACTATGGTTACACGATGCAAGGTTCCACATTAGGAACCACCACCCAAGAAAAAGATTTAGGCGTCCTTGTGGATACCATGTTAAAACCCTCGGCCCAGTGTGCAGCGGCGGCCAAGAGAGCAAATAGAATGCTAGGTATGATAAGGAAAGGAATGGAAAATAAAACAAAAGATATTATAATGCCTCTATATCGTTCCATGGTGAGACCGCACCTTGAATATTGTGTGCAATTCTGGTCGCCGTATCTTAAAAAGGATATAGCAATTTTAGAAAAGGTTCAGAGAAGAGCCACCAAAATGGTAAAGGGGATGGAAGGCTACTCCTATGAAGAAAGGCTAAAAAGGTTGGGGCTCTTTAACCTGGAAAAGAGACGGCTGAGGGGAGATATGATAGAAGTCTATAAATTAATGAACGGAGTGGAACGGGTAAACGTAGATCGATTGTTTACCTTATCAGAATATAGAAAGACTAGGGAACATGCAATGAAGCTACAGGGTAAACTATTTAAGACTAATAAAAGAAAATATTTTTTCACTCAACGTGTAATCAAACTCTGGAATTTGTTACCGGAGGATGTAGTAAAGGCTGTTAGTGTAGCTGGGTTTAAAAAAGGTTTGGACAAGTTCCTGGAGGAAAGGTCCATAAACCATTATTAAGAAGGGACCCAGGATATCAATGCTTGAACCAATACAAGCATTGTGGAACCTGTGTCCCTTGGGGAAACTGCTAGGTACGTATGACCTAGATTGGCCACTGTTGGAAACAGAATACTGGGCTTGATGGACCTTGGTCTGACCCAGTATGGCATATCTTATGTTCTTATGTTATCATGCGATAACATCACAGAGCGCACATTAAGATGGTTTAATAAACATACCCCTAATTTTCAGGCTGCATTCTTGTATTTTACTAAAGAATACACAATTACAAAAAACAAAAAGTGCAGGTTCCTGTTGCTGCTTAAGGTTTATTTTATTTTTTTTAAATTCTTTATTTTCGTTTTATAACAACAAAGGAAAGGAAGACATACAGCTAAAAGACAAATACATAACGTGTAATACATACACCAAAGTAAACCCCTGCCACCCCCCTCCCCCCTGCTTCTTCTCTAGAAAGCTAATCATTCCCGAAGCGGGCGTGTACTTACATTATTGTGTTACAAAACCTAACGGTGATCTGAAACATGATGAGTGCACATTATACAGGCATATTGGAGCAATGAGCAGATTGTACATAATCATTAAGCATCTGCCATTTAGACAAGCGAGAGTGAGTTTGGACATGGGGAATAGCCCTCCGAGGTATCTGCTCATATTTACTATATAAGCAGACGAGATTCCACCATTCATTGACAGTAAGTCGAGAGCTATCCTTCCAATTCCTCGTGATTAAGCATATGGCTATACCCAGCATGAAATCAAGGAGAAAGCGACCCTTCTTAGGAAGAGAGGGGACCTCCGCCGCAGAGCGCAGTCCCACGACCTTCCAAGAGAGAGGTTCATGAAAGTGTAAGATAGATTGAATACGACCCCAGACCCGCCCCCAATAGACCTGCAGTTGAGGACATTCATAAATAACATGAGCGAAGGATCCCACCGCAGTATGGCAAGACCAACACAGGTCCCTAGCATTTGGGTTCCATTTGGCTATTTTTTCTGGGGTATAAAAGCATCTGTGTGCAAAGAAGAAGAGAGTTTGGGTAACAGAGGCAGACCGGGAAACCCGCACTACTTTACTCCAAAAAACGCTCCATTGCACAGGGGTTATAGTGGTTTGCAGTTCGCGCTCCCAGGCTTGTTAGGCTCTAAATGTATCCGTATCTGTACCCTGACAAAGTATTTTATAGAAATTAGAGGCTACCCCATGTGTACTACTAATGGAGTGAACTATCTCTAATAGCCCATCCTCAGTAGGGGCAGAGGGCGGCATGATTCGAGCACTTTTGAGGCAGTGTTGAAGCTGCATCAATTGAAAGTAGTGTTTCGCTGGTAACGCAAATTCCTTTTGTAAATCCGAAAAGGTTTTCCAACGAGCTGCGGAGAAAAGCTGTTGGGGTGTCCAGATCCCCCTGGAGTACCAGGGTTTCCAGGCTATTGTTCTATTTAGGACTTGAATTCTGGGGTTATTCCATAGCGGGAGTCCGTCCTGAGGACATACATTCGGGCCCAGTGATAGAATGAGAGTGTTAAAGGCCGCAAGAGTATCGACAATCATTGGTGGATGGCGGGTGCCTACTTGATAGGACATACCGGGGAGATGGGTCAGCGGAATTGGGCTACTAAGCTCCTCTTCTATGTCAAGCCAAACTGGTCGGCGGTCTGTTGAGGTATCTAGCCATCGGGCACCTTGCTTAAGTAGAAAGGCTTGATGATATCTAAGAAAATCAGGAAATCTGGTACCCCCTCGTTCCTTTGCAGACTGCAGTTTATGTTTAGCTATCCTTGGTGGCTTGCCCTGCCAGAGATAACGGACGAGAAGGCCCTCAATATCTTTATAAGTATGTAGCGGAAGTAAGCATGGTAGCATTTCAAAAATGTAGTTCACTTTGGGGACTATCATCATTTTCACAGTGTCTAAGCGGCCCCACCATGTGAGAGATAAGGGAGACCAACGGTTTGTGAGTTCACGGACTTTGGAGACTATCTCTTTGGCATTAAAACTGATAGTGTCTTCGCTTAAGGTTTATTTTTAACAATCAGCTTTAAATAGATTGACATACACACCTTACACCTTTTGTTCTCTGTTTTTTTTTAATTTATAAATTTCAAATATTCCAACAAACAATAAAAAATGACCAAAAAAAAGGAAATGCCCATAAGAGAGTACACTGTATACTACTCACAAGCCCACATCATGGGAGAGCAATATCTGATTACAAAAGAAACATATATATACATCAGTTATCATAGAAAATGCCCAGATATATCATCACATCCCATTCATACTAAGCTATCCAACAAAACATTCATCCAGTGGCACTAGTCTTTGGAGTCATTCACATGAGATTTCAGGAAATTCTCCAACTGCGTTGGCTCAACCCCCCCTCCCCCCCCCCCCGAACTATTCTTCCCCAATGTCACCAGGCATTTACAGGGAAAATTCAGAAAGAAAGATGCTCCTAAATCAAGAAGACAAGACTTCAAGGCCAAAAAGGCCTTGCGCTTTGCCTGGGTCTGCCTGGAGACATCAGGGAAACGGTTAATCTTCTGACCACAGAATAACTCATTTTTCTTTTGAAAAAAAACAATTTCATAACCATATTTTTATCCAAGTCAGTATTAAAAGAGACAAGTCTTTATAGAGTCACCCTTGTAGTTATCTTGTTTGTAGATGATTCGATAAACTCAGAGATATTCAGAGCATCAACTGGTACTAGGGAGTCGCACCCATCCCCCTTCTCAGTACAGATTTACTTGCCTGAGGAAGATAGTATTAAGAGAAAGCGTGGCAGAATCCTGATACCCTAACACTTCCTTCAATTATTTTTGAAAGAGGATTAAGGGAGATAAGTAATGTGTTTTCAGGAAGTTGAGGCAACAGAGATTCTTAACTCGGGCAACATTCTCCAAAATCTCCTGCTGCCGATGCAGTAGAAGACTGTTTTTAATAGAGGAGGTAGCAACCCCCTGTACTGTGGAAACCTGTGACTTAATTTTAGAACAACGAGAATCAAGCGAAACAAAATAAGCATCATGTTGGATAAGCTTATTTACTGTCTCTCTAGTAAAGCCTGCCTATGATACTATAGAAGATAGAGAAGTGTCCATCCAGGTCAACACACTCTAAATATCCTTCAAAGAAACCTCCTCTGGCTGAACACTGGAAACAGAAGCGACAGAAGGCACTGTGTGGATTGGGGGGTTTCCTTAAACTGAATGACCAGAGGGAGGGGAACTTCCTTCCCGAGTACACTCAAGTTCCCAGAAAAGCCCTCCTTTCAAGATACTTGAGGCCGTCACAGGTGAGGAAGTCATCTGACTCATTGTTGGACTGTGGAGCTGAGATATCACCCCTCAATGAAGAGAAGAGGCTAACTAAAGATATTGAACTATCGGTCATAGGCAAGGAAAGTTCTTCCGGACTCTTAGCTACCTCCACTACTTGCTTGTCCATAGTACCCAAAGTTTTCACAGTCTTGAATGGATTCAGTATACTCACAGAGAAGGTCTTCTTTTTTTGCTTGCCCACTCCTTAGAGCTCCTCCATACTCTAAAGGGACTCCAAAGGGGCACTGTGTGCCCCTTTGGACATGCCCCTTTGGATGGGGCTGTGCTTTAAGGGCCCTTGAGATGACACACAGGGACGCGGCACCAATGGTCTGGTCGGCAAATGCAGCGCTCCAAACAATTGCCTGTCCTGCGAACACACAGCGCTGTTTTGGGCTGATCCTGCAGCACTCAGGTATCACCTTCCAAATGATGTTGCTCAGTGCTGCACTTTCAAGACCATTGGAATGACACAGAGGGATGTGGCACTAATGGTTTGGTCGGCAAATGCAGCGCTCCAACAGCTCTGCTGCACTGCGAGCACACATCGCTGTTCCAGGCAGATACTGCAGCACTCTGGTATCACTCTCCAAATAGTGTTGCTCAGGGCCATGCTTTAAAGGCCCTCGAGATGACACACAGGGATGCTGCACTAATGGTTCGGTCGGCAAATATTCACTCCAAACAATTGCCTGTCATGTGATTACACAGCGCTGTTCCAGGCAGATCTTGCAGCACCCAGGTATCACTCTTCTGTTCTCTGTTTTATTATACAGCTTCTGGGTTATAAAGGCATTATTGGAAGCAGTCACTTGTATTTCTAGGATCAGACATTCTGCTTCCGGTGATGACAGCATAAATCAGTAGCAGTCCTTGCATTTCCGGGATCAGACACCCTGTTTCTACTGATGTCATCAGAAAAGCGGCAGAGGCCATTTCCAATGATGTAGGCAGAGGGAGGGGGATGTGGCCTAACCCGGAAATGAGCAATGATTGGCTGACATCATACTTAAGGGGATGTTGTTGGGGGTGGGAGGGGGCATTCCTGCGGGCGGTGGTGGGTGGACCTTGAGCAGAGATAACCCATTCATTTCTATGGGAGGGGGCAGGATGTGGGCATGGCCTAACCCGGAAGTGAGTGCTGGTTGGCTGATATCATCCTTAGGGGGTTTGGTTGGGGGTGGGAGGGGTCTTTCTTGGGGTCAGGGTGTGGGTGGGGCTTGGGCAATGCTAGCCCCATTTATTTCTATGGGAGGGGGTGGGGTGTGGGCATGGCCTAACCCAGAAGTGAACGCTGATTGGCTGATGTCATCCTTATCTCACCTGTCAATCAGTTTGACAAATGCTGTACCCATTATACTGCTAGGACAGTTGGTGGCTTGTCTGAGGTCATCATGGGAAAAATGAGGGAAAAAAGCAGAGTGTATTCCTTAGTACTCTACTCAATCCATCTGCTGCAGCAGACATCAATTGACTACTACTTGACCCTTTCTGTCCCTGTTTTGGTGTCTTCTTCGACCCGCACCAAGGAAGCTTCAGTTTGCAGCAGTGCGATTGGGGCTTCATTAAGCCTCTTAGAGAGGACACCTCCTCCGAGACCCAGAATCAGTTTTGCTGTGGGACAGCAGCATGCAGGGAGCCTTCGGAGGCTAGGTTAATCTCTCCTTTTCTGGGGGGTTCCTGATAGCAATATGTTCCCCTCTACCTGAAGGGCTGGAGTTGAATTCCTTGGATCAACAACTACCTCAAATTGTGAGTGATATTACTCGGAGTAGGGGTGATACTGCTTCATGTTTGGTGGCGTAGGAGATGAAAAAAACAGACAATGTGATGTTTGAGTCACTTTGGACGCCAAACAAGGCCTTAACTCTTCTTTGTTGGCATTGTATGGAAACTTGTGGGAGACTTGGCTGTGGTTTCTGAGGCTGTTGTGGCTCATTCTCAGGTGCTGGAACAGCATTCTGCTAAATGTGACTCTTTAGAACTTAAAGTTAACACAGTACAAGATCTGGGGGAAGCTTGGTAAAGGATAAGAACTATATTCACCGAAGGATAGAATATTTGGAAAAATCAGACACGAAACAATAATTTAAGATTCTTAATCTTCCCAAGATCTCCTTTTGTATCTTCAACAAATATGGTAAAGAAATATTTGACTGAAGTTTTGGAAATGCTATCAGAATTTTTACCTCAAATTGTTAAAGCCCAATATTTGTCTGTATTGAGGAAATCTAATCATCCTGTTGAACAAGGAGAGTCTACAGCCATGAATCTTACAGACTTCTTAGAATCATCTTTAGAAGTAGAAACATTAAGAACCACTTTAGTAGTTACTTTTGCCCTGAAATTTGACCACAATGCTGTGTTCAAACTATATTTCCGTTACATGGATAAGTTGTTTTTGGGCTCAAAAATTCGTTTGTTTCTGGATTTATCTAGAATTTCTCAAAAGTGATACCAGGAGTTCCTGGTTTTGAGACCAAGGGCTTCAGTTCTAGGAATCAGCATTTTCTTATGATTTGCTTGTAATTGTTAGTTTGTTTCTGAGGGAAAATTATTTGTTTTTTGAACCTACACAGTTATTGGACTTCTTAGTGACAAAAGAAGAGTTGAAGGTTCAAGTTATTGTCCCAGAGACTTAAACATTGTATGGGTCGGAGGAATATTCCAATCTGGAGAAGCTTCCTTGGAATATTGTTTTTTTTTTTTATTGTTCTTTATTTCCTAGATATTGGATTTCAATTTCCCATTTATTAGTGGATGAAAGTATTAGTTGATATTTCCTTTTTGTTCTCTTAAATTTACCTTGGGGTTTACTATTTTCTATTTTCACTTTACTTGAGAGTGAATTGTAATAATAAAAGAATTATTAAAAAATAATTTAAAAAATTTCTGCCACTTAGGAAGTCTCCCTGTTTTCTTAGAACCAATGCTGTCCTGGTTTCAAGCTGATAATCTAGAGGATGAATGAAATTTCTCAGCAGTGAAAAGTTGTTCTAATAATATCAGTAGCAAGCTTGTTCAAACATATTCAAGAAGATGATGAAATCTGAAACAGGACGTCAGTATACAGGATTTTTCATCTTTACCAACAGCTTGAGAAAAAGTGTAAATACTGTAGCATCTCCTCTGTGAAAGGATCCCTGAAAACAATAACTAAATAGAATGGGGTAGATTCTGATATCTGAATAGTGGGATATATGTCTGGCTTGGATGTTCAACCCCCACTTTTCACAGGGACCATATTCTGATCTATCAACTCCCAGCATTTCTAGAGGCTTTGTGCAAAGAGCGCTGGACAGGGGCGGGATGGGGCGGGCCGAAGCAGCCAGATGCACAGAGGGTATTCAGGTGGCCCTCTATACATTCAGCGGCCCCAATTTGTACACCCGGCTTATTCCACCTCGAAGGTTGAATAAGTGCAGGGCACCTGTGCGATCGGAGCATGCTGCCCCCCAACACAACGGGGCTGCTGTGGGAGCCTCACTACCCGATCCCAGCCCTAGCTGCCCCTGCCGAGGGTCATGTGGTGGAGAAAAGGTATGTTTATTTATTTAGCAATGCTTATAGCCACTTTTCACCAGGTCAAAGCATTGTATATTCAGGTATGGTATATATTTCCTTTATCCCAGAAGGGCTCACAATCTACATTAAGTGTTAAGTGGCTTGCCCAAGGCCACAAGAAGCACCTGTAGGTCTGGAAACCCCAGTCCCTCCAGCCTGAAGTTGCTGTCCTCCAGTGAAATTTGAACCCTCAGCCCTGAGGCAAATGCCCCAACCACTAGGCCACTCCTGGACTCTCAGGTTGGACATGACACTGCCATGATGACAGGACGCCATGGCACCAGCACACCGCCCCAGATTCTTGAGCAGTGGGGATGGGTAGACACTTGGATGTATTCCGGCTCAGAAAGCTGTGCTTGGCTCCTGTGGTTGCAGAATTGGGTCCAAATCAGCACCATACATTTTCTTACGTCCGGACGGCTCAGACATGAGACATCTGAATCAGCCTCCACACAATTAACATACGGTGCAAAGGACAAGCAGTAAAAGAATAGTCTCCACTTTAACTGGGCCCCTTAAATAGCCCTATTGTGTAAGAACATCAGCATTTAAAATGCCTTTGTCTGCTGTGTTTCAGGATTTTTAAAATTTCAAATCCTAAATAGTAAGAGTTTGTTTGGCTGACGTTTTCTTTGATAGGTTTGGACATAATTTTGTCCTAACCTGTTATGTTGAGATTTTTAGCTACAAATATGCAAATATGAACAGAGCTCTAAGTAGGACTGTAGCAAGCTGCTAATGCACCCTGAACAAGTGGTAATACTGCATCCCCCCCCCAACTCTTATCCAGTTGTGTGCAGAAATTCACTTTTGTTGGGCTCCTTAGAAGCCCAATGATGACATCAGCACTCTTTCCATACTTGTATGGCCCTGCCCCTAAGATATTGAGACCATAATGGGTCAGACCAAAGGTCCATCAATCCCAATGTCCTGTTTCCAACAGTGGTGAATCCAGGTCACAAATACCTGACATATCTCAAAAGTAAGCCAAATGCAAAACAGTGGCAATAACACAACCCAGAAAGATAAATAGGTACAATTGTAATGACATAAGTATGTCATAAGACCATAAAAACATAATAGCATACATATAAATAGATAAACATAAAAATGCTGAAGAACAATAATTAAAAAGAGCTCAACATCTTTTGGCACACAGCCTGCATCAGGGGCAAATTTTAAGTGTATATAAAACAACAAAAGTTCACAACAATACGAGATGCAACCTGCAATAACATAGGAAGAACAAAAATAAAAACAGAAAGATAAGGTCAATTTCACATAAAACACATTGGGCCTCTTTCTGTGCTACTTGTGCCTTCTCCGGCCGCGTTTAACTTCCCCACCGGTTGTGTGGGGAAGTTAGATGGGACAGGGAAGAGGCAATTTGTGGGCGGAGTCTGAGCGATCACTGGCCCTGGACGTACAGGGCCGATTCTAATGTCAGTCCTGTACATCCAGGGCCGGCGACATGTGTGGGGAAGTTGTTCCACCTCCGAGGTGGAATAACTTCTCTGGACATTTTTTTTTTAGTACTGCCGGAGTGCGGATGGGCAGGTGGGGGCCGGAGGACATTCCCCACAGCCCGACTCTGGCCTTAGGAGGTTAGGCTGTGGGGAAATAAACACTTTTATCTGGTGGCCGACATTGCGACTTGTGATAAGGAAGCTTATCATAGCTCAGGAAGGAGCTATAGAAAAGGTGAAGTGACTCTGAACAAGCAACCTGTCAGTTCTGGTAGAAATAAGAAAACAGAATTTTCCCATAAAAGACTACCAGTCCCAGAATGCACCAGGTTTCCAACAGCCATTAGAGGAGCTGAAGTGGGGAAACGTGTGTTCAATCAGGAGGGCTATGAGGTAATCCCTAAGCACTCATCTCAAAGGGCAGGGCCTGATTCAGCACAGCTGTGCTGTGTTAGGGTGGAGCACTCATCTAAGCAGAATAAAGGTAGAGTTTATTCTACAGAGAATTATCCTCATCCTCAGAATTATCCTCAGTTTCATCTGAAGGATCATCAGAAGCAGAAGCCAAACCGGACGGACAGAGAGGGCAAGAAACCCTTTGGAAGAAAGACGAGAAAAGCCTTTGAGAGGGCTAGGGGAGTCTGGAGCAGTACGTATACTGGGAGGCATTCCAAGGGCCAGCATACACCATTGGACTGGGGAAAGCCAGAGGAATGGTGCTGCAGAGCTAGGAATCTCCAGACGGTACCTGTGAGGGAGACGGCTGCACGTGGAAGGGACTCTAAGACCCGTGCCAGAAGGTATGTGAAGAGTGATCCAGTGTCCAGGGATCTGGATTGGAAGGCTGGACATAAGAACTGGACTACATACTGGCCAGGCTATATAGAGAGGAACTCTAACAGCAATGGAAGCTCAGGTATGAACACTGATCTATGCCCTAGCTATAACCTTGAAAGACAGCAGGGAAACAAGTATTCTCCTGAAAGTGCTCCATTGAGAAATTCATCTGTGCCAATCCATGATATTGAACCCATGATTGTTGAAGAAGGGGGAGACGTGGCAGATGAAGGCTGTGTTTATATAGACTGCTCTCTGTCTAAACTCCTTTGCTGATTTTTTGTTATAAAACACAACAACCATCACAAAGAAATACAAACTTGTTCTTTAATCTACTCAGAAAAGCTCCTGAGTAGGATTTTTAGCCACGCAGTAGAAAGCAAGCCAGCTAAGGGGTTTCAGCTGGGTAACTGCTAGCAATTGAGCCTTACCTAATTGCTTGTGAGCTCTGAGGGAATCACTTCTGAATCTATGTGGGAAGATATAAGAAGTTAACCTGAAAAGAACAGTTTTTCCCTTCTTTGTGGATTTTTGTTTGTTGTTTGATACACTGCTAAGAAAATATTAGCTAAAGCCTACAGAAAAGACCAGTTTGTTACCAACCAGGTCTTATTTCTTTTGCTTTGATTGCCTGACAAGTTCAAATGTTGTTTTCCTGATTTTGTTTTTCCAAGTTTAACACTGAAAGCAAGTAACCTGATTTATGTGCTACCAAGCATATCTGTGTTGGGAGAAATAACCCCATAAATAAATATCTTATTGGCTTTACCCTCAAGCACAACTATTTATTGTGAGCAGCTGTGTCTGGTGTGAATGGACTGCATTGCCCACAATCCCTTGCCAATCATATTGATAAATGCACTTGCCAAGACTGTGAACATTCTCACCCAGGCAGCCATCTGACAAATGGTGTAGTTTTTAGGATTGCTTTTGCATGAAGGGATTTACTTGCTAAGGATTACAACTAAAGTTCAAGTTTAAAGCTGGAAAAAAAAGATTTTCCCTCAACTGCACTTTGGAGGAGAAGTGGATGTTCCAGGTAGCTGTCCCAGGAGGAAAAGACCCTGTGCAGAGCTGGATTCATCACTGGCATAAGGTAACAAGTACCTGGGCATGTCTAGTGGTGGATGGGAGTAAGGCACAGGGGTAATTGAAAAATAAAGTAGAAAAAAAAACCCCCACCTGTTTGGAAGGTGGTGCACTTTGTTTTTTTTCTTTGTTTCTTGCAGGGATCAAGATGGATCCAAGGGAACTAGCTGATTGGATGGCAGCCCAGTTTAGCAGGCAACAGGAGCTAGCACAGCAGGCTCAGGTCACTGCTATGAAAGCCTTAATGGACCAGCAGAGGCCAGTGCTTGATCTGGTGCAAGCCCTAGTTAAACTGCAGAACCAAAGTGGACCAGATGCAAGACCAGCAGTAAATACTGGTACACCACATGTGGACAGTGTGGGACTCAATCAGGGAATTGGGGCATTTAGTTTTGGGAAGCTACCTCCAGATGATAATGTTGATGATTTTCTAGAGTCTTTTGAAAGAGTGGCACAAGCATTAGCATGGCCAGAGACCCAGTGGGCAGTAAGGCTGGCAGCCTCATTAACTGGAGAGGCGCTTGCAGCTTATAGAGCAATGCCAGCAGCCCAGGCTTTGAATTATAAGGATGTAAAGGCTGCTATTAGAGATCGCCTAGGGTTGTCTATTTCAGAGTATAGGCGAATGTTTAGAGCTACTACATTGAGAGTGGGTGAAACACCCAGGGCTCTGAGTCAGAGAATCAGAGGATTATCTGTAAAATGGTTGGAGCCTGAGCAAAAGACGGTAGAAATGTTATTAGACATTATTATGCTTGAACAATTTATGTCTGCGGTGCCTAAAGATTTGCACACTTTCCTTATACAGCAAAATTGCCAAAATCTTGGAGAGGCAACCATGCTAGCAGAGAGATTCTTGGAAGCCACGCAGGCTTGCCATAGAATGGGTGGCCCTCTGAAGATTGGTGCTGAGGCAAGATGTGCTGTATCAGAAAAGAAAATAATTAAAAATGTTTCTGAAAATGAATGTACTGTGCCAAACCTGATGACACAATGGAGTAGAAGGAAATGTTTCAAGTGTGGAAAATGGGGACATTTAGAAAAGGGATGCCAGACACACACTAGCTTAATGGGTGTGGATTTAAAACAGCCCAAAGAAGGATTTCTTTTGATGGTTGATGTGCAGGGAATTACCACAAATGCTCTGTTGGACTCTGGGGCAGACCAGAGTATGATGTCAAAAAGGTTTTGGAAGAGGATAGAGGCCCAAGAAGGATTTGTGCCTAGAACCCCTGAAAGCCAAGTTCACATCAGATGCATTCATGGTGCTGCAAGATCATATCCCACCTATAGGCTAATAGTTAAGTGCCTGGGGGAACAAGAGGAAGTCCTGTTAGCAGTGGTGCCTAGGCTACCCTTTGATTTGGTTCTAGGAAAGGACTGGCCAAGATTTAAGCAGGGTCTAGTGGAAGGACTAGGAAAGAAGGAGGGAGAAGGTTTAATGGAAATAGCTCCCGGGCCTTTCTTTGGAAGTCCTCAGTCCCTAGCTAAAAAGATGGTTAAGCTTCCAGAAGGCCAAACTATAGGTAATAAGAAGGGCCTTGTATCCACCCGCTCGCAGGCTAAGGTAGAGAGCCAGCAGAAGGAGGAGGGGGAGCAGGCAGAGTTATTAGGAGACTTACCCTCTCATGATGATTTAATAACTCCATCATCTGGTATAGTAAGGAAGTTGAAAGCACAAAAGCGGCGTGAGAGACTTTGCAGAGCACAGGGTAGGGCTGAGATGTTAGCTGGTCAAAGTTTACCCTGGGTGCCAGCTGAGTTAGTGGCAAAGTTTCCTAACTTTCCACAAGAGCAGCGAGCTGATCAAGCTCTCACCCGAGCTTTTAAGTATGCTCAGGAGGTCAGGGAGGAGTTGCCCAGATTCAGACTAGATAATGACATATTATATAGAGAGAGTCAGGACCCCAGGAATGGGACCATACGTAAACAATTGGTGGTACCCACAACTTTCAAAGGGCTAGTACTTAGATTAGCACATGATCATCCAGTTGGAGGTCATAAAGGGATGCAAGGAACGCTGGATCAAATACTTATGCGTTTTTACTGGCCAGGTATTTTCAAAGAAACTGCCCAGTTTTGTGCTGCATGTCCAGCGTGTCAGCGAGTTACAGCGGCTCACCCACCGGTGGTGCCATTGATTCCCATGCCAATTATCACAGACCCAATTGGTCGCATTGCCATGGATATTGTAGGCCCATTAGTCAAAACGCCCCGAGGTTTCCAATACATCCTAGTTATGGTAGATCAGGCAACAAGGTTTCCCTGGGCCATACCATTGAGGAATGTTTCTGCAAAAACAATAGCTTTAGAGCTAGTAAAATTGTTTTGTGAAGTGGGATTCCCAAGAGAGGTGTTGACTGACCGAGGGTCCAATTTTGTATCCAAATATTTGGCCCAGGTCTGGGATGCCTTTGGCATTCATCACGTGAAAACCTCATCCTAACATCCACAATCAAACGGTTTGGTGGAGAGATTCAACCAAACTCTCAAACAAATGTTGAGAAGGGGGTTAGCAGGAGAGGTAAAAGAATGGGATATGTTATTGCCCTTTGCCTTATATGCCTGCAGGGAAAGAATTCAGGTGTCCCTAGGTGTAACTCCATATGAATTGATGTATGGTAAGGCTCCACAGGGTTTGTTAGATATTTTGAGGGAGCAATGGATTTATCCTGAACCAGGAAGTCAGGAGGTGCCACAGTTTCTACGTGACTTGAGAGCACATTTGAAAAGGACCTCGCAGGTTGCTGAGAGGAACCTGCAGGACAGTCAAGTGCGCCAGAAAGGGTGGTATGATAGGAAGGCCAAAAGCCGCCAATTAAGCATTGGTGAAAAGGTTTTGGTTCAAGTAGCAGGAACTGCCCCAAAATTTGAAGTACAGTGGAAAGGGCCATGGAAGGTTGTTAAACAAGTGAGCCCAGTATCTTATATGGTAGAAAATGCAAGAGGGCGTAGGCAAACCTACCATATTAATGTACTTAAGTCTTGGAAGGAGAGGCCTGTAAATAATAATGACCCTAAAGCCAGTCAGGAAGTAAGCGAGCTTCAAAAAGATAACACTCTCGTAGGTATTACGGACTGTAGGAAAGAAGTTTCACCAGTTAAACCAGTCCGTAATAACTTAAGCAGGGGGGTATGTGATAAGGAAGCTTATCATAGCTCAGGAAGGAGCTATAGAAAAGGTGAAGTGACTCTGAACAAGCAACCTGTCAGTTCTGGTAGAAATAAGAAAACAGAATTTTCCCATAAAAGACTACCAGTCCCAGAATGCACCAGGTTTCCAACAGCCATTAGAGGAGCTGAAGTGGGGAAACGTGTGTTCAATCAGAAGGGCTATGAGGTAATCCCTAAGCACTCATCTCAAAGGGCAGGGCCTGATTCAGCACAGCTGCGCTGTGTTAGGGTGGAGCACTCATCTAAGCAGAATAAAGGTAGAGTTTATTCTACAGAGAATTATCCTCATCCTCAGAATTATCCTCAGTTTCATCTGAAGGATCATCAGAAGCAGAAGCCAAACCGGACGGACAGAGAGGGCAAGAAACCCTTTGGAAGAAAGAAGAGAAACGCCTTTGAGAGGGCTAGGGGAGTCTGGAGCAGTACGTATACTGGGAGGCATTCCAAGGGCCAGCATACACCATTGGACTGGGGAAAGCCAGAGGAATGGTGCTGCAGAGCTAGGAATCTCCAGACGGTACCTGTGAGGGAGACAGCTGCACGTGGAAGGGACCCTAAGACCCGTGCCAGAAGGTATGTGAAGAGTGATCCAGTGTCCAGGGATCTGGATTGGAAGGCTGGACATAAGAACTGGACTACATACTGGCCAGGCTATATAGAGAGGAACTCTAACAGCAATGGAAGCTCAGGTATGAACACTGATCTATGCCCTAGCTATAACCTTGAAAGACAGCAGGGAAACAAGTATTCTCCTGAAAGTGCTCCATTGAGAAATTCATCTGTGCCAATCCATGATATTGAACCCATGAGTGTTGAAGAAGGGGGAGACGTTGCAGATGAAGGCTGTGTTTATATGGACTGCTCTCTGTCTAAACTCCTTTGGTGATTTTCTGTTATAAAACACAACAACCATCACAAAGAAATACAAACTTGTTCTTTAATCTACTCAGAAAAGCTCCTGAGTAGGATTTTTAGCCACGCAGTAGAAAGCAAGCCAGCTAAGGGGTTTCAGCTGGGTAACTGCTAGCAATTGAGCCTTACAATTACAATTGTTTGTGAGCTCTGAGGGAATCACTTCTGAATCTATGTGGGAAGATATAAGAAGTTAACCTGAAAAGAACAGTTTTTCCCTTCTTTGTGGATTTTTGTTTGTTGTTTGATACACTGCTAAGAAAATATTAGCTAAAGCCTACAGAAAAGACCAGTTTGTTACCAACCAGGTCTTATTTCTTTTGCTTTGATTGCCTGACAAGTTCAAATGTTGTTTTCCTGATTTTGTTTTTCCAAGTTTAACACTGAAAGCAAGTAACCTGATTTATGTGCTACCAAGCATATCTGTGTTGGGAGAAATAACCCCATAAATAAATATCTTATTGGCTTTACCCTCAAGCACAACTATTTATTGTGAGCAGCTGTGTCTGGTGTGAATGGACTGCATTGCCCACAATCCCTTGCCAATCATATTGATAAATGCACTTGCCAAGACTGTGAACATTCTCACCCAGGCAGCCGTCTGACAGGTTTTTAAATGGAGCCGTGTGCCATGGCAACCAGATGCCATGGTGCTGTGACTCCATTTAAAAGCCCTGACTGAGTTAGTCGGGCAGGTCATGTACTTGCAGGCTGGACTGAATTGCAGTCCCAGCCTGCACGTACATGACTGATTGCAATTCTGATCCCGTGGAGCTAGATGTGCCCCGGAGGATCAGAATCGCAATCCCCTCTGTACATCCGGTTCAGACTGGACGTACAGAGGGGATCTACATCCGGAACAGAAGAGGGCTCATTATAAAAAACACATTATAAAAACATAATATGTCAATATCCACAAAAAACTAACATTAAAACAAATAATAATGATAATGACAATAATAAAATAATAATAATAATAGCAGCAATAATAAAATAATATAAATCACAACAAGAGTCAAAATAAAACCAAAATAAAATCAGTCTCCTGGAGGCGACAAGTCACTTTGCTGAGGGCAAGACTACCAATCAATGCTATCCACCTATAAAACAAGATGGGACCTTAAATATAAAGCCCCATATGCACATCTCTAGGTATCAAAAAGGCATAAAAAGCTAGGAACAAAGCTTACTGGTATCCATCAAAAGTGGAAACAGGTCAGGGCTTTTTTCAGCATTGATTCCAGCTGTGGGTCATCTCTTGATGTGTTCCCCTAGTTCCTAGTTTGTTCATGGCCGGAGATGGGAGACCCTGTGACCTCTACATACCTAAGACCTGTTTCCATTTTTTTGCAATTGCCATGGGTCAGATACCAGTAAGATGAAAAGTGCTTGTTTTGGCTGAAAAACATCCAGAGGATATAGTGAAGAAAGCACTTGATCATCTCCAGTACTCAGCACAATTACAATGATAGTAGAAATGGAATTTTGAAGTCTGGCTTCCACATTCCTAGCCAATTGAGCTATCCTAGAAGTCCCGGTTCTGAAATAGTTCTGGGATGCAATGCTTCTGAAAGTAATACACATGACGGCTAACTACAGTAAAACATGTGATTTTGATACCTGTTCATTGAGACTCTTTTGTGACGCTTCAGAAAGTATTTTCAATTGGTGAAAGAATTTTGCAAATATCACATTAAAGACTGGGATTTATCCTTCCTTCTCCAAAAAAATACAATTCTGGCCCCTTAACTGAAACAAGAATCATTTGACTGGAAATACTTATAAACGTTATTTCCCTATTGCCAGTCTTTTATTGTTATCAAAGTTGTTAGAAGATGCTATAAGCAATCAATTTAAAAGGTTTTGATAGAATACGTATATCCAAATAGATCTAGCTCAGACCAGAGTCAGAAAAGGGCTTTAGCCTGGATATTGTCCTTGCAGCACCGTTAGAGGAAATGAAAATGGCTTTAGATATAGGATCTGAGGGCTTTTGGATGCAATTAGATTTTTCTGCAGCCTCTGATCTAATACTGTAGATTATTCAGTCTTGCTGCAGCAGTGGCATGATTTAGGAATCAGAGGAATGGCAGCTTTTTTGTTTAAGGCCGTTCTTGCATATATGGATGTTTGAAAGTAAAAATGGGTTCTGCTTGTCAAGCACATGGATCATGCACTGTGAAGTTCCTCAAGGGTATCTTTTACTAACGATTTTTATTTAACATTTTCATCCAGCTGTTAGGTATGGCGATAAGAATTCTAGGGCTTGTTCATTTTTCATGAGAATGATTTTAATTTTTTTTCTGCGTAAACAAGACTCATTAGAAGGGACGTATCGATGACTGGATAATGGTTTCATGGCAATCAGTAAATGCAGGATAATTTATTCAAAATAAATTGAGCCTGTGGTGGTCAGTGTTTTTTTTAACCGCTGGCCATTGCGCATAACGTAAGTCTGGAAGTAAGCGGCAGTATTTGGATAGCCGCTGCTGCTGAATATCTGGATTTTTACAGTCAGTGGTGACCTTCTGGATAGTGGCTGACGATCTGCATATCCTTACGAGAGCTTTTTGCCTGTCCTAAGTTATGTGGATATGTATCTGGATAGTGGCACTGAAAATTGCCACTATCCAGATGTGCCAGTTCTTTCCCAACTCCGCCCATGGACCACTCTGGCGCTATCCAAATAGAGCCGCAGCGACCAGAGGACATGCTCAGATGCATTATCCAGATAGCGCTGCTGAATTTAGGGCTCACCAGTGCTAATAAACTCTTTTGAATATTGGCTCACTTGATAATATTCAAATTCTTTGGGTTGGGAGCACAGAAAAAATGTTTCCCTAGCTCCCATCCTCAGATCAGATGAAAATTTGTAACTGTATGTAGTCAAAATTGGAGCTTAAGTGTCCTAACAGCAGTTGCTACTTTAGGATGATAAGATAAATCACAGATAGAGTAGGCTGTGCTAGCAGTAATTACCTCCTGTCTTAACTTTTTTAAGATCATATATTTTGGTTTTACAAAGAGACATTGAGCTACACTGCAACAAGTACAGAATACTGCAACTAAAAACATCATGAGAGGCGAAATGTGGGACTGAGCAACACTATTCTAATTCGTCTCCACAGGCTTCCAGTTCGGTCCTTAGTGATATTAAAGCTGCTGATCCTTTCATTTAAACTTTTGCAAGGGTCAGGCCCATCTTCTCTAGAGGGACTGTTTCAACAATATAGTTTTTTATATGTTTTATAATCAGAAACATAAAACCAGGGAACAGTGCCATACCTAGTCCTGTACGAGTGGTGCAGCTGCACAGGGAACATAGAAATAGGGGCACATTTGGGGTTGTCGTCCTCGGCTCCCCCCCATACTGCCTGCCCTTGCCCAGCTGTCGCCACTTTCAGTTTTGCCTTGGCAGTGACGGTGGCAGTAGCAGCGACATCCAATTGAAAAAAAAAAAAACATGGGTTTTTCCAACTCCGCCCTTGCATGTTGGCCTGATCCCTCCCCCCCCCCCCCCCCAATGTATACTTGCATCAGAGGAAGGAGGGACAGGCCAGCATGGAGTCAAAAAGACCAACGTTTTTTTTTCAATTATATGTCGCTGCTGCCGCCGTTGCCGCCAAGGCAACACTGAAAGCGGTGGCAACTGGGCAAGGGCAGGCAGCGCGGGGGACAGCTGGATGGTTATAGGGGTAAGATGGGGAGATGTATGGGGCAAATGACAAATCTGAGATGGGGAGGGAGGGGGCGCACAATATGCGCCAGGGTTCGAATCCCACTGAGACTCCTTATGGCCTTGGGCAAGTCACTTGTTACTTTTAAGTGCCATCAAGTCATCAAATTGTCTATGTTGTGACTATCCCCTGGGTTTTCTTGGCAAAATTGAACCAGAAGTAGTTTGCCAGGCCTTTCTTTCACACAGGAAACCTTCAGCACCAGGGAGGTCTCCCATTCACATGCTAACCAGACTCAACTCTGTTTAGCTACTGAGATCAGACAAGGTTAACCCTTTGTAAACAACAATCTTCATGCATGTTAAAGCTGTGCAAGCCTTCTAAAACCACCACCTTAATGTTTAAGGGAGCGATGGGGCAGAATTATTTGTACTGGGTGAATTGATATTATTTTATGCATTGCATTTATCTATATTTTATTGTTTTTGTGTTTCTGGGCAAATATAATCCACTTTGCACTAGGGTTTCATGGCTAATGTGGAATGCAAGTGCCATGTTAAATTAGATGGCATTTTTGGAAGCTGATCCTACAGTTATCTTAACAAATGTGGAAGAAGTGATTTCTTCAAATTAGGGAACAAGTAAGTGTAGTTGGATATTAACCACTTGTAAGTACTTCAGCTATTTGGAATCTGATCTATCTTTCCGATGTATTGTTTGAGGGTGCTGCAAATAAATCATTGACTATCAGTCACTTAGCTAAGGCATCACTCCTTATCTTAATATCTACTCATTTTATTACAAGAAATATTGATGCTTCTTCTCATGACTCATACACAACTTTCAGGAAAGCATCTCTATGGAAACAACTTATCCCAGAGTGTAAAAATAGAGAATCTATTAATTGACCATTATTTCTGGAGTTCTGAACTCTAGTTTTCAAGTTTCTCTTCACAACTTACATTTTTATATATAGGTAATCCTTGTTTTATTATTGTTAATTAAAGAAAAAATTTTCAAATACTTTTAAGTTATCAGCCTTCAGTTTTGAACAAGGAGAACATTTCTTTACTCTTTTGCGTTGACTGGTGCAGAATCTCAAGAGAGGAAATTTCCTTTGGCACCCATGATAACCAAGGACTTCAGTGCTCAGGAAATCTAACAGCAAAAGGATAATGTGCCATCTGGGACCATTTTCTACTTGGTTTAAGGAACATCCACTGAGGAGTCTTGTGAACAGAGATTTGGATCTATGATTCATTTTCTTCCCTTTCCTCATGTTTCCACTTGGGACTGTCCACAATGAGTGAATTCTGGTTGTGTATCAACTGTTGCATTGCAGAGCAGTCTTGGCCTACAAGTGTGGTCCTAATTTCTGATTAATGAAAAAGCACTTTGATATCAAATGTAGAGAGCTGAAGGAATATGCATCTTGTCTGCCCATTGCACTTAATCAGTTCAATTTTAGAAACTTGATTTGTCAACCTTGATTTAAAATTGTATGGTTGTATTTTATCTTTGCTCTGATTGGATTTGATGAAAGCAAGAGTTATGATTTGAAGATTATGCAAGACAGGGTAGCACAGTTTACTGGATGCCCCCTCAGTAACCAGAATTAATGAGGAGGTAGCAGGAAACATCAACAGAGGATATTAGGCCAATTTCCTCTAGTCTCTCATATGGGATCCACAATGTCAAAGGCTTCTTGAAAATCCAGAGAAACTATGGAAGACCTATTCATGCTTTGGCTGTCTGAAATGAGCATAGAAACATCCGAAGCACAGAGACCTCTTCAGAGCCATTTTAGAAGTTGGGTATGTAAACGTTCTCAGCATGCCCTCACAGACATCCATGTTCAGCACGTCCACATTTGTGAAATTATGTCTGCACGTGGACGTGCTTACTTTTTTTCAGACATTCTGGCACTGGAACATCCTTTCTAAAATGCCCCTCTTTATCAATTGGCTCACCTTTATCTGTCTGTTTTATTCACACCGATTTACTAGCAGGAGTGGAAGAGTAGCCTAGTACCCAAAAGATCAAGGGTTTGATTCTCACGGGCACTCCTTGTGACCTTGGGCAAGTCACTCTACCCTCCATTGCCTCAGAAGAAAAGGCGTGTTAATCTACTTCCTCTAATACATTGCCAAGAAAACTCAGAGGCAACTGGGTTGCTAGGAGTTAGCACTGACTTGACAGCATTAAAAAAAAAAATTACTAACAATGCATGTAGATACCAACATACCTGACTTAGATAGTTTCATCAACTCATGGAACTCTGTAATTAATAATGCAGCAATATTCAAAGAATGACAATATACAACTTACCCTAAATCTACGCACCCTCCCTGGTTCTCCACTAATTTCTATCAGCTCAGACGAAAGCTCAGGCTATTAGAAAGAAAATGGAAACGTTCACAAGATACAACCATTAGTCAACAGCTCCTTACAAAGCAGCTTGAATCCAACAGACTATGCAACAATTGCTGAACATCCTCATGAAATCTCTCAGCCATCCCAGGGAACTATTCTCAATTGTGTCCCACCTGACCGTGATCCCAACTCAATGGATTCAACAAACTCAAAAGTGCAACTAGACCCACAGGTTATGGCTGACTTCCTCTCCAACAGGCACTGCCCGGAAACTCCACAGCACAATGACACACCATGTCAACAGTATAACTCATCTACAAAACCACTTAAACGCACACATTCAGTCTAATATCAAAGAGAGAACTCTCAGATATCATCAGCAGTATCAATACTACAACATCCCCATTGGTTCCATGCCCAGTGACATGGATAAAATCCCTTTGCACTGCGTTCACCCCGACTATTCTAAAGATAGTCCATACCTCCCTCTCTCAAGGATACCTACTCCCAGTTCTGAAACAGGCTTAAATTCCCCCCCTATATTAAAGAAACTTTCATTAGACATAACACATCCCAGTTCATATAGGCCAATTGCCAGCATCCCATTCCTGACTAAAATAATTGAGAAAACTATACAGCAACAATTCCAAGACCATGTTGATTCTCATGCTGCATTGGACCCACAATAGTTTGGCTTCCGCCCTTGGCATGGCATTGACACTCTCTTCACTGTTCTCTTCAGCTGGCTTATCATAGGCCTAAACAAGCCTCACCATGGATTTGTGATGATCTTCCTGGTCATCAGTCCTACGTTCGACAGAGTTTCACATCCCACCATGCTAGATAAACTCAGAAGCATAGGCTTAATTAACAGCACATTAAATTGGTTCATTTCTTACCTCTCAGAGAGAACCATGCAAGTAAAAATCGGATCCAGCAACTCCAAACCATTTAACTTAAGATGAGGCATTCCACAAGGTTTGGCCTTGTCTGGCTTACTATTTAACATCTACCTACAGCCCATATGTAATCTACTAAGAAAATGGAACATGCACTTTCACCTCTATGCAGATGACATCATGTTCTATGTGCCATTCAACACACTTAATCCGGACTTTACAATCATATCAGACGTCTTCACTGCTGTCACAGACCTTCTCGCCGAACTAAATCTTGCACTGAATAAAAACAAAACTGAAGCATTACTAATCTTCAGAGACCAAGCTTTCATTCCTCCAGATAAGCTTATACTTCATAATGCTGAAATTAACATAAAAAGTGAAGTCAAGTACCTCGGTATAACCATTGACAGCAACCTCAACATGCTTTTGCACATCAAGAATGCAGCAATACAGCAAACTGGAAACTTAGGCTCCTCAAACCTCTATGCCCTCTTCTACAAGACAACAATTTCAGATCAGTTTTTCAGGCCATCATAACGCCCCATCTCGATCATGGCAATATTCTCTATCAAGGACTGTCAAAACAGGAATTATATCCACTCCAGCTAGTGCAAAACACTGCCGCTAGAATTCTAACAGGCATATCAATTCGTCAACAGATAACTCCAATTCTTACAAGTCTGCACTGACTTGCAATTGCCTAATGGATTAAACACAAAACCATAACCACCATCTATAAAATCCTTCTTAATCTATCCACTCCCTTTCTTGAGGATCAAATCTCAAGAGTATCCACAACAAGACCAGAAGATCAGCAAATCAGAATCTTCTGGCCATCCTTCCTTTTAAGAGCAAATGTACAGGGTAGGAAGAAGGGGAGGAGGAGTGGCACTATATGTAAAAACTACTATTAAAGCTTTGGAATTACAGAGCTTAAAAGGGAGAGGGGAGGCATTGTGGGTTAAACTAGAAAGAGGGAAAGAGAAATCTATTTACATTGGTGTGATATACAGGCCTCCCTCACAAGAGGAGGAGGTGGACAGAGAGTTAATTGAAGACATTCCCAGCTTTGCTAGGAAAGGGGAAGTGCTACTGATAGGAGATTTCAATATGCCAGATGTTGATTGGCACATTCCTGCTGCAGTATCATCTAGAAGTAAGGAGATCCTGGATTCTCTACAGGGAGAACTATTCAGGCAATTGGTAACAGATCCCACACGTGAAGGGGCCATACAGGACTTGGTGCTTACCAATGGTGAAAGTGCTTCTGATGTTGTAGTGGGAGATCATTTTGCATCCAGTGATCACCAGATGGTGTGGTTCAGTATTAGGACTAGGTCTGTTAGAATCCATTCAAAGGCGAGGATCTTAGATTTTAGGAAGACTAACTTTGCCAAGATGGGCCAATACCTCAGGGAGTCGTTAGTGGGATGTAGAAAAACAGTGGGAAAAACTGAAAGGGGATATTTTAAGGGCAACCAACCTTTTTGTTAAAATGGTAAATAAAGGTAAAAGGAAATGGAGACCGCTATGGTTTTCGAAAGAAGTAGCTGATAAAGTGAAGAAAAAGAGGGAGGCCTTCATGAAATACAAGAGATCACAGAGAGAGGAAGACAGGCATCTGTATTTGAAAAAACTTAGAGAAGCTAGCAAAGTAGTCAAGAAGGCAAAGATTCAAAAGGAGGAGGAAATAGCCAATGCAATAAAATGGGGGGATAAGACATTTTTCAGATATATTAGTGAGAAGAGGAAGGGCAAAAGTGGTATTGTCAGACTCAAGGGTGCAGGGGAGGAATATGTAGAAGCTGATAAGGATAAAGCGGAATTGCTTAACAAATATTTTTGTTCTGTGTTCACAGATGAAGAACCAGGAGCAGGACCTCAGAAAACACCCATAAATAGGAACAGAAGCAAAGGACATCTTGAACAATTTTCAAAAGACTGTGTTCATGAGAAACTATCTCAACTTAAAGTAGACAAAGCGATGGGACCGGATGGGATACACCCGAGAATACTGAGGGAACTAGGGAACGTTCTAGCAGCTCCACTGACTGACCTTTTCAATGCCTCGTTGGAGTCGGGAGTGGTGCCTAAGGACTGGAGAGAGGCTCATGTGGTGCCTTTACACAAAAGTGGAAGTAAGGATGTGGTTGAAAACTACAGGCCGGTTAGTTTAACTTCGGTGGTGAGTAAATTATTGGAAACGCTGCTGAAAGAGAAAATAGTGAGGTTTCTGGAGTCCAGCGGATTACAGGATCCGAGGCAGCATGGATTCACCAGAGGCAGATCTTGTCAGACAAATCTGATTGAGTTCTTTGACTGGGTGACCAGGGAGTTGGACCGAGGGAGAGCCCTAGATGTGGTGTATTTAGATTTCAGTAAAGTCTTTGACACTGTTCCTCACAGGTGACTTATAAACAAACTGAGCACCCTAGGGATGGACCCTAAAGTTACTGCTTGGGTTAGAAATTGGTTGGGTGGGAGGTGACAAAGAGTACAGGTAAATGGAGCTCACTCTGAGGAGAAGGAAGCTACCAGTGGTGTACCCTAGGGATCTTTCCTTGGTCCGATTCTTTTTAACATCTTTGTTAGTGATATAGCAGAAGGGCTGTCGGGAAAGGTTTACTGTACCTCTTTGCGGATGATACCAAAATCTGCAATAGATTAGACACCCAGGAAGGTGTAGATAATATGAGGAGGGATCTAGCTAAGCTTGAAGAATGGTCTAGAATTTGGCAGCTTGGATTTAATGTTAAATGTAAGGTCATGCATTTGGGCTGCAGCAATCCAAGGGAGCAATATAGTATGGGGGTAAAGTACTTTTGTCCACTAAAGAAGAGCGGGACCTAGGAGTGGTTGTGTCTGATGATCTTAAAGTAGCTAAACAGGTAGAAAAGGCGACAGCAAAAGCTAGAAGGATGCTTGGCTGCATACGGAGAGGAATGACTAGCAGAAAAAAGGAGGTGATAGTGCCTCTGTATAAGTCTTTGGTGCGACCTCATTTGGAGTATAGTGTGCAATTCTGGAGACCGCACCTTCAAAAGGATATAAACAGGATGGAGTCAGTATAGAGGGTGGCTACCAAAATGGTTAGTGGTCTTCATTATAAAGCATATGAGGACAGACTTAAGGATCTAAATATGTATACTGTCACCAGCAGAGGCTAAACTAATGTTATTTAGCTTAGTGCACTACTGGCCCTGACCTTTCTATAAAAAGAAAGTGTAGTTGCAAGTCGAGGGTCAGGTTTAAACAAGGATTTATTCCCCTCCCGGGGTTTTGCTGGACTTTCAAAAATAATACACTTCCAAACTCAAAAGATAACCATACTTCTGGTATAAACAAATGGATAAAGAAAAGTAGCTTCTTGCTTCACAAATCAAATGACAAAACAAAATCATCAAGGTAAACACCTGGGCAGTTTCCACTGTACAGACCTGTTCTCTCTAGCAGGCTTATCTGCTCTCAGCGCAGAGAGGTCTCTTCAGTCATCACTAGAGAACAGTCCATCTTTTCCTCATAAGATAAACCTTCATTCTGGTCAGTACACATGGGCTCCTCAAGTGACTCGTCTTCCCTCGGGCAGAGAGTTTGTAACCTCCTCCAGTCAGTGACTGGTCTCTCTTCAAAACTCTCTTCCTGGTTAGGGAGATAATTATCTGAGCCTTGATAAAACTGCTTTTCAGCTTTTCTGTTACACCTTGCTCGTGTCAGTTTGCTGCCAGGCTTCTCATACAAACATTCAGGCTCTGCTCTCATACAAATATCCTGAAGCAGTTCACTATCTCTATTATAAGGATGTGAATACCTTAAAAGTTTCTGGCTTTCATTAGCAAAGGGTTTTCTATGGTTAAACTCACTGTTGGAGAATAACTGCCTGTTATGTCTCCCAGCCCTTCTTGGCTTCTTATTCCAGGCCTCAGAATACACAGGGTTAGGCTGACAATACTCTGACCTTTTGTTGAAGGGTTTTAGGTTCTCTCTGACTTGCCAGGTTTCACAAACGCTTGCAGCTTCTGTGTCATCAAAACCTTCGTCAGAGATCATACAGGAATCACATTCAGCCTCTCTTCCTGGATTCTCTCTCTCCTGGACTCGAGCATAATAAGGATTCTCCTCTCTGGCCTGCTCCCAAGCTCTGGCCCGTTCCTGAACTCGAACTAACTCTGTTTGCCTGCCTGCTTTCTTATGCAGAGTTATGGGCGTTTTCCTGCACATGTGCAGAGTGTTTCCCTCAGTGTTTGGGGAGTGTCTGTTGGCTGGGCGTGCCTTCAGGTCTCGTGCCTCAGCCTGCTCTGGTTGCCTATAGCAACTAGGAAGCTTTTTCTCTCCCTTTCTGTCAGAGTCTGTGCCGTACTCTTCAGCTTTTTGTGTCTTAAAGTTACAGGGCATATTTTCGGTGTTACACATCCCCCTTCTTAAGACATTACGAGCTGCTGACGTCCCCGTCGGACAGCGCGTAATTCTATCCGAGCGGAACCTTTCGCTCACTACCTGCACTAGTCTTACATCTGCTGACCTCTCCCTCCAAGGCTTCAGCAGGTTTAAATGGTATGTCTGGTGGCGCCCATTTTCATGCTCCACCCTGTAGGATACAGGACCTACCTGATCAATTATTTTGGCCGGGCCTTTCCATCTGGCCTCGAACTTTGGACCAGCGTTCGCTACCTGGATTACCACTCTATCCCCTATGGATAACTTCCTGGCTCTAGTTCCCCGGTCATAGTATTTCTTCTGCCGGCGTTGGCTGGCCTGCAGATTGTCCATAGACACTCGGGAAGTCCGTTCTAGACGGTTCCTGAGGTCTTTTAAAAATTGTGGTACCCCAATTTCCGTCTCCTCTGGTGCAACCCACTGCTCCCGAAGGATATCTAAAATACCTCTCGGGGTCCTACCAAATAGGAGTTCGTAGGGTGATGCACCCAACGATGTCTGCACGCGTTCCCTACAGGCGTACAGAACGAATGGGAGGACATTGTCCCATTCCACCATATTACCTCCTAAGCTCCGCCTTAACATTTGCTTTAGGGACTGGTTCATGCGTTCCACCAACCCGTTAGACTGGGGGTGGTACGCCGAAGTGCGGATATGTTTTATCCCGAAGGCGTCCCAAAGCATAGCTAAATGTCTTGAGGTGAAATTGGTTCCTTGATCTGTTAGGATCTCCTGAGGAAAACCAATTTCACAAAAGAGCTTTATGAGCTCTATTGAGATTGTCCGTGCTGAAATATTTCGCAGGGGTATTGCCCACGGAAACCTGGTCGCGTGATCCATGATCACCAGGATATATTGGAAGCCCCTTGGGGTTCGTATTAACGGGCCCACAATATCCATGGCTAACTTCCTCACTGGGGTTGCAATGGTGGGTGGTGTAACCATTGGTACTGGCTTTGGCCTGGCAGCTGCAACTCGTTGGCATGCTGGACAGGACTCGCAATACCGGGTTGTTTCCTTAAACACCCCCGGCCAGTAAAAGCGAGCCAGCACCTGGTCCAATGTCCCTTGGACACCTTTATGGCTGCCGATAGGGTGGTCGTGCGCCAACCTTAACACTACTGATTTAAAAGTAGTTGGTACCACCAATTGCTTGCGCACCGTCCCCGTCCTGGGATCTGCGCTTTCCCTATATAGTAGTTCGCTTTCTAAAAAGAACCTGGGCAAAATTGTCCTGGCCTCCCGAGCATATTCGAATGCCCTTTTCAATGCGGGATCCCCCTGCTGTTCTTTGGGGAAGGAAGGGAATTTCCTTACCAGCTCTGCTGGCACCCAAGGTAAACCCTCCCCGGCCTCCAGGTCGGTTCTTCCCTGCGACCTTTGTCTTCTCTCCTGCCTTCGTCTTGCCCTATCCTTCCTAACCTTTTTGGGAAGGTCAATTAACTCTTCATTATAGGGGAGTATATTCTGGGGTTCCTCATCTTGGTCGGGCTCGGGCTCTGGAATTTCATCCTTATCTCGGGGCTCTTCCTCTGGCTCCGCTATGGGACTTGTCCCTGCTTCTGAGACCTTACGTTGGGACCTAGTAGAAACTAGACCTACCCTTTCATCTAACTTTTCCTTAAGAGCTTTTTGAAAGGAGGGCCAATCCCTGCCTAGCACCACTTCCCTGGGAAGGTTCGGGATCACCACTACAGGCATCTTTTCCTTTCTACCTAGTCCTTCTACCACCACATCATACAAGGAATAATAGGAGGGGATTCCATCCATACCTTTCATACGCACAGAAGGGGGTACTTGGCATAGTACCAAAGGATTATTAGTCAACATGGCCTGCCACATCTTGGAGGAGACCATACTTTGGTCGGCTCCTGTATCCAGGAGTGCGACTGCCTTTACACCCTCTACTCGGACGTCCATAAGAAATCCTCCCCAGGGTCCTTCTCTCCCGCTACAATTAGGGCAACACGTTCTTTGCAGTCCCTACGCACATGACCATTTTTTCCACAGTGAAAACATCTGATCACATTATTATAGCTTTTTACATTTTCTTTTGGAACCGTAGAAGCATAAGCTTTCCTTATACCAGGCATCTTTTCCATGCCTGTTACCCTCATCCTACTATCTCTAGAAGCTTCGGCCAATGCAGCTTCAAAATAGCATTCGGTCATTTCCGCTGCTTCTCTAGTGGATTGACATTTTTGTAACAGCAGGAAAGCTTTTACTTCGGCGGGTACAGCTTCAAAATACTGCTCTAGCAGCACCGCATCCATTAAAGTTTCTATCGTGGCCCTTTCTGGAGCCAACCACTTTGCTGCTAAACCTTTCAACCTCTGCATTAAAGCTTTAGGTGTCTCCTGGGGCAAGAGCCTTGCCTCCCTAAAAAGTCGGCGATAATGGGTAGGTGTTAAACCTAGCCTATCTTGAACTGCCAATTTTACATCTGGATAACTGGTCACTAGGCCAGCGGGCATCGCCTTATAGGCCGCCAATGCCTCTCCAGTTAATGACATGGCGAATCGGACTGCCCATTGGTCTAGGGGCCACTTAGCCGCCTGAGCGATTCGCTCGAATGCGTCCGAATAATCATCAAAGTTATCACTTTTTTGTAAAGGTCCTAGTGCCAATGCACCATAGTGTTGTACTCCTACCGCCGTTGGCACTGGTACATTTTCCTCCTCAGCTGCAGTAGTGGATGTCCGCTGTAGTAGCGTGGTCACCAAGTCCAACAGGGGCTTTTGCTGCGCAGCCAGTGCTGCCATAGTCCTGTCCTGGGCCTGTCGTGCCAGCTCACTTTGTGCCTTCCACTGCTCTTCCATCCATTTCATCATTTCCTTGGAATCCATCTTGGTGCTTGCGGTATACCTGTATAGGCGAGAAAAAAACAGAGGGCCCACCAAGTGCGGCACACAATATATTTCCTTCTCCCTATCTACTTTTATCCAGATATCTCTCTCCCCCTTTCTCCACAATCCTTACCACCCGTGCCCAGCCACTTGTACCTTAGCACGGTGAAGGATCTTATTTTGAGAAAGGTTCTCTGCACCTCCGTCCGGTCAGCTTGTGGATGTCCTTTCAGTATCAGGATTTTCTTCCTCTCAGGATTTCCTTTGCTGCTGTGAGTTTTTTTTTTTTTCTTCTTCCAATCTGTTTCTCTTTTGAAAAAACTTTGGATAGTAGTATTGCTTTTTTTTTTTTTTTTTTCAAAAATCCAACGTGCTACGCCATTTTATATGTCACCAGCAGAGGCTAAACTAATGTTATTTAGCTTAGTGCACTACTGGCCCTGACCTTTCTATAAAAAGAAAGTGTAGTTGCAAGTCGAGGGTCAGGTTTAAACAAGGATTTATTCCCCTCCCGGGGTTTTGCTGGACTTTCAAAAATAATACACTTCCAAACTCAAAAGATAACCATACTTCTGGTATAAACAAATGGATAAAGAAAAGTAGCTTCTTGCTTCACAAATCAAATGACAAAACAAAATCATCAAGGTAAACACCTGGGCAGTTTCCACTGTACAGACCTGTTCTCTCTAGCAGGCTTATCTGCTCTCAGCGCAGAGAGGTCTCTTCAGTCATCACTAGAGAACAGTCCATCTTTTCCTCATAAGATAAACCTTCATTCTGGTCAGTACACATGGGCTCCTCAAGTGACTCGTCTTCCCTCGGGCAGAGAGTTTGTAACCTCCTCCAGTCAGTGACTGGTCTCTCTTCAAAACTCTCTTCCTGGTTAGGGAGATAATTATCTGAGCCTTGATAAAACTGCTTTTCAGCTTTTCTGTTACACCTTGCTCGTGTCAGTTTGCTGCCAGGCTTCTCATACAAACATTCAGGCTCTGCTCTCATACAAATATCCTGAAGCAGTTCACTATCTCTATTATAAGGATGTGAATACCTTAAAAGTTTCTGGCTTTCATTAGCAAAGGGTTTTCTATGGTTAAACTCACTGTTGGAGAATAACTGCCTGTTATGTCTCCCAGCCCTTCTTGGCTTCTTATTCCAGGCCTCAGAATACACAGGGTTAGGCTGACAATACTCTGACCTTTTGTTGAAGGGTTTTAGGTTCTCTCTGACCTGCCAGGTTTCACAAACGCTTGCAGCTTCTGTGTCATCAAAACCTTCGTCAGAGATCATACAGGAATCACATTCAGCCTCTCTTCCTGGATTCTCTCTCTCCTGGACTCGAGCATAATAAGGATTCTCCTCTCTGGCCTGCTCCCAAGCTCTGGCCCGTTCCTGAACTCGAACTAACTCTGTTTGCCTGCCTGCTTTCTTATGCAGAGTTATGGGCGTTTTCCTGCACATGTGCAGAGTGTTTCCCTCAGTGTTTGGGGAGTGTCTGTTGGCTGGGCGTGCCTTCAGGTCTCGTGCCTCAGCCTGCTCTGGTTGCCTATAGCAACTAGGAAGCTTTTTCTCTCCCTTTCTGTCAGAGTCTGTGCCGTACTCTTCAGCTTTTTGTGTCTTAAAGTTACAGGGCATATTTTCGGTGTTACAATACCTTAGAGGAAAGGCAGGATAGAGATGATATGATTGAGATTTTTAAATACCTCCGTGGCATAAATGCACAGGGGGAGAGCCTCTTTCGATTGAAAGCAAGTTCTGCTATGAGGAGACATGGGATGACGGTGAAAGGGGATAGATTCATGAGTGATATGCATAAATATTTCTTTACGGAAAGAGTGGTGGATCCGTGGAATAGTCTTCCAATGGAGGTGGTAGAGATGAGGACAGCATCTGAATTCAAAAAAGCATGGGACAGACACAGAGGATCTCTAAAGGAAAAAAGAGGACTGTTGTAGTTGTTGATATGGAAGGACAGACTAGAAAGGCCATGTGGTCTTTTTCTGTCGTCATTTTTCTATGTTTCTTTGTTTCTATGAGTGCTTAAATTCTGTACTTAGAATTTTCCAAACTTTAGGAACACAAAAAGTAGATGGCAACAGGGGTAGATTTAGGATACGGAAAAGAGTTGAAAGGTTAGCATTAATTTTCAGCGTTAGATTCATCAAATAGGCTTATATATTAGACTCATAAATCTAGGCAGATAAAAGGCAGGTCTGCATTTATAAGAACAACATTTGAGTTCCTAAATTTAAAATGAATTTTCAGCTGTAAGCTTAGACTCCTAGGTCTCGCTGAAAATAGTGCACAAATTTAGGAGATCAGCTCTATTTGAACATCAGGCCTTTATTTTCCTCAAAAGGTGTAAATCATGAGCACTGTCCTGGAGGGACATAAACAACTGTTTATCTACTCCTTTCCTGCCTACCAGTATATGACTCCACAGATAACTTCTGCAAAAGTAGTAGAAACCCATTTGCAGTAGTAAGGTAGATGAGGAAAGTTTGAAAATTGTTACAATGAAATTTAAAAAAAATAAACAGGTGTGGATGAAAAAGTTGAAAAACTAAGGCAGGTTTGAGCAAGCTGAGCATCATAAATGAAAAAGGAGAAAGAAGAACTAAGGATAGTGTCAAAGTGTTAAAATATAAGAAATGCTGAAGACGACATGGTAGAGTTGATTGTGGTAGCAGGTGTGTTTGGACATCATGGGAACTTATTCAATGGTGGCAACCAACATGATTAAAGCAGTTGACCATCACCACATTAATTTATATCCAGATATTGAGTGCCAGGGCCATAACTGGCCAGCGGCACAGAATATTTGGTCTGGCTAGATAGCAGTTTAACTAGCTTGTCCTCAGCTATATTCAGCCACTGGGGGGGGGAGGGGGGACAGGAGGGGGATAGGGAGATGGGAGGGGAAGGGGAAGGGGGAGGGAGGGGCTGGGAGGGAGAGGAGGGACGGAAAGAGGGAGGGGAGGAGGACAGGGATGGAAGGGGCTAGGGGGAGGGAGGGGAGGGGAGGGGGAAGGTCAGAAGCGGCAGACCATGTGTGCCGAAGCACCTGGTCATCCGCAGGCTGCTACCACACTGAGCACTTACTTCTGTGTTATGTATTTATATGTGACAGCATCTTGGATCCTTATATGGGCGTCTCCCAGACCTCTCAGTAAGGTAAAGGCACTCTTTATTCTGAAGATCCTCAGTGTATGAGCTGGCTAAAGTCTGACACAGCTTATGTTAGAATAAGGTACGAGTACAGTGACAGATCTGCTTACTAATTGCTTCATGTAGCAGAAGTCTTGTATTGCTCTGGTTGTGTTCTCTCACCATCAGAAGTTAGGTTCCTCCTTTACACTTCCTCCATTCTCACATCTCCATCTTCTTTGAATCCAATACGTTCTCGCCTCCTCAAATAGCACCCATGTACCTTAATTAGCTGCTTAACTATCACCAAGCTTCCTGTCAATCTTGATAACAGCTTCCTTCTCCATTTTAGCTCTTACTAATTTGTGCCCCTGCTAAAAAAAAATGATGACTATCTTATGAAGTAAACTTGCTACTATAGTAAGTGTGTTTATGGAACAAACGGCCCTGAATCTAGAACATCCTCATGGACCAAGATGAAGATGCCAGTGATTCAAAACACTTCAGAGCGAAGGCAAATCAATTTTACATGTTTAGTTTGCTTAAGGCTTTTGTGAACATTATTTCACCCTGGTTGTTCCAACTCTGCATTTCACTTAGTTTTATAATTCCAGTTATTGTTCACACCTCTGCAAAGTTGCCTATGTTCCAGAACTTCTATTGTCTATTGTTTTTCATCTTCAGAGACCTTACTGGGTTCTTCTTTGACGCTGCACTTGCCTTCCTCAGCAATGAAGGTTCATGTCATGAAGAGGGGAAAATATTTTGGATGCACAGCTTGGATAATGGGTCCTCATCAGGTCATCGCACTGAAGGAATTCCGAAAACAACTAAAATTTGTTCTTTTCATTGAGCACTATGGCTATGACACCTAACTAACTCATATTAATTGTAATCTCTCAATATTGTGTTTTTTGTAACTGTTCACCATGTTATGTTTCCCTTCTTTCACTTCCCTTGCCTATGTTTAGCCTTTGTATGTCTTTGTAACCGCTTTGATTTAAGGAAAAGGCGGTATAAAAAACCTGTTAAATAAATAAATAAATAAATTATCCTTTGATGTTCTTGTCAATGTAGTTTGACAGCTTGAAATCTGCAGAGAAGATGTGGCAGCAGAAAGCAGGCATACCGGACAAATTTCTTTTTACAGTTAGACTTGAAGCAATACCATATTGCTTCAAATTTCTAGCTCTAAAAAGCCTCTGCTGTGATATTCACAGAAATAACAAGCAGGGGGTGTTACACTGATCACTGAGAAAGAGAACAAGGAAAGTGATTTGAGAGAGCTACAGCAGAGCAAACAGATCAGCATTTTTTTCTAGGTAAATCTTAAATGTGATGTAGAAAAAAGACATGACAAATTAAGAAACAGGCATTAGTGTAGAAAATGATAAAAGATCTGCATGTCTGCATAGAGGGTAGACCTGCTAGACCACAATGAGATCAATGTATAACTGATCAGTACAACTAATAGTGATTAGCAGGATACAAATATTTCTGAATGATTATAAGGAAAAGGAATTTGCTGAAATAGAAATGGGTCAAGCGCTCTCTCTGAGAGGCAGCAACAATGCAGATAAGAGTGAAAAATGTGACACTGAGATATTGTAAGATTAGTACCAGAGTAGAGCAAAGTCAGTTGCTCCAAAGAATGAGTTGAATCAAATAATGTTTCTGCTAGATAACACTTTAGGCTATGTATTGCTATGGGGTGAAGACCAATGGCTCCTCTCTTATTGCTGCCTCATGGAGGCTCCGAACCTTGCAAATGGATGTTAAAATTCTGACTCCTTCCCAACTCTGTTACTTGCTATTGGCTTGTGGAGATGTTCTGTGCTGTTCATTAAAAAATAGAAACAAAATACTGGCAGTTAATGCATATAGGCAACATTTTTCAGCTTGTCAGTGCTTCCCGAGGCCAAGGTTAGCTAAAAAATGAAGCATCAGAGGAATGGCCTGGCAGCCTGGTGTAATTACTCAGTATTGTTCTAGTAAAAGGATTTGTTGCCAGTGTAGTATAGGATGATCACAAATCTTCATTTCCAAGACAGTCATTTCATTATGTCTGACAAGCAGAAAAATTCTTCTAGAGGCACAAAATGTCAGGTCTTCCAATTACACCCTCAACTTTTAGAGGAAAGCTCTTTTAAACTATATAAAGGATAGCACACAACTTAGCATAGGTTCTGCACATAATTTTCTGCCCTGTTATGGTTGCCCTATGCACAGAAGAGTTTAGCTCACAAGAAATTGCACACAAAGTGCATAGACGTGAGCACTTTGTTCATTTAAATGTAACAGTATTGAAGACATTGTCTATAAAACCTAGATGCAAAGAAGTGCACATAAGACCCAAAAGCTTAATACCTAGTTTTCTAACACTGGGAGTTTCACTCATGGACTGAGGAAGAGTAAACGTTTAGCTCATTTTTCCGTGGCTGGCATTGGTGAGGGTTTTGTGCCGGTTTCTTTTTTTCTAGTTTTACTGCCTCTACTGGAAGAACTAGAGAAGAGGGAGAAAGAGAAAGGGTAGCTAAGGGCAATGCTACTGGAGGAGAAAGGAGGACTGACAATCCTGGTTTGAGTCCTTATTAGGAGATCCCACTGGCAGTGTATCCAGAGCAGTGGGCAGAAGATGAAGATGGTTGTTTTTAAAATCGCTGGTATGCCATATATCAGGCATGTCCAACTTCAAACAGGTCATGATCTACTTTTTCTGGCCAAAAGTGCCAGTGATCTACCACCATGAAAATTAAGTTTCAAATTAGTTTCAAATTAAATTTTAACCAATAAAGTTGGAGGATTTCCCCCCCCCCCCATTTTTAATGAACCTTCTGTCATTTACTTGGATGTGATCAGCTGTTAAGCAAATTAATCAAAAACAAAACAGAGAGACAAAGATCCAGTAAGAACTGCGAGGGGAAATGGAAAGTACATTTTTTCTTAAAGTATTATTGAGTAATAACTTTCTTTAACTGTCTTAATAACTTTCTTTAACTTTTATTGAGTAATTTGTGTTAAATTTAGGTCGAGTATTGATCCAGGCTGATCTTGCACAATCTTTAATATTTTGCTCTTGCTCATTAGTGAGACGTCTGAGCCTGCATTTCATCCACCAGATTTTTGAATTTGGGTGAATATTGCGTGAGTGCCAGACTCAGGGAATCCTGGAGATGGTCATCTGTCATGTTGGAATATTGTGTACTCTTTGTCATTTTCAGATGGGAAAATGCAGAGTCACACAAATAAGTTGAACCGAAACAGGAGTGTACAGCTTCACTGCATCTTCTCAAGTTGGGAAATTTGTCTCTAGGCACTAGCTTCCAAAATGATTCTTGTTCAGCACGGGTCTTGAGAAAAATGTCATTTTTAAGGGTTGATATTTTGTTTTCAAGAGATGGCTTGTTGAGTACTTTTTACTGATAGCTGCAGTTTCTTTAATGTCCACATCTACTTAGAATGGGTATGACAAGTATTCCATAACTGTTCCAATTTTTTGGAAGTCACAGAATCTATTTTTGAATTCCTGGATAACAGAACAGATTTCTGTCATATACTTCTCGTTCTAAAAAACAAAATTTGGATATTGTCCTGCCTAGTAGGAAAATGATGGTCCTGCCTATTAGGAAAATGATCAAAAGTGCTGTTTGCAAGGTCAGTAATCATTAGCTCAAATTTGCTCTTGTATTATTAAACTGTACTCATCATCTCGCCAATGCAATTGTTTTTACCTTGTAGTTCAAGGTTCATATCACTTAGTTTGCCTGTAAAGTCAGCGAGAAATGCCATATCACATAACCACTCCTCATCTTCCAACTCTGCTTGGTCATCTCCCCTCTCCTTCAAAAAACTTCTTATTTCATTCAGCAAATCACAAAATCTTTGCAGAAATTTGTGAATACTTAGCCACCTTGCATCTGTGTGCAAAATGATTTCCGCTGCCCCTTCATCAAGAGTAAGATTGAAAAGCTGTCCTTGAAGTAATCTTCCACGAACTGAATTTACAATTTTGAAAGTGATGTCCATGACAATCTTTGTATTGAGTCTCTTGCTTGCCAAAACTTGCTGGTGAATGTTACAGTGGTAAGAAAGGAAATCTGGGAAGTCATCCTGCTGTCTACAGAGGGCTATGAAACCTCACCTGTCATTGCTCTTGCTCCATCAGTAACTCTGGTAACCCGGAAGCCCTCCTCGCCTCCATCCCCATCATTAACACATCCCCCCAGTACTTCGCCCCCCCCCCCAACAAAGTTCACAAACAACAGTATTTGGTACAAACATTTTGGTCGCAGCTTTATTTACAACCTGTAAACCGGCCTAACGGGCCTGAATAACAATTAACATATCCCAACCCCGCACCCCTTTACCGGAGGATGCCCCCCCACCCGCCATCTTAGTAGCAAGGCGGAGCATCCTCCTCCACCCCAAACCCCGCCGCCTGCCTCGCCATCCTAGTAGCAAAGGCCGGCTCCCACCCCCCCCGCTACCGGGTCGAGACCCCCAACCGGGCTGTCTCGCCCCACCCCAAGGAGCACTTCGCCCCCACTGCTCATACCCAGGTCAAGCCCGCGCCGCTCCTGCGAGCGCTGGCTCAGTACCCCCCCCCCCCACCAGCGGCGACAATCTCCACACCCCCCGCCAAGGGGGCGGGCGGGCGGGGACGCGACCGGTCCGGTGGGGCCGCGGCCAGGAAGGGACGGCCACGCGGCTCCTCGCTGCCAAAGCACCGCCCCCCCCGCCGGCCGCCGGCCAATGAAATCGCCCCGACGTTGTGCGGGCGCGCTTTAAAGCGCCGCGCACGGCCGCAATTCCCAACACCCCCCCCCCCTCGCCCCCCCCCCCCCCCGCCGACAACGAGGTGGAGGCCGAGGCCGGGCCCGGGCCCAGGTTACTGACAGCCGCGGGACCCGGCCCGCGGCCTCGAACACTAACTCTGGTAACCCGGAAGCCCTCCTCGCCTCCATCCCCATCATTAACACATCCCCCCAGTACTTCGCCCCCCCCCCCCAACAAAGTTCACAAACAACAGTATTTGGTACAAACATTTTGGTCGCAGCTTTATTTACAACCTGTAAACCGGCCTAACGGGCCTGAATAACAATTAACATAACCCAACCCCGCACCCCTTTACCGGAGGATGCCCCCCCACCCGCCATCTTAGTAGCAAGGCGGAGCATCCTCCTCCACCCCAAACCCCGCCGCCTGCCTCGCCATCCTAGTAGCAAAGGCCGGCTCCCACCCCCCCCGCTACCGGGTCGAGACCCCCAACCGGGCTGTCTCGCCCCACCCCAAGGAGCACTTCGCCCCCACTGCTCATACCCAGGTCAAGCCCGCGCCGCTCCTGCGAGCGCTGGCTCAGTACCCCGCCACCGGTGCGAGGTATGAACTATCCTCGCACAGCCCCCCCCATAAAGCTGCGACCAATCAATTCCAAAACTTCCTGCCAATCATTAAGCAATAAGTCCTGGCCGACTGGGGACAAATGTACCCCGTCAGTACGGTACAGGCCAGCGCACCGGGGGTCCGCCCAGGGGTGCTGGACCTGCCACCCGCCAGCCTGCTGCAACCAACGGCCGATCTGCCGGTTGATCTTGGCTAGCCCTCTCGACCACCGCCGCTGTGACAAGCAGGCCGGCCGCGGGATGATGTCCGACCACACAATCGCCAAGCCCGGCCACTGCTCCAGCAGCGACCGCAGATCCCGTTGTACAGCTCGAATGAGTTGCCGGCACGTCCAACCGGAAAGATCATTGCCTCCCAGGTGTAGCAGAAGTCCCAACGGCCGCGGCCGCCGCTCCGCGTGCTCACGAACTACCGGCAGTAGCTGCCACCAACGCATGCCCCGCTGGCCGAGCCACACCAGCCGAAAATTACAGGAAACCAATCCTAAGTGCAGACCCAGCGGACGAGTTGAGGCTCTGCGTTCCGCCCAGTAGACGAAGGAATGTCACAGAAGCCACCATACGCCCGGTGGGCCCCGTGCAGCACTCCAAGTCGACACGCTCAGCAGAACACCTGGAAAAGAAACACAGCATTAAATACCCCCCCGCACCCACCCCCCCAACACCCCCGCAGATCACAACTGCTCCGGGCGCACATAACCCGTGTAGGCTCGAGAGCTCCAACGCCCGATGCGTTGAATTACCTCCCCCCCAAGGCCCGCGGCCGCAGCACTGGTCGCCACGCCTATCCAGAAGGAATGAGAAGCATACCCGCGCTCATCCACTCCCAACTGCCGCAAGGCCAGGCGGAAAACCGCCGTGAATTGAAACTGGGTGACTGCCGACCCGTCCGCATGGCAAAAGAAACAGTCAGCCCCATCCCGACGCTGACGCCGATACGTCAGCAAGTTCTGCACCGGACAAGATCCCAGACCAGGGAGGGCCCGCAGCAGCACCCACCGACCCCGCCCCTGCGGGTCGGTTTTCGAGCGGTCCAGAAATATCCGAACCAGCTGCTCCTGCAGGTCCACATGATGCTCCCGCAACCCCCCTCGACCACCCCGCCCGCCCGCCGGGGGGACCAGCTCACTAACTCGGAAGGCCCCAAAGAAGGCAGTGACAAACAACGCCCGGAACAGGACGGCCTCAAATGAAGAAGCCGCGACCTCGGGCAGGACCCCCCAAATCCGCAACAGCAAGTCATGCGACACGGGACGGCGCCAATCGGAGACAGGGGGGCACACCCGTGCCCAACCGGCTAAGAGCCGCTTCACTACAAACGAAGCGCCCGGACTGCCCCAGCCCGCCGCCCTGCAAAAGAAGGAGAAACCAGCTAAAGCCGCCCGTGCCGCCGACCGGGACCAACCAGACTCCTTCGCCCATACAATGAAAGAGCCCGCCAGGAGGTCCCCGACACTGCCGCCCCTCCATCCCCTACCCCACAGAAATTCGTGAACCCGTGTATACCCCCGCAGATAAGCTTTCCACGTACCTGGAGCCAGGGAAGAACGCAGCAACGCAATCATTCCAGCGTCCCAAGCTGCCAAAGGTGCTCCGGCACTACCGCCGCGGTCTCGTCCGCCCCCGGAGCCAGTTCCCGAAACCGCTCCCACTGGAAACGAGACAAAGCGTCAGCAATACCATTCTGAACGCCCGGCACGTGACGTGCCCGAGCCGTGACATTAAGACGAAGGCAAGCCAGCACGAAAACCCTCATCAACGCTGCCACCCGCGGACACTTGGGAGAGTGGCGATTAATGACCTGCACCACAGCAGCGTTATCACACCAGAAAACAACCCGCTTGTCCCGTAACCTCTCCGGCCACACCCATAAGGCCACCACAATCGGAAACAGTTCCAGGAAGGTCACGTTACGCGTCAAGCCACAGGAACCCCAAGAAGCAGGCCACGGCGCCGCACACCACGCGCCCTGGAAGTACAAACCCATACCCAAACCACCGGCGGCATCAGAAAACAAATCCAAATCCTGGTTGGATAATTCACCGGACTGTAACACCGAGCAACCATTGTAGTCTGCCAGAAACGCATCCCACACCCGCAGATCGGCACGCATCCCCGCATTCACGCGGATGCGATGGTGCCCACATCTGACCCCTGCCATCGCCAGAGATAATCTCCGCGCAAACGGACGTCCCATAGCAATGACCCGACACGCGAAATTCAGGTGACCCACTAATCGTTGCAGCTCAGTCAAAGTCACCTTTGCCGAGGAGCCCACCTCCGCTACCAAGAGCCGCAGCCGGTCCACTTTATCCGCAGGCAACCGGACCACAAACTCGCGCGAGTCAATCTCAATCCCCAAAAAGGAGATACGAGTCACCGGTCCGACCGTCTTACCCGCTGCCAACGGAATGCCAAATTCCACCGCCAGGCCCAGAAAAAGCTCGAGCAAGGATCCGCACACGTCGGACTGGGCCGGCCCAACGAACAAGAAGTCATCGAGATAATGCACGATAGTCCCCCGCCCAGACCTCCGAACCAGCACCCAGTGCAAGAACGAGCTAAAGGCTTCGAAGTAAGCACACGAAATCGCGCAACCCATGGGCATGCATTTGTCATAGTAATACTGATTGTCGAAACGAAAGCCCAGCAAGGGGAAGGCGGACGGGTGCACGGGCAAGAGACGAAAGGCGGACTCAATGTCCACCTTCGCCAACAGAGCCCCTTCTCCACACTGGCGCACCAGCTCCAATGCCTCGTCAAAAGACGCATAGCGGACAGAGCACAGCTCCCGCGGGATATGGTCGTTTACCGAAGCCCCGAGGGGGCAAGAAAGATTATGGATCAGCCGATAGCGCCCAGGCTCCTTCTTAGGGATGACCCCCAGCGGTGATACGATAAAAGGCGAGAAGGGGGGCCATTCAAACGGCCCAGCCACCCTGCCCAGAGCACACTCCGCCGCAATCTTTCCTCGGGCCACCTCCGCCAATCGCAATACCGACACCGCATTCCCCCTCTCCGACCCCTTAAGCTCCCCCCGCACCGGAATACGAAAGCCCTCGGCAAACCCCTCCCATAACAACGTCCCCGCCTTGCCATGTCTGGCAGCCGCATAGAGCTCCAGCCACGGCTGAAGCGCCAGCCTCTTAATGGGGGTAGGCGCCAGACCCCCCGCATTCCCGTCACTTACTGACGGCCGCCGCCCCAGGCACCGCTCTACGGCTGCACTTGACGGCCGAGTGACCGGCGCCGCAAAGCGAACATGCGTGCCGGAACTTACAGTCCGGGAAGGGGCAGGACGTTTTATTGAAGCGCCAGCACAGGTCCCCGCCGGGACCACTTGCCCCCGTTCTGCTCGTCTCGGGCCCCGGGCCCGCTGACCGAAAGGGCCGAAGGCCGGCCGGAGCTGCCGTGCCCACCGCCTTACCCGACCCCGTACCCCCCCCATGCCGCCCCTTTTAGCCGACATTTGCGTGAGCCAAAGGTTGATATCCTTCATTCCCCACGACAACTGCCGGTTCTCCTCCATCCTATCGCGGAACTCCTCATCGTAATTAAGCCAGGCCCAACCTTCGTGCGCCTGGGAAGCCGACAAGATAGCATCAGCATATGCCAGAAGCTCACCGTAACAACTCGGGTCCTCATGGCCCCATACGCTCGCCAGCCGCAAGAAGGCCCGCGTCCAATTCAACGTGTTTCGAGACACCTTGCGTACCCTCCCCGCCTTCTCGTCCTCTTTACGCTTCTTGCGACTCTCCCCGGAACGTTTTCTCCCCTCCAACAACCGGAAAATATCCAGGTAACGCCGCTTCACGATCCGCCTCCGCAACTTGCGCGGAACACTCTCCCACAATTCCGCGCAACGAACCACCGCAGACCCCGCCCCATCGGACCCCCCCCCCCCGACCCCCAATCGGGACGACCGTGGAGTCCGCCGATGAAGTGGCGGAGGACCCCGAAGACGAGGAGGAAGACGACGCGCTCCTCCGCCGACGCCGCCGGTGCTTCCGCTTAGCCTTGGCTTTTTGTGCCGGCAGAGCAGACGCACCCGGTAACACCCCCGCCCCAACTCCCCCCGCAGAGACCCCAGAGAACTCACCTGCTGCCACCTGCGCCGCCGTCGCCGACACCTCCGACGTGGACCCCGGCTGCTCCACCGAAGTCTGGCCAGGCTGGCCGACCGCTGACGACATCACTGTTGATCCCACAGCCGCCGCTGAGGACCCACTCGGTGGGACCTGAGCAGACCCCGACACCTGCAAAGGGAGAGGAGAGCCAACACACGGGGAAGGAGGAAAGCTCGCTCCCGGAGGGACCCAACCGTAAGGCCCCATCCCCCACCCCACACCCCGCCCCTGCGCCCCTCCAGAGGATCCTAACCCTCCAGCCGCCCAGGCCGCAGCCCCCCAGGGGGGCTGCCCCACCGCTGGATGACCGGCGCCCCAAGGATCCCCACCCCAGCCCGCCCCCCAGGCCATAGCATGCCCAGGTGATGGGGACCAAGCCGGCCACCCACCCCCATGCAGCCCAGCTCCACTCACACCCAGCGGGAGGGGCCCATAAGCACCAGCGGGGGCCGGAACCCACCCAGGCCCACCCCCTCCTACACCATCAACCCCATCCACCACCCCCCCTCCAGTCGCTCCCCCCCCCAACAACCCATTGACCTCCAAAGCTCCCGGCCCAGCGACCCCCACAAGGGGACTCCCCCCCTCCCCAGGACCACTCAGACAAACTGTAGGGGTAGGGAGAGCTCCACGCTTCCCGGCCCCGACTCGACGCTTTCCCGCCGTCCGACCCCCCCCCCGCGCCCCCCCACGACCCGCTCCAGCGCCCGGTGCCGCCCCCGCCCCGCGGGATCCCCGCGGAGTGCCCCTAGCCCGCGCCCCCGACGTCCTCCTGGCTCCGCTGCCGCCAGCCATGGTGGGCCGCCCGCAGTGCCTCCCCAAATAACAAAGGGGGCCAAATTAAAGCGGCAGCCTTAAATTTCTGCCTTTGATATTATTATTTTTTTTTTTTTTGAAGTCCTTAGAAGCCCCCTTTGCCCAGAATCGCCCCCCCCCCCCGCCGATTTAGGCGGCCGCCCTGCGGTACAAACAAACCCCCCCCCCAACAAAACCCACTCACGGGATCCCGGCAGAAGAACGCGACCGTTCCTGAGGAGCCGCGGCCAGAAAGAGACGGCCACGCGGCTCCTCGCTGCCAAAGCACCGCCCCCCCAGCCGGCCGCCGGCCAATGAAATCGCTCCGACGGTGTGCCGGAGCGATTTCAAGCGCCGCGCACGGCCGCAATTCCCAACAACCACCCCCCCTCGCCCCCCCCCCCCGCCGACAACGAGGTGGAGGCCGAGGCCGGGCCCGGGCCCAGGTTACTGACAGCCGCGGGACCCGGCCCGCGGCCTCGAACACTAGTGATGGAAACAAGTCTATGCAATGGAAGATTACACTTTGTCACAAAAGAATGGAAAGAACTGAATATTTCCTGACCGGTAGTTCTCCCTTTTAAAGAAATCATTCCAAGTAGTTCTTCTTTAACACTGAAGTCTTCAAAAACCATTCGGATAAAGACTAATAACTGGGCTATGTCTCTTATTTATTTATTTAACAATTTTTATATACCATCTTTCTACAAATCAAGACGGTTTACATATAACATTTCGTGACAGTATGTTTCAACTTATGTCTGTAGATTCATCAAGTTCAAGTGAGAAAGCAACACAACTTGAAACATCCTCCAAAAATTGTTCAGTTGTGTCTCCACACATCTTTTCTATTTGCCGCACGACGGTGTTTCTTGATAATTGTACATCTTGAATAGCAGCTATGATCTCTTTCTTATTTTTAAATCCTTCAAAAAGATTGTCAGCTGCTTCAAGAAAACAATCTTTTACAAATTCCCCTTCAGTGAAAGGTTTGCATTTCTTTGCGATCGGGTTGCTGACCTTGAAGGATGCTATGGTTGCATTGACCGAATGTGACCTTGGCTTCGCCATCAACTGTTGCTGAGTAGCCAATTTTGATTTAAGTTCTTTGAGCTTCAGTTTACGAATTTCACTTTTGGGTGGAAAATCAGCATCAAACCTTTTGCTATGCAGAGCCTTATAATGACGTTCCAGATTACCCTTTTTGGGCAAGGATACTGGGGCGTTACAAATTAGACAACAACACTTGTCTTTCACTATGATGAAAAAGTAGTCCATTTCCCATTCATCATGAAAGTGGTAGGTTTTGCTCTTCTTTGGAACACTCATCTTCGTTATACTGGGGTGGCTGGATGTAAGAAGGCCAAATCTGCTAAGTTAAAATAAACCCTGGCTGAATCTGATCCAAAACTGTCACTGTCCCAAAGTATTAAAGATCAACAGGAACTGAAGATCTCTGGATGATGTGCAATGCAAGGACTGGAGATGCCAAAACCACACATGCAGTTCTAAAAGTAAAAACAAGAATTCATCATACTGGCATCAATAATCAAATACCACCAAACAATCATCAAAAAAACTCAAACACCTGTCCAGCAAACCAGATAAAATCAAATACCGCCAAACAAGTTCAAATACCACCACACGCAATTTAATAAATTCTGCACACAGTGTAGAATCAAGGCAAAGGCAAGGCAAAATAAAATTGCAGTATAGAATCAACGCAAAGGCTAGGCAAAATAAAATTGCAGAGGCAAGCAAAAGTCACAGTTGTTTGAACCAATTCGAAGGTAAGGCATAGGCAAGTTAGAACAAAATTGGAAAAGCCCACCAAAATCACCAAATTCTTGACACTTTGTTGTGTCTGCCCGAAAACGTTTAATGAAAATGAACTATAAAACGACCAATGACCAGCACATGACACAACTAATACGGTAAGTGTATTCAGGTAAAGCCCGGGCGAATGGATATCGCCCGGTATATAACACATTTCTAAGGGGTGTTGGGGTGGGGGCAGGAATGGGTGATTCTGAGAGGCAGGAGACCCGGTATGACACCGGGCTTGTGGCGTCTCGTCATGGGGTGCGGGTGTCAGCCCCCTGGGGTACCCACAAACTATTGGCACAAAAACAACAAGCGCCCCCAATACACCCGCAGGCAAGATTCCTGCAGGCAGGGAAAAAAGACAGGCAAAGGATAAGCAGCGGCGGCAAGCACTCGGCAGATGACCTGCCGGCACAAGCTCTCTCCTAGCGATGGGGCGAACTTCTGGAGAGATGGAGCCAAGTGGGGCTGGCAATCTACCTCTGACCCCTGTAGATCGCGATCTACCTGTTGGACATGCCTGCCATATATGATGGGTGTGATAGATTGCATCCCAGGCTGCTCTTATATCTCCAATCAAAAGATTGTATATCAACAAAATTTATGAGTGGAAGAATACATTTGGCTTTCCAGATATGCACATAATCTAATACATGTCACCTGATATTCATATATTATGGTTTATTTGCATACAGGATTGATCAGTAGTAGGAGGAGGAGGAGGATTCCTCCAGATCTAAAAAAGCTTGAAGAAGATATAGTCAGTGCTGGACATGCAGCCTTACTTATAGCAGCCTCTAGTGGTCAAAATAATGTTGGAGCTGGAATAGTGCAGGGTTAACTCAGCTGCAGAAGAGAAAGCTGAGATTGGGTTTTACAAGTGACAAGCCCAAAATGGAGTGGCTCCTCCAGATGCTGATAGAAGGGCAGCAACAACAACAACAACAACATTAGCAGCAGTTACAGAATCTTGTTCAGGTGCAGGGGAGCTACAGAGGAGTTCTCTGGCTCAGTTGACACAGGGCCTGCAGAGACCACAACTCCATCCTCCAGTGCAAGCCTTCTTAATATGATGGCAGAAGATGAACTGGACCTCTTCTTAGTAAACTTTGAGTGAACCGCTTGCATGGCCAAGTGGCCGGAGGCAACATGGACTTCTTATTTGGGGAATCTATTAATGGGTAGCAACCAGGCTGCATTCCAGGATGACAACCCAACTGGGCGAGCTACATATTCAGCTGTCAAGGTCACCATACTGGAACGGGCCGGCTGTATCCCAGAGGCCTACAGCCAGCAATTCAGAAGGGGACTCCAGATAAGAGAGCCCTTGGAAGTTCCTCTGTCGGTTGAAGGATCTCTCATGGAAGTGGCTGCAACCAGAGGGAAAGACCGGACTCAAGATAGCCAAGATTGTGCTATTGGAGCAGTTTTTGGAGGGCTTGACTGCCCTGATGAAAATGATGGGTATGTCAGCACTGCAAGCTTACACTGGAGAGTGCACTAGAAATAGCTGAAGGATAGCATGAAGCCTAGCCAGTGACTGAGGCCGACAGTGAGAGGGGGGTAGTCATCCATTAGCCAAGGAAGGCAGAAGAGGAAGCCAAACAGATGTTGGCTCCCATGTTCTGACCCCAAAGTCACCTCCTAGGCAAGGGCATAGCTCCAGCCATGACTCCTTCACCTGTTTTAGATGTGGAGCCCTGGGACACTTTGCTCAGGAATGTCCCTTGGATACGGAAGAACCCATGAATGTCAGCCTAAACACCTCACACCTGCACTTTTGTGGACACTCCCCACCCAGGGGCACAGAACTTTGTGATTTCAATGGAGCTCAAGGGAACCTGTCTGCAGGCCTTGATAGACTTCGGAAGTGTATGGATCCTCATTCACCAGGAAACAGTAATCCGATTTCAAATTTATTGTGCAAAGATGGTAACACTGGCCTGTGTGCATGGAGACCAGAGGCAGTATCCAACAGCACAGGTTTCATTCAAGACTCTGACAGGGCAAGCCCTGTTTGAAGTTGTGCTGCTGCCATGACTTCCATATCCAGTGCTGATCGGCCAAGATTACCCAAACTTTGGAGCAATATGGGCCCGACTAACTGACTGCTCCACTAAGTTGGACCAGGAAGATTTCCTAGAGAATTTTCTCTGGGAGACCCAGATCTACAGTATATGTCAAGAATCCTAAGCCTGCTAAGTCCCAGAGTCAATATTGCCAGGAAAAGCTATGCTACCATCAGAATCTGAGGGCAGCTGTAGGGGAGGGAGAGCCTACAGAAGAAATCCCTGGAGATAGCTTAGGGCTCAGCAGAAGTGACCCAAATACAATCGTTCACTTCCCAGAGTGGGGGCTGGGGGAAGACTCAGGGAGCTTCAGGAGGGCCCAGCAAGGGGATGAATCCTTTAAGCATGCCCGAGAATGGATTTTGGAGATGGATGAAGTTCCATTAGGTAACGGAAAGTCCCCTGCAAGAACTTTTCCTATTTTGTACTAAAGGGAGATTTGTTATACAGAGTGGCTGAGAGTGCCCTAGAGGGGAAAGTAGAAGAACTGATAGTTCCCCGGCCCTGTATCCAGCAGGTGGTATCATTGGCTCATAGCTATTTATTAGGGGGACTCCTGGGGGTGGAGAAAACACTGGAACATGTTTTATCCCAAATTTTCTGGCCTGGGGTCCATAAACAGGTGCAGTTATATTTCTAGTCATGCCCCACCTGCCAAGTTCATAACTCCTGCCCCTTTACTGCCTCTACCTATTATTGAAACCCTATTTGAAAGAGTGGCCATGGACTTGGTAGGACTCTTGGAGCGAACCACCTGAGGCAACAAATACATTTTAATCATACTAGACTATGCTACCTGATACCAAAGAGGCCATTGCTCTAAGGAATATAAAAATTACTATTATCGCAAATGCCCTCTAGGAAGTATTCTCGTGGATGGGAATACCAAATGAGATCCTCACAGATCAAGGAATAACCTTTGTATCCAAGGTGATGAAACAAGTGCGTGCCTTGGTGAAGGTCAAGATGCTGCGAATGTCAGTACATCACCCACAGATGGATGGCTTCATCGAATGATTCAATAAAACTCTGAAACAGATGTTAAAGTTCATGCAGGAGGATGGGAAAAATTGGGACATTCTCCTACCCTATTTGAAGTTTGCCATCTGCGAGGTACCTCAGAGTTCCATGGGGTTTTCGTCTTTTTGAGTTGCTTGTCTAAAGGTGGCCAAGATGCATGTTAGATGTGGTAAGGGAAACTTGAGTGGTTTTGAGTAGAGGAGTAGTCTAGTAGTTAGAGCAATAGCCTACTATGCAAGAGAGGGTTTGGTCCTCATTGGCACTCCTTGTGACCTTAGGCAAGTTACTTTATCCTCCATTGCCTCAGAAGCAAAGGCTTAGCAATCTACTATCGGTCATACCTTGCCAAGAAAACCCAGGGATTGCTTGGTCGCCAGGAATCAGCACTGAATTTATAGCCCTAAAAAAAATATATATATATGCTATAAAATGCAAGACTGGCTGAAGAAAACCAGAGAGGAAACCAAACAGTCTAGAAAAAGTCCAGGCCAAGGACTACAATCCGGCAGCCGTGCACCGCACCTTCCAACCAGGAGACAGAGATTTAGTCTTGCTGCCCTTTTCCAAGAGCAAGTTACTCTGTAAATAGCAGGGGCTCTATGAGGTGGAAGAGAAAGTGGGACCTGTTAACTATAAGATTGCCAAGCCAGATAAATGGAAGGAAGCCAAATTTACCATATTAACCTATTGAAGTAGATCCCAGATGAGGCAAGAAATTTCAGCCTCGCCTGATCCAACTTGTCTCGATTTGAGACCAGTTCTCTGCTGCCCAGAAGAGAAATCTAGAAGGTTTGATACACCGGAACCTAAAGGTGTTCACCCTTCTAGGACATCTCATTTCTCATGATATCATTACTGACCCTGGGGTGTTATCGTCAAAGACCCTTTCAGCTTCCAGAGACCTGGCGACAGATTGTCGCCAAGGAGCTGGAAGAGATGCTTAACCCTTTTCAGGCCGAGCCCAAAACTCTCGGGATACAAAATTCTGACTAAATATTCCTATCAAATGGTATATAATACATGACCATAGCAGAAGGAAAATCACTATTAGAACATATTGAATAAGACGGGTACAATTTTCCTGAAATATGCAAAAATTAACCCGGCTGCAGAATGTGGATTAAAAATTTAAACTAGGCCTTGAAAGGGTTAACCTGGGAGTTATAGAAGTCTATAAGTGACTGGTCATCCCCCATCTTGGTTCCTAAACCCAATGGAAGCATCAGATTCTGCATTGATTTCCGGAGGGTTAATGCGGCTTCTAAACTGGAACCATATCCCATGCCCAGAGTAGATGAGCTAAATCGAGTGACTAGTGGAGCATACTTTATATCAACCTTGGATATGACCAACAGATACTGGCAGGTGCCCTTGACTTTGGTTGCCAAGGAAAAGACTCTTTTTTGACATTGCAAGGTCTGTTCCAGTTTACAGTGCTGTCCTTTGGATTACACAGGGCTTCTGCCATGTTTCAATGCCTAGTTGACCGCCTGCTGAGGCCACACAAGGAGTATGAGGATGCACACCTTGACGACATAGTCATCTACAGCAGAGACTGGACCACCCATCTAAACAAAGGAGAAGCCATGTTGACCAGCTTGCCGAAGGGATATTGGTTTGATTTGGTTTGAGTATGATATTTTGTAAGGTGTGTAAAGCATAATATCGTCAGCATAAATATGATAGTTTATTTTGTATTTTTGGAATATGTTGCATATGGGTTGTATGTATATGTTGAATAGTACTGCTGATAGTGCCGATCCTTGTGGTACTCCTTGTTTTTGCTGTATGGTGTGGATTTCCTTGGGCCTAGTTTCACTAGTAGATAGTGGTCAGATAGGTATGAATAGAACCATTTACAGTAAATGGTACATTTCCATTTCCAATGGAACTTAGCTTTGCTAGAAGTAGATTAAGTGGGATAGAGTCAAATTCTGCAACTATATCAAGGATTATATTAATATGAATTCTTGATTAGGTTTTGCAGTGTCTTTTATGAGGGTATCAAGGAGTGAGTTGAGTAAGGTTTCAATTCCATGCTGGTGTTTGAGGCCGTGTTGTTGGTGATCCAGTGGGGCATGCACATCAAGATGGTTCTGTAGTTGTTGAAGTACTACCTTTTCAATGATTTTTGATAGGGAAGGCAGACTACATATAGGTCTGTAGGATGCAGGGTCTTTTCTGTTGAAAGTGGTGTTCTTTAAGGTTGGGAGTACCAATGTTATTTTTAGTTGTTTTGGTATGTATCCTTGTTCAAGGGATAGCTGTATTAGCTTAAGTAATGTGGTAGATAGTTCAGATCTCGTTATTTTAGTTCAGGTAACTAGACAAGGATCAAATGGTGACATAGTAGTGTTTAGGAGGTATATTATGTTTTATATGTCTACTCATGTGATTGGGTATAAGGTCTGCCATTGTGCCTTTGCCATGGTAGGTAAGGTTTTTGCTTTCAGTGGAGATGTCTGGGAATTGGACTTGCTTTGGAAAACGTTAGCTAGAGTTTGTGAGCAGGGAGTGGCTTCAAAATCAACATTTATAGAGTCTCTTGTGAGGGAACAGAAAATATCAATATCGTCCGTTCCCTCACATAACATAAATGTAAACATAAACACTAAGGGTGGACAAGGCCATAGTGGAGAAACTGAATGAATTCTTTGTTTCAGTCTTTACTGAAGAGGATGTAGGGAAATGACTTGCCAGAAATTATATTTAATGGTGACCTATCAGAGGAATTAAAACAAATCTTGATAAACCTAGAAGATGTAATGCACAGTTTTAAAAACTAAAGAGTAGCAAATCACCTGGACCAGATGGTATACATTGCAGGGTGCTAAAAAATGATATTACAGACTTACTACTAGTAATCTGTGAACTATCATTAAAATCATCTGTAGTACCTGAAAATTGGAGAGACTTGAAGGAAGGTAACCAAAATGATATGAAGCCTGTACCAAAAGGCATATGTGAAAAGACTTGAAGACTTAAACATGTATACCCTAGAAGAGAAGAGAGATGGGGGCATATGATATAGCCATTTAAATACTTAAAGAGTGTCAATAAACAAACAAACCCTTTTTAAAAGGAAGTAAGGTGTAGAATTAGAGGATAGGTTGCAAGGAGGTGAACTTAAAAGCAATATCAGGAAATACTTTTTCACATAAAGGGTGGTGGATGCCTGGAATGCCCTCTCAAAGGAGGTAGTGGGAGCAAAAACATTGACAGAATTCAAAAAGGTATGGGATAGACACAGAGGATCCCTATATAACAAGAGGATGGAATCAGCAAACGTATATAAGTTCATAACAGAGTGGGGTAACCTGCATGATGCGGCAGGTAGAACCTTAAGCAAAGGCAGAGGGGGAGTAACCTACATAGAGTGGCAGGTGCAACTCTACAATCCTAGCCACCTTAATGAACAGACTAGATTGATCATGCTGGTCTTTGTCTGCCATCATTTATTATGTAATAAATGACCTGCCAATCGGAATGAGTGAGGTGATCAAATTCATAGATGACACAATTATTCAATGTTCTTAACATAGAAGAGGACTGTGAAAAATTGCAAGGGGACCATAAGAAATTGGGAGACTGGGTTTCCAAATGGCAGATGAAATTTAATGTGGACAAGCTTAAGAAAGAACAACCCAAACTATGGCTACACGATGCAAGTTCCATATTAGGAATCACCACCCAGGAAAAGGATCTAGGCATCATTGTGGATAATATATTGAAACCCTTTGCCCAGTGGTGGCCAAGAAATCAAACAGAAGTCTACAAATCATAAGAAAAGGACTGGAGAATAAAACAAAAGATATTAAAGCACCTCTGTATCGTTCCACGGTGCGATTGCACCTTGAATATTTTGTGCAGTTCTGGTCACTATGCCTTAAAAAGGATATAGCAAAAATAGAAAAGGTACAGAGAAGGGCGACCAAATGGAAAGATACCCCTATGAGGAAAGGTTTAAAAGATTAGAGCTTTTCAATTTGGAAAAGAGATGGATGAGGGAAGATATGACAGAGGTTTCTAAAATGAGTGGTGTAGAAAAAGTATACATAGATTGGTTGTTTACTCCTTCAAAAGTAGAAAGATTAGGGGACATGCAAGGAATCTACAATGTAGCATATTTAAGTCTAATCAGAAAGTATTTTTTCCACTCAGCGTGTAATCAACCTCTGGAATTCATTGCCGGAGAATGTAGAAAAAGCTGTTAGTGTAGCTGGGTTTGAAAGCAATTTGGACAGGTTTCTGGGGAAAAAAAGTCCATAAACCATTATTAAAGTGGACTGGGGAAATCCATAGCTTACGTCTGGGATAAGCAGCATGGAAACCTGACAGGTACTTGTGACTTGGATTGGCCACTGTTGGCAACAGCATATTGGACTTGATGGGCGTTTGGTGTGACCTAGTATGACATATTTTATGTTCTTGTGTTCTTATGTTAATAAGTCATTCTTATGTTCTTATGTCACTTACTTTATGCAACAGATTTAAAATAAGCATATTTCCATATCCTGCTCAGGATAATCTCTTTTCTTCTCAAAAATATAAGGCATGCAATGAACAAATTTTCAATAAATGGCATTACCAATACACTTCAATGCCAATTGACTCTCTTCAACTCCCAGAGTGTTTTCGAATGTGCCAAATTAATTGAACAAAAGAAATTTGTATTTCTATTCCTAGATAATATCTAATCAGAGCAGATTCTTTTCATCAAGCAATTGGTCTACTCCAGACACATGTTTGGATGCAAATTTGGAAGGAGATTGTCCACTTCTTCCTAGAAACTCACACTGAGGGCCATAAAGGCACATTTGACAATGGGATGCCCAAGTACAATCTGAGATGTCAAAGCCAGAACATCTGAAAGAAAAAAAAAAAAGCAGGCACGTGCAAGTTCACGCATGATTTCAGAAATGGGGACGTGCCTGATATGGATGTCCATAGAGACATCCATATAGGTGTTCCCAGAATAGCATCTCAGAACATGGTTGTCTGATAGCATAATGATCAAAATAGTAGGTTAGGAGCAGGGTGGCCAGGGTTCAAATCCCAGTTTGTATATTTGTGATTTTAGACTAGTCACTTACCCCTCCATCTTTTCTACATTCTCTGGATGTTTTAAGACCAAAACGAGCACTTTCCTGATGCCTATTTGTGCCTGCAGCAAGTCTAAATGTGGACTTGCCTGCAAATGTCAGCATCATTCCTGAAATTGAACGGAGACATGTAAATCCATTGCACCTCCCCAGACATGCCTCCACCATATTGCCTTGCCTACTTGCACATCCCTACACCAGAGACATCTTAAAGGTCATTTGTGGAATGGCTTTGGAGATGTCTCCATGATTTCAATATCCATGTGCACATCTTCAGATATCCTAAATCATAACTAAGCCTTTTAAAATGACCCCAATAGTTACTAAGTTGTGGTAAAATATTGTTTTTCACAGCAGTGAAATTTTATCATGTGGGTCACTAACTTGCAGTATCTTAGTATAAGCTCACAAGTTGCACTATTCATGGAAAAAAAATCCCTCCCTAGGTGCATCGGATAACTAACACATGGACCAATGCTCTCATAGGCCCTCTTATAGGGGCTGGTGGTGCAGAAAACAACCTAACCCTCAACCCCCAAGAAGAACCTCATCTGACAAGACTCCCTCTGACAAGACCCCCACCACAACCTCCTGATCATTCAGGACCTACTAGAAGTCCCAGAAGTGATCCCTGGTCACTTCTGCTGCATCAGTGCCCAACAATGAGCCGCCTGACTGAAGACCAAACACAATTTAGGATAGCTATCCAGAGGGTCGCCATGAGTCGACTCCGACTCGACGGCACTTAACAACAACATGAACATTGCAGCTCATGAGCTCAAGCTTTGAGCTGGTGTTATCTTTTCATGAATAACATAGTTTGCAAAGTCAAATGCAAGCCATGTTATTCATTTTGCATAATAATTAGATGATTTTTATTCATTTGCAGGTGTTGCCTGTCAATATTATTTAACTTGCATTATACTAAAGAAATATGTGATAAGGGCAAATAATGCACCATCTAACATGCGTTAATTGATACAAAAATTGTTTATACTTTTCTAACCCCTACCAGGCTGTATGTCCCTCTTTAGCAGTGTGAGGCACTTTAAGACAGTCTGGGGGCACAATCTTCCAAGTCTTTACACTCTTAATACACATTTAGTAACTAATTACCCCTCCTTAGTTCATGATTTCAACACAGGTGATGGCTGCATAAAGTTAGAACATAAGAACAGGGGGTCAGTTCAGGTCAAAAGTACTCATCAGATCCCAAAATGTAGGCTTATTTCCTATAGCTCATTTCTAGGATAAGTGATGGCTTTTCAAAGTCTACCTGACTAATTCTTTTCATGGACATTTCCTCCAATATAGAGCCCACTCAGATCCCGTATTTCTATTGTCCCTAATGGCTGTAGCTGAGAAGTTCTAGCTAACCTTTATTTAACCTGCCTGTTTCTAGAACAAGAGGGAATTTCATAGCCTCTTAGTCATCCAGCTTATCTCAGTGAGGTAATATTGGGAGGATTTCTGATATGAATATGGAGCAGGGAAGAAGAGGAGAGTAACTTAGGAAGGAAACCATAGGGGTATAAAATCCCAGTACAAATTCAAATCTAGCTCTTTGGCTCCACTGCCTCTGCACCACAGAAATGGAGCAGAAGTCGGCCCTAAGGGGGCAGGGGTCTTTGACTCCACTGCTGGTGTACCGAAGCATGGTGTCTCTAGCATTCAGCTGAGCACATTTGGGACAGAAGAAGTTATACAACCCTGTGATCAAGTGCAGGAACAATTGGAGGAGATGGGGAAAAGGAATTGGATTAACTCACTCCTATTTTCGGTGCAGGTACAGTCAGGGGCGGTTCTTCCATTAGGCCACCTGAGGCAATCTCCTCAGGCCGCACTCCGACAGGGGTGGCACTCCCGATGCCAGCACCCCGGATCTGTTTTAATTTTAGATTTTGCAGCCACTGGCCTGCCTCTGATTTCCCACGTGGGAAGGCAGAGACAGGTCAGAGGCTGCAAAATCTAAAATTAAAACAGAGCCTGAGTACCGCCGTGGTCAGACAAATCAGCCTGATTGCTTGCAACTGCAAGTGATCAGGCTGATTTGTGCGGCGGCAACGGCACTCCGGTTGTTTTAATTTTAGGTTTTGCAGCCTCTAGCCTGCCTCTGCCTTCCCACCACTTTTTTTTTTATGCTGCAAGCATTTCTTGAGGAAAAAGATGCGACGGAAAGGACAGAGGTGGCAAAATCTAAAATTAAAACATCCAGAGTGCCCCCGCTGCTGCCAGATAAGAGGTGCAGGTGGAAGGAATTGGGACAGGAAGGGAACAACAAAGAGAAACAAAGGTGAGTGACAGGGGGGACAAAGGGGGAGACAGGGGGACAAGTGCTGGACAAAGGAGGAGACAGACAGGGGACATGCTGGACAAAGGGGAGACACGGGTCATAGTTCTGGACATTGGGGGAGACAGGGGACAAATGCTGGATAAAGGACAAAGGAGGACACAGGAGACATGCTGGACAAAGGGGGAGATGGGACATTATGCTGGACAAAGGGGGAGACAGAGGACTTGCTGGACAAAGGGGGGAGACAGGGGGATAAGCAGTAGATAAAGGGGAGAGAGAGGGGGCAAATGCTGGACAAAGGGGGGGAGACGGGGGAAAATGCTGGACAAAAGGGAAGATGGGGACATACTGGACAAAGGGAGACAAGTACTAGACAAAGGGGAGAGATGGGGGGGACAAAGGGAAAAGACAGGGGGACATACTGGACAGACAGGGGATACATTCTGGACAAAGGGGAGAGACAGTGTGGGTTAGGATTATAATGGGCTGATGGGGGGGGGCTAGCACTTGTAATGGGCAGACCAGGGGTGGGGCTAGGACTGGTAATGTGTTGATTAGGGAAGGCTAGGACTGGGAATGGACTGATCGAGGAGGGGTTGGGACTGATAATGGGCTGATTATGGGGGCTAGCACTGGTAATGGGCTGAGGGGGGACTAGCACTGGAAATGAGCTGATTAGGGGAGGCTAGGATTGGTAATGGACTGATGGGGTGGGGTAGGACTGGTAATGGACTGATGGGGGTTAGCATTGGAAATGAGCTGATCGGAAGGGCTAGGACTGAAAATGAACTGATTAGTGGAAGCTAGGACTGGTAATGGGCTGATGGGGGAGGTAGGACTGGTAATGGGCTGATTAGGGGAGGCAAGCACTGGTAATGGGGTTGAGGGGGGACTAGCACTGGAAGTGAGCTGATTGGGGGGCTTCGACTGGGAATTGGCTGATGGTGGGGAGGGGAGGATAGAGCTGCTGGCCCTGGAAGAAAACAGGCTAGGTCTATAAATAGGCTGATGTGAGGGGATGGGAGAATGGAACTGGAAGGGAGTGGATGCCAAGAGGCGCTGCCATGGTATTTGGACTAGAAGAGATGGGACAGTGGGGAAGAAGGGGGACTGGAAGGGAATGGACACCAGTGGCAGTCATGGGAATGTTAGTTGACATTGGAAGATACTGGGAGGGAGGACTGGAAAGGGGCTGATGGAAAGAAGTGAAGAAAACAAAAGAAGAGAGAAGAAATGGCAGATGGACCATAGACCACAGAAAGAGAGCTAAGAGAAGACAGGAAAGCAGAAGCCTCAAAATGGGACCAGCATGATCAGAGAATAAAATGGTCAGACAACAAAGGTAGAAAAATAATTTTATTTCATTTTAGTGATTGGACTTTGTGTTGTCTTTATATTTTACGCTGTATGGGGGAACTGCATATCTTATTTATCTGATGTTGCACTGCTTGAGGAGTCTGGCTTCTTGGGGTTGCAGTTTAAATTTTGTCTATATATTTTTATTTTTAATTTAGATTGTAAGTCACTTATTCTGTATTTGGTGACGGTCTGTGTTCTGAGTTTATGATTGAGGCCAGGTGTTCTCTTAACATGGAGTTTGTACATAAAGATCTATAATGTACTGTAGTAATTTATCATGTTCAGCGTTTCAAATAGGTGTATGGATGTCCCAAGGCCCACCTGTAGTATTTACAGTGACGCTTTTTTTGGTGGGCTCCTTATGCGAGTTTTGGAAGTTGGTGCTGATATGGTATGGTATGGTAGATTTGATCTATAGATACTCAGTGACTTTGTGGTAGGGTTTTGTATTAGTTCACAATGTGCCTGGTACTGGAGAATGTTTGTTGTTGTTGTTTTTAGTGAGATGATAAGAATCAGATTTTTTTTTTAAATATTGAGTTCTGTGGGTGAATGTCCTGGTTCTGCTCTGCAATCATTGTTGAAGGGGGTTCTGTGGATGCAAAATATATTTTGAAAAAGAAAAAGCAATTACCATAATGCAGTTTATAACAACAAAATAAAAATTAGTTATAATTTAGTTTTATAAACTGTGCTGTGGTTCTCGCTCTCTTTTAGTTTCTTGGCATGCAGACATCTTGCATTTCCTCCATATAATCTAATCAGCTTTTTGGTTTGGTTCAATCCCTGATTGTGGTTTTGAGAGGCCCTTCCCCCTCTACCGGGGGGGGGGGGGCTTGCCATCTCATCCTTCGCCTCAGGTAGCAGATTGCCTTGAGCCGCTCCTGGGTACAGTGGGTTTTTTCTTGTCCCCAGAGGGCTTACAATCTAAGTGTGTACTTGAGACAATAGAAGATAAAGTGAATCATGAAGAGCAGTGATGGGATTTGAACCTGATTTTTATGGTTCTTAGCATAACACACTAACCACTGAGGTACTCCAAGGACCAATACTCTCTGAGGAGGGGTTTCCAAGGTCACTTAAGCCAATGCACTGCAGGAGCCTCAACTGGAGCTACTGGACAGATCAGCCAAGTGCTGCATCCACAGAGCAGAAGGAGTGCTACAGAAAGATGGAGAATCTATTACTACTACTACTACTACTGAACATTTGTAAAGCGCTACCAGTCGTACGCAGTGCTGCACAGACATGTAAGAGACAGTCCCTGCCCTTTAGGGCTTACAATCTAGTTAAGACAAATCACAAGACAAAACACAGCAGGTGTAAGCAGGGATAGACTAGGGGAAGGAGAGGGAGAGAAAGGAGATCAGTTGAGTCAATGTAGTAGCCGATAAGCATGCAATAAATAATACCCGGAGTCAGGCAAAGATCCAAGCCAATTTATTTGTGCACAGGCTCAGATTGCAGTTGCATTCAAAAAGGTCTGAGCAATGGCTCCTAGTAAAACAACAGTTTTTATACCTTTCTTTTCCAGTCTAATACAGGCAAAACTTCTCATTGGTCCTGGTCTGGGTAGACATAACACTAAACATAATACTTCTGCTAAAGTATACAGTATATTTCGCTACTCTTGCAAGGTCAGTTAGCTTGCAAAGATAGTGGAAGGCATATCAGAAGCATTCTCATCAAAAGCAAAACAAAGCAAGGCCAAACAAAGCAAGGCTAAGACGTGTTTCTAATAGCTACTGGTGATTTCTGTAATATTCCAGGCACATATCTCTAGCCCTGGCTCAAAACACTAAACAATCATAACGCTAGACCAAATATTACACTGTTACACTGTTCAGCTTTTCTGCTATATTTTCATCCTAATTACAAGGTCAGTGCACAATCAGCAAAGATACAGTGGCGCGGCATTCTACTGAAACAGACATCTGGCTTACCTAAACAATAAACAGTAAGAAAGTTTTTAATTCTCTTATCTCCAGGAGAGCAGAACATGTTATCAAACTAGAATAGAACAGTATTTCTTTCTAACAGCTAACAGCATTATGTAAGTTTCCAAAATCAGCAATAACATTTTAAAGCAGGAGAAAAAGGGCTTCAGACCTAGCTCTGCTACATGCTAGGCCATCGCCTATCACATCAACATCCAAAAGCAGCAGCGAAGAGGTGAGCTTTCAACTTGGATTTGAAGAGGGTTAGAGAGGGTGCCTGGCATACTGACAGAGGTAGTTTGTTCCAGGCGTAAGGTGCAGCAGAGTGAAAGGAGCGAAGTCTGGAGTTAGCTGTAGAAGAGAAGGGCACAGATAGAAGTAGTTTGCTAGACGTGTGGAATTCCCAAGGAGAGATAAGAGAAGAAAGGTATTGAGGAACCGCAGAGCATTTATAGGTCAGCAGGAGAAGTTTGAACTGGATGCGGAAATGGATAGGGAGCCAATGAAGTGACTTGAGAAGAGGAGTAATATGGGCATGATGAGGCTGGCTGAAGATTAGTTGTGCAGCAGAGTGTTGAACAGATTGAAGGGGAGAGAGATGATTCAAAGGAAGACCAGCAAGGAGTAGGTTACAGTAGTCAAGACGGGAGGTGATTAAGGAGTGGATAAGCGTTTTAGTCGTGTGTTCAGAAAGGAAAGGGCAGATTTTGCTAATGTTATAGAGAAAGAAATGGCAGGTCTTTGCTATGAGCTGGATATGTGTAGAGAAAGACAGAGAGGAGTCAAAGACACCCCCAGATTGCGGGCCGAGGGAACAGAAAGGAGTACAGATTTATCCACAGAGACTGAGAAAGGAGGAAGAGGAGGGGAGGTTTTAGGGGGAAAGATGAGAAGATCAGTCTTGGCCATGTTCAATTTCAAGCGGCGGTGAGACATCCAGGCAGCAATGTCAGAAAGGCACGCAGAGATCCAGGTCTGGATTGCCGGAGAGATTTCTGGCGTAGAGAGGTAGATCTGGGAGTCATCGGCATGCAGATGGTACTGAAAGCCATGGAAAGAGATAAGCGCACCAAGGGACTGGGTATAGAGAGAGAAAAGGAGTGGACCCAAGACAGATCCTTGGGGCACACCAACTGGGAGCGGGGTAGGAGAGGAGGAGGAGCCACCAGAACACACACTGAAAGAGCGATGGGAGAGATAGGAGGAAACCCAGGATAGTACAGAGCCACTAAAACCAAGAGAGGACAGGGTATCGAGGAGAAGGTTGTGGTCAGCAGTGTCAAAAGCAGCAGAGAGGTCGAGAAGGATGAGGACAGAGTAAAGGCCCTTGAATTTTGCCAAGAACAAGTCACTGGAGACTTTGGCAAGAGCCGTTTCAGTAGAGTGTAGTGGACGAAAGCCAGACTGTAAGGGATCCAGGAGGGCATGAGAGGAGAGGAAGTCGAGGCAGCGGTGGTGAACCACATGTTCGAGTAGTTTAGAAATGAAGGGAAGGAGAGAGATGGGTCGATAGTTAGAAGGACAGGTGGGATCAAGTGAGGATTTCTTGAGGAGAAGTGTGACTACAGCATGCTTGAAGTCAGCAGGGACTGTTGCGGTAGAGAGCGATAGGTTGAGAATATGAGAGATGGAAGGGACAACAGTGGAGGAGATGGGGCTTAGGAGACGGGTGGGGATAGGATCAGAGGAGCAGGTGGTGAGTTTGGAGGAAAAAGAAGGTGTGTAGTTTCCTCTTCAGAGATCACAGGAAAGGAAGAGAGGGTAGCAGAGGTGGGGGGGGGGGGGGAGGGGAGAGAGTTGGGAGTGGAGAGGGGGAAGAGGGGGAAGTAGCTGACTTTGTGGGAAATTGGAGGGTGATCTTGTGGATTTTGTCATGGAAATAGTCAGCCAGGGTTTGGGCAGAAAGGGAGGGAGGGATCAAAGGCAGAGGGACTTTGAAGAGAGCTGAGAGTAGTAAAGAGACGGCAAGGATCAAAGGTAAGGGAGTTAGTCAGTTGTCTTGCTTGGCAAGAGCTATGGCTGACTGGAAAGAGGCAAGCATGAATTTGAAGTGTAGAAAGTCTGCAGGGGACTGGTAATTGAGCCAAGCAAGCTCAGCAGAACGGGCACAGGAACGTAGATAGTAGTGGGTGAAAGCCAGAGCTGGGGTTTAGAATGTC